>OY751315.1:40501530-40814030 GCA_963564615.1 Rhorus exstirpatorius
AATGTATGTGAGAAAATTAAATCGAGACGAGCAGAGTCAAGGGCACGAAATAATTCTTACATGAGTAATGAACTTTGTTGCAAATCGTATAAATTTATTTGTGCACAATGAAAATCTGTTGGGTGATTTTTTAAAAATTATTTAATTCGATTCAAACTGCTGTTGCTTGTATCGAGAAAATTCATACGAGGACAAGCCTCAAGCGAGGAGAAGTAATTTTTTTTATTCATAGTAAAACAAATTTATTTTGAATAACGCGAATCTCTTCGTCTCCAAGAACAAAATTCGCACCCTCTCGTTTCATGTGATTCTCGTTGCTGGAGAACCAAGTGCGAAATACACCCCGAAAGCTTGCGATTAGAGAGAGAGAGAGAGAGAGAGAGAGAGAGAGAGAGAGAGAGAGAGAGAGAGAGAGAGAGAGAGAGAGAGAGAGAGAGAGAGAGAGAGAGGGGTAGTGAGTATTAAAGTTATTGGCTACGCAGCTGCTGTCGCCGAAAACCCGAGAGTCCGAGAGGGCAGGACATCGAGTCGATTGTCACATCGTCGGGGTGACCTCTCTCGTCGCTGCCAGCAGCAGCAGCTTTCTCGTGGCTAGCATATCCTCCAGCTCTCCTATAGCGTAGAGTTACATTGGGTATCAACTCTCCCCCCCCCCCCCCTGCTCCTCTATATCCTGACGGGGTCAGACTCATCGTCGCGCTCTCGCGTCGTTTCGAGGGTCCTGACAAACACCCGGCGATAGAATGTGGTACCTGCTGCACACACCCTGTCGACGATCCCTAAGCGAGTCCTGCACGACCCTTCATTCTCACTCACTGTATCTTTCGCCTTCTCTCTCTCTCTCTCTCTCAGAGCAAGCGAAACTCTCCTTCGTATCCTGCCATCGTTATATAGCGAGCTCTAGAGTGAGGCGTCAGCTTGTAACAGTCTCTTAAACTCCCGACCTCTCTGCAATTCTCGCGACCCCAGTCTCTCGACGATGTATATGGATGTACCGTGACATATACATGTAGGTTAGAGCAAGGGAAAATCGGAATTTGGGGCAATATGGACCACTATTGAAAAATCGTGAAATTCATCTATTCTTCGTCTTGAAGTACGAATTTTCGGCATAAGATCGATCGAAAAAATTATGGAAAAAATATAAACATGCAGACAACTTTATAATGAAAAAAAATTGCTTGCTAGATTTTTGTAAATCCCACTCGTTCTTGAGATACAGCTCATCAAAGTTTAGCCCTCGGTATTCGGGAACAATCTAATGTGGTCCATTTTTCGCCAAATCTCTTTTTAGCCCATTATCTGCTTACAAGCTGCAATATGCATACAGATTTATGTGCATATGTTGGTAAATGCAAGGGTAGAAAGAAAGCCTGGGGTGAAATGGAACATGACTGAAAAATCCGGAATTCAATGCTGCTTGATCACAAAAGGAGAATTTTTAGAATAAAATTGCTTCATAAAATTATAAAAAAAATTACTATTATTTAAAGAACTGATAGAGAAACTATTTGCTTGCTGGATTTTCGAAATCAGATCCGTCATTCACGAGACAGAGCACGTCAAACGTAATTTTTGCATCAGAGAAAATTCGAAGTAGTCCATTTTGCCCCATATCTGTAGTTTTACCCTTTTCTCCCCTATACGAATGGAAAATCCATATAGATATGCGTATACGTGTAATGTAACAACTGCCGACGTCGTTATAAACTCACGGGGTTACTCACTTTCTCGTCTCATTTTGCACCAACCCTCTCGCGCGTTCGCCAGTATACTCATCCCCTAAAAATTCTTTTCTCTTTCCCTTCGCCCGAAGACGATCGCGGATCAACCTTTCGTGACGGATTGCCATCGATGCAATCGTCATATAGGTATATACACATTCTCTTGTAATCCGTAAATCTCGGCAAAAAAAAAAGTGGTCGGAATTTCGTTTTTAAAGAGCACAATCGATCTCCGGGGGAATTGGAACGCTCCGTGGCACTTACCACCCAGTTTTCTCGAGCCCCGAATGGTCGTTTGGTCCAAGACTCTCGCTATACGGGGGCGCGCAGTCCCGCGAAATCGTTTTTCTTCGACACTCCCGTTACTTTTCTCGCGCGAGTCACATATAAATATACGAACCGGATTCGCAGATGTATATGCCGTGGATATACGGATAATCGTGATTTTGGGGAGGGGATAAATCGCAATGCACACGAGGCGAATTGACTTATTTACATTTTAGGAATACGAAGTAAACGCAAATGTCTCTGTTTTATACATATGTGTATATGTATTATGCTTGAAAGTCAGAGATGGTAAGAGCTCGAGGATATAAGGGTCGTTTAGATTGACCGCTTGGTCGGCTCTCTATGGCCCTAAAGCGTCCCCGTTTACCATCTCCAGCTCAAACTCCTCTCCACGTGAAATCGTTCTGGTTTTCCTTTTTTTTTTTTTTTTCTCGCTCCTCCCTTACATCTCTCTCCCGGACGGGTTGCGTACCGTTTTCAGAGACGTTTGCCCGAATGCTATGGACGCTTTGGTTCTGGGCAAAAACGACGTGTAACATATATACATACATATGCCGAATGGAGTGAAAGAGAGTCCCCTTTTTTTTCGCTACCGGGGATCACGACTCCCGCTGGCACTTTTACATCTTCGGTACACTTTCTATACGCCTCCTACGACGAAAATCTTCCTCCACCAGGGGGTTTTATCATCCCTCTCTATCTCTCTCTCTCTCTCTCTCTCTTGCATCCCGGAGATTTAGAGGTCAGCGATAAAAACAAAATAAAATCGGAATTTTTATTCGCACGAAATAGAATACTCGTGTTCCTTCAGTATGGTACACGAGTTCTCCGTTTCGTTGGTATTCGTGTGTAAATGGTTTATGGGTTAGGAAAGGGGTTTTTTTTTCCCCCGTTTTTTTTATTTTTATTTTGCATTGGCTTTTTGCCCCCGGTGCTGCCGGAGGAGCAATCCTTTATATTCGTGTATATGGGAAGAGAGCGGAAAGCATAAAAAAAAAATGGCGAAGGGAGAGAAGCAAAGGAAACTTTGCCTTCTGAGATTCGCTCTGACTCTCCTCGTCTCTCAGAGATGCACTTATTTTTTTTTCCTTCTTTCCTACTCGAGTCTCGCACGCTTTCTTTAGTCTCGCGCTCGCACCATGGGGGCTCTCGCTCCGTTCAACCTCCGCACACGGTGTCCTGGCCGGATACCTCCTATGCTCTACGGAATTTGAATCGGCTTGTAATAAAATCCGGTCTTTATGCGACATGCGTGGACGTTACACCAGAGGCAAACCCGATATAGGGTATATATATATATATGTGCACGTGCATGTATATATGGGCACGGTGGTTGAACAACATGAAGCAACGACAGCAAGTATCTGCGTTTTTTTTTTTTTTTTATTAAGAGATACAGTTATGGGATCGCGAAATAGGGTGCGAGTATTGTGGCATACTCCGATCGTTGCAGACGGAAAAGACTGGTAATTCAGGAATATCGTTTTGTTGCGGCAGAACGAAGAATTAACTGACGTTGCTCGAAAATTAGTTTACGCAATATATTTAATCCCACGGGGGAAAAAAAATAATACATATGCGATATTACGTCCTGCCAGGAATATAATTAATATAAATGTAATATATTCATTTATTCGTTAGCGTTTGCCACGTACACCCATTCAGGTTTTTACGTTCCTTCTCCCTTGCTCACATTTCCATTATATCTCTTGAGATTCCGATGCATTTGTCCAATGCATTTGTATCGCATTTGCACGGGGGCACAGGGAAACTACGAAAAAAACATGGCTGATATACAGGCAGCTAAATTTTTGAGTCTTATCACATACCGGGGGTTGCTTTCTATTCCAAAAACTTTGGACATAACAAAATTTCCATAAATTCTACTTTGCTTTACAAAAATTATATTCAAATAGATAACAGGAAAAATCTTAAGGATGTATCGGACGTACCTTCCCAACCAAAAGTGACTTTCGTCGACAATATTGCATACCTCATGATAAGATAAAAATCGGAAAAATTTAACCACTATATAGACGATAAGAAGATTACTTTTCAACAATAATAATGCCCAAAACTTATCAATAAATTGTTTAAAAAAAACATTGATTAACAAATTTTTAGGGAATGTTTTTTTTGTCATGTGAAATGAATTCGTTGATTTTTCTGACTACACATGAATTTAAAAAAACTTTATTATTATTTTGAAATTTCGGTTTTCTGAAATTTGTAAAGGTTGTATTTACGAAAATATTCGTTCAATGCCATTCTTACTTGTTACTTCTTAATTGTAATATACAACGTATTTAAGAAAACATATCCAAAATTCACGATTTTTCCTTCATTTTTCGAAATTGAAAAATTTTCGAAAACAAAAATTTCAAAATGATAAGAAATTTGTTAAAAAATTCATGTGTAGTCAGAAAAATCAACGAATTCATTTCGCGTGTCGAAAAAAAACTTTCCCTAAAAATTTGTTAAGCAATATTTCGTTTAAACAATTCATTGATAACTTTTTGGCATTATTATTATTCAAAATTAATCTTCTTATCGTCTTTATTGTGGTTGAATTTTTTCCGAATTTTATCTTATCATAAAGTATGCAATATTGTCGATGAAAGTCACTTTTGGTTGGGATTTTTTATTCTTTGCAAGAATCATTTTCTTTTTTTCACGCGAGTACATTTTTATAAATATCCTTACTCACGACAAACGAATAAAATTATGATGTTGATTTTTAAATATCAAACAGTTTGAATAACACCAATTGACCTTTAATGTTTTTTCTTATAGTTTCATTTTATCACGTATCTTGAACGCAAGACCCAACGAAATTGTGGCATGGTGGCAATGAACGATTACGAATGATTATAATGTATGACTTTGCCTAATCAAGAGCACTAATCGTATTCCGCTGGTAGACGAACGAGAGAGATTTCATTCTCTCTCTCTCTCTCTCTCTCTCGCGGCAAAGTATGATGCTTTTCGCTATCGGAGCTGGTCTAAAGGGCTACTCAACCCTATGTATACGAGTTATACGTGAGAGAAGCTCAACCGACCCTCCCCTCGGGCGTATAATTGCCCGACTGTGTGAGCCTCGAACGTTGATAGCGAAGTCGAAGTAAATCGGATTATTCGGATATCATCTGCGTAAAATGTATGTATGCGGGTGTGCATACGCACGCGAATTTTCAACCCCTTGCGCCCTCACCCCGCGACGTCGTGGGCGACACTCCGCGTTGGTATGAGCCCGTGGTCTGCAAGTTCTCAGCTATAGGGAATCGCGGTGTCCCGGTGGTGTTTTTGCTTCAGGCACCAGAGGGGTTATGTAACATTGAATGCTTCGAGTCAAAGGGGCTCAAGTCCCATCATTTGATATCTCAAACGATTTGGGATACGTCCTTTTCATGCTTCGCATACTATATAATGCAATATATATATATATGTATCGTCTCTGGGATGGATTAAGAAATGGCCATACAGCCGTGGACAAAAAGTACAAATAAAGAAATAAAAGATCCACAATCGTTCTGTCCAAAGATATAATTGGGATAACAAAAGTAATTACAAAATTGTTCAATAATCTTTCGCTCGTTTTAATTGATGGATATCTGAGGGGAAAAAGAGAACTGTTTTACATTCATAGACTTTTGATGCTTGAGCAAGCATTAAAAATAATTTTCAGTGACGAGAAATGGTAAACAAAATAATATACCACTAACGTAACGGTGTAAATATTGTGATTATTTAAAATGCAAATGCCGCGTTAAAATAGGGTAGTAGTAGATTAAGAATGTACAGGACAGTCATGTCCAAATTTTGATGAATTTATTTGAAATTGTCTTCACAACTTCTCTACCAGCAGGTCACGTTAATGATCCTTTTTTCGGTCTAATGAATGTGACGTAATGAAGACACTGATTCATATCGAGATCTCTAATTTTTATTGCAATTGCGCGCGAGGTAAAGTTTCATTTACGGTCTACGAATGAAAAATCCGCAATAGCTGTCTATAATTTTTTTTATTTTATAGCTCATTATATTTGTATATAATTATACATTTTTTTGAAATTTCAAATAGGAATTAATAAGATCGAGCGAACCGCAATTAAAGCAGCCTGTCTTTAAAAAAAAAAAGAAGAAAGCGCAGAAACAATTTTGTAATATTTGATTAATTTTGGATTGAACTGTACATTCTTGAGGGTGGGTGACCCCACGACGAGGGGACAAAGGGTGCGTACCGCGTGTGCATTGTGTATGTTACATACATGCATAAAGTCGTATACACAAAGTGATCTTTTCGAGGGTATATGATAATGCATGGCACGGTGTACGACATGTTTTTCTAGACAATTTGTTCGGCAACATTAATCACCGGGTCTGCAGTGAGCCGAGAAAGAACGTTGAATAGGGTTGACAGGGAATGACGATGGGTCATATATGCGGGGCTGAGAATCATCGCCGCGTGCCGCAACTCAAAAGACATACCCCGCATATACACCCATACATATACGTGAATCTGGAATTTTTTTTTTTTCTTCTTATTTTACACAAAACTTGAGAAGGTAAATGAGGTTGGCTACGGTTTGACATTGGTCTGGTTGGATTATACGAAATGGCTTGTTTTCTTTACGGGCAAGAAGCAACGATTGTTCCATTTCGATTGTTCTCCCGGCCCGAATATTATACGTTTGCCCTTATCGCGAACAGCGAATATATAAATTGGTACACGTTGTAACGTTTCGCGGATTAATAATACCTCGCATTTGTATAATTTTAATCGCGAGAACGAACGTACGTATGGCATATTTCTCGTGACACACGAGTGCACATTTTCTCAAACAACGAGCGAATAGCTTTCCCTATAAATATATATATATATATATATATGCATATTACATGTGCATTGACTATCGAAAATCAAAATGGCGTAACCAGCCGATTTGGCACGCAAAGATATGCGAGTTACGCCTTTTTGCCTCGCAGTAATAGTTATTGCTACAACACGAAGAGTGGAGATACGCAAGAGTTGCTGGCTCTATACGTCGACGAATTTATACACAGATATATATATATATATACGATTCGCTGCTCGGCAAAGTACAACGTAACAACAATGCAAGCGGTGATGATTATCTGGAAAACTAATTTCGCGACTGCGGCATGTGAGAGTCGGAGTACATTAGCTCTCGTGTTTGTCCTACTGTTATACATACGCCAACATGGCGACCGTAGCAAAGCTCTCGTTCCTCTTTGCTACTCTCTCGGCTCGTTGGAAGCAACTCTTGCCTTTATATACCGCATGTATATTCGCCAATACGAAAGATTCGGAAGGCTGAAGGGCCAAGAGAGACAGGAAAACGCATTGTCGTGCAGCCACAGATCGTGTAAAAATTGAGAACACGAGATGAGGAATTCTTTTGAATTAAAAATGGTGGGCTATGAACTTAAACGCGATGTAAATTATTGTCACAACTTTTAAATGATTTTTTTAAACCCCGATCTGATTCGATTTTCCTCATGTTCCATTGAAAAATAGAGACTAAAGATTGTGATAATTGAGAAAAATTGAATGATCATTGGCTTTTTTTTTTAATTTTGTTTTTTTTTTAAATTTGATTTGAATTAAATTTGAATTGAATGATCCTAATTTGAAGCAACCATTTTTATAACGTATACAAATATCCTAAGATAATTATCGAAAGTGAGATGCAAATAATTACTTTACAGCTTCAATCAGCAGTAATTTCAATAAACTTCTTCTGCCAAGTGTATATTAATATTTTCCTCATCTATGACAACGAAAAAAAAAAAAAAAAAAAAAAATAACAAACAAATTATCCCGAATCGTTTTCCATTCGTATCATGTCCTGCCGAACTCCATATACATCGACCACGAAACTCATATACGTTTCGCGTATAACGAAGTTTATCCCAACGGCTGAAACGCACCAACGCACGTATTTCCGTATACGCAAAAGGTCCTCTCTCTCCTGCTGTGGCTATTTGTAATTTTCATTATCTCGGCATAAAGGAGCCCATTTAACCGCCGCGGCACGTAGAGAGTTAATAGTAGAACGCCACGGGGTTGTCCTATAGGGGTAGTTTTCCGAGGCGGTCCAGAGAGAGGTCTCCATCGCTTCTATCAGTCGCTCGTTCCTTCGTTCTTTCGGGGTGGGGGTTGACTCTTGACTCGCGAGACTCTCGTGTTGTGCAACATATCGCGAACCCGCACCCAAGAAGAAGAAGAAAAAAACCATGTAAGATCTCAACTCAGAGAGGGAGAGGGTGGAAAAAAGGAAGAAACACAACGTTTCTATACGAGAATTCTTGGGTGTGGGATTCGAGCTGTTTGTCGATTCTAGCCGCGATTTCGGACGTCGTTTCGGACGTAACAACAATTTCCCGAAATCTGACGAAATTGGTCCCGCCGTTCTTATATAAATATACCCCTGGCTCTCGTGCTTTCACTCGAGCGCCAGCTCATAGCGAGGGAGCAAGAAGAAGAAAAAAAAATCTTCCCCTTCTTCACCGGATTCGAGTCTTCGCTATATGACAGAGGGGGAGGGTGAAAAAGGATAGCCGCGTAACTGCGTTTATTGGCTGTTTTAGGGCCGTTTCTATGCACGACACATTGTCGCTAAATAACGCCCGAGAGAGCCCCACAAACCAGCGGAAAAAGCAACGACAGGGATGAAAGAGAGAGAGAAAGGCAAACACAAAAGTCTACGATTTTCCTGGTGAGCTTTTGGTCCTTTTCTCGATTCCTCATGTCCACTTTTATCACGCCTAACGTCCATAACGTGTCTCCAGCGCTCTCACGGATCGTAGATCACACGAAAATTGAGCCCAAAGATAGGAAAAAAAGAACTTACGGTTATTAGTTCACCCTCATCCTGCTCAGCAATAATGTCCGATCGCCCGTTAATATTAAATGCAAGGACCTCTCCATCGTCCACGCACTGGCGCGGCCATATTGGAAAAATTAGTTTGCTCCTCTCGATGTTTCATCGTTTGGTCCTTTTTCTTCCTCTTACGTATATATATATATATATATATATATAAGTCCACGAATAACGGAGGAAACAAATATATACACGCACCCGTATTGCCAGAGGGCTGACGATTAAAAATGTATTAGGTCACTTCTGTCGTCCAATTTCGCGAGAGAGAAGACGAGCAGAAAAGTAAAAGAGATACGGAGGTTATATTGTCGCCATTTTGTAATTTCTTTGTTGATGACGGGAAGCCCGAGGAGAGACGAACTGAACGAAGCGTGAAGTAATTTTCAAGCTGTCGAGTACGACTGTCGCAATTTTCTTTGGTCATCGGGCGTGTATTATTACGAAGAAAGAAAGAGAGAGAAAGAGAGAGAGAGAGAGAGAGATAGAGGCCAAATGATGAGAGATGGAAAAGGTATTAGCCAAGATCCAACGTTGTGAAGAACTAAATCATGCTCTCAGAAATATATGGGCTTTTCCTTGTTAAATTAGTCAGATGAGAGATACATATTCTATAAATCGTTTTTACATACTTCGATCGGTAAATGAAAATATTCATTCTTCATGATGGAATATTTTCATGACATCAAAAAAATTCTGCTAATTTCTATAAATATCTTCAGTTGAAGAATGCTCACTATTCTTACAAGCTTAATTTTCGATCCTCCAGCTATGAAAGCTTGTTATATGAATGAGCTTGTTAAATGAAGCTCACAAATTTTCGGGTCTATTTTATATTTAAAAACTTCCGTCAGAATATATTTATATTTTATAGCAATTAACTTTGAAATTGACCGCAGCACGATGTGGATTAATTTTTGTAGAAACTAAACGTCCATACGTTTTGCGTATATTAAACAATGTATAGTCGGAAAAATAAATTATTAAAAAAAAAGCCTTTTCGAATTTGGTTCTCAAAGGGCTTCGCGCGAAACTTCTAAAACTCACCATTCGCGATTGCAACAAAAAATGAAAAGTTCTCTTCTCGTGAAAGATTCTTAAATTTCACGTGAAATGTCCCTTGCATATACGCGAAGGGGATGCGCAATGGCGAAAGGGTTGCCCATCCCTCCGGCTAACGATTCTCCCTCGATCCCCGGAGAGTGAGAGAGGAAAATACAGATAGATAAGAGGTGGGCTAATACTCATTCGAGTGTAATCGGGCTCACAAAACTCCATCACACTTTGCTAATAGACCCTCACCGCGGCCATTCTCCGCTAGAGGGCGAGAGAAAACCCGCAAACCGATGAATGGGACTCTCGTGGTTTTATGGGCGTGTTTTGCTGTAATACGAAATATACCGAGTGTGAGACAGAGCAGCTTCGAGACGCGTTTTCGCGTGTATTTTTAACGTTAAATATATGTCAAGTATATACACGCGAAAAGAGCCCTTTGCGATAATCAGCGATCGCGAATGTCGCGGGAACAACAGCGTAATGGCCGAAATGTGTCGTTAACGATCACTTATGTATTCCGTCAACTTTCCATGGCTCGCGGTTCTACGCGAGTGCTCGATATAGGACACGCAGAGCCTCTGTCGATATAGACGTATCGAGTGCCCGGCTAACGAAAGGGCCTGAATCGTACGATTTTGCACGCGAAGCAATGGAAACTGAGGCTTTTTGTTTCGCAAGCGATCGGTTTATCGAGAGTACATTATGTTGGTGCACTCAGGCTGGCGAGAATCGAATGAAAAATTAACGTCAGTCTCGCTGAGCTTGATGCAACTCTGCGGGTGATTTTCCGGAGTCGCGTTTCCTTCCGGCCCTCTTAGCCGACAGCAATATCGCTGGAATATATATACAGCTTCAATTTTGTATCCATTATATATCACAAGTACGAACTTTTACTCTACCGTTTTACAGTGGGTATATATATATATTCATCGAAGGGCTCTTTTGAGAACCGAAATTTATGATGTGTATAAATGACGAAAAATCATCTGAAAGATTCAATTATGTGCTGTAGAACACGAATTTTTCGCAAAAAATCAATACTTTCCATGCCATTGTACTTTGAACATCTAATGGTTGTTTTGAAGACCGCACATGCTGTGGGTCTTTTCAGGACCAATATCAACCCATTGATTTTATGATTGTAAAATATTCTGCATATCATTCCTAATACAGAACCGGAAACCAAATTAAAAAAAAAAAAATTTTCAACAAGATAATCGACATTGAGTACAGAGAGGTAGTTTTCGGGTCCAGCAATTTAATTAAATTACAGTAACTTTAGCAATAATTTGTGATCGATATTACATCTATTGGCATGTATTTAATAAATACTCAACGATTAGACACAATTTCGGCACGAATCTGATCTGTTCATCATGTTTTTTGCGAAAAACGTCTGGTCCTGGAATACTACATAAGATGTAGAATTCCCATGTACGTAAGAGTGTTTTTCAGACCGAAGTATTTTCTATTTAAAAGTAATTCAGGATTGAAATTTATTGCCATACGTACAATTTCTAAACAGCCATATATGCTGTGCAACACTACTTGAATGATTTAAAATTTTTTTTCTTGTTTTAGGCTCTTTTTTAAAAATAACCATGTGGGTCTGAAAACTGCCATTAGATACGTAATACAAATATATTTCATGGTACCTTCCAGGACTCTGGGTGTAAGGGCTTTATTCAGGACCCCAACACACGTATTTTGTGACCGAGCAAAACGTGACGATTAAGTAAATTCATCGCTGTACGGAGCAAAAATACATACTAGCATGCACTCGATAGCTTATACAATTTTCTATAAATTCAGTAGACATTATAATACGGGCCTTTTCAGGGTGCTATTGCGGTTGCCTGACTGCCCTATTCAGGCGCTAATAAGACGATCGAATCACGCCCCGATGCAAATTGTAACGACTGCGTCACATAATAATGCCCTGATCAGGCGGCCTGATCACATATAATACACACTCGCAAAACAAAAATACGTCGTATTTTCCTTATTTTCCTTTCCCAAAGTATCCGTATCATAAATGTTTGAGAATCGCAATCATTTTCACTGATTCAATCAATGCGATTATCATTGATACATCGAAACAAAATTATTTAATTATTAATTATCAAATGGGTTTCATAAGAATTACGAGCATTGAAATTATAAAATTCATGTGTGGAATATTGAAAGTGTGAACAGGACAGGATGGTGTAGAAAAAATATAATATTCATGTAATCAATTTACTTAGTGCACTTTAGTTATCAATTACAGTACTGAAAAAGGTACAGAGGAGTTTCTACTGAACAATTTTTACTGTATCTTATAAATTCATTCGTTTCAAGTCAATTATAAATAAATTATTGCCTGGGTCTGGAAACCACCATTGCATAACAAAATAAATTGTTGCCTGGGTCTGGAAACTACCATTGCATGAAAAAATAAATTGTTGCCTGGGTCTGGAAACTACCATTGCATGACAAAATAAATTTTTGCCTGTGTCTGGAAACTACCATTGCATGACAAAATAAGTCTGATGGTAATTTCCAGGATTTTGCTTGTAAAAGTTGTATCCAGAACTTTTGACACCAAGGGATATTTTCGATGGGACATAACCGATTTTAATAGGATAAATAAATTATTGCCTGGGTCTGGAAACCACCATTGCATAACAAAATAAATTGTTGCCTGGGTCTGGAAACTACCATTGCATGAAAAAATAAATTGTTGCCTGGGTCTGGAAACTACCATTGCATGACAAAATAAATTGTTGCCTGGGTCTGGAAACTACCATTGCATGACAAAATAAGTCTGATGGTAATTTCCAGGATTTTGCCTGTAAAAGTTGTATCCAGAACGTTTGACACCAAGGGATATTTTCGATGGGACATAATCGATTTTAATAGGATATTTTAAGGATTCATGGTAAACACGACAGACTCATAATGTTTTATTGTGTGTTTGATTTCATTTCCATAATATCTTTAAATTCTTATCGTAGCCTCTCATGTTTTATTGAACTTTTTAACCATGGCAGGTATTTTGCATTTCATTCAATGCTGAAAATAAAATCTTTTGTCACACATATAAATATAAAGGGGATATAAAGGTGCTCACATTCCATACATTTAATTGTTTCTTACGAGTCCAGTAACATATGAGGCTTATTTGAGAGAAACAACCTTGTGGGTCTGGAAACTACCATTACAACATAAAAAATATATTCAACGGTGCTTTTCAGGACTCGGGTTATGAAAGTTGTTTCCGAACCTCACTTCTTTGATATGCAATGATAAATAATATTCTATTGGTAATCGAATTTGAGTCTTCGAATTGTTCGGTTCTGTGAAACATAATAAATTAAATGTAGAAACAACTTCTCTATTAGAATTCACTTTTCCTTTATCACTATGTATTGAGTCGCGTTCAATCAGCTGAAAAGCGCACAATGTAACGCAAGCATGTACACAAATACATAAAAAATAAAATGCCGTTAATCACTAATTACTCAATGGGTCGTTCAAACCACTTGACATGAAAAATATTTTCTTATCGATTAGAAGATAGCAGTGAGGTTCATTTAAACTTACAAACATATCGATGGACTAATGCCAAAGGGGCGTATCGGTTATGCATAAGCATAGCTTATATGCCTCTATAAAATTTAACCATCGATATAACGCCCACAAAAAAGGAGAAAACTCGTAAGGTCAATAAGAAGAAAAGTATTTTAAGTATTGCTGGAACTTTTAGCTAAACTCTTTTCATTTTATACACATGTATGGAAGAATTAGTTTCTGTACGAAAATTGGCCTAAATATATTCAAAATTATTAAGACTAGTGCTATACAAGTACTAAAATACGTAACGATATTTGTAATTTTTACGGATTACAGTTTACGGATTACAATTGACAACCTAAAATTGTATCTCGAAGAACTGCATACTAAAAATGGAGGCACGGGGGCGGAGGAGGTACTTTGTAGGATAGTGGAAAGAAATGAAATTTTGATGTGAAACGAGCTGTTATTCATAAAACGATATGACAGTACTACAAAGTACAATATAACCCAAAAGATTTGGGTTTCAGTGATACGTATACTCTATAATTAAAAAAATGTTCTTTATGTTTTCTGCTGTTAAAACTGTTGTTATCACCAGCAGAGTATGATATGAAGAATTAAAAGCATATTGATTTTGGAATTCCTCATTTGACGTCGATAAAGATGAGTTAGATTCCTTATACTCTCACTCCAATACAAATTATTTTCGGTCCTGGAAGAAACCAATTCGTGAAAACGTAACGTGATCGCGATTTTCATATAATAATTAAAATGAAGGTGGCATTACGAGATTGGATTCTAATGAATTATTTAGTGCACTGGCGTATAAAGAAAAATAGCAAGTGATAGAGGATGCAATGCAATGTGTATGTCCGGTCCCAAATAAGTAGCTTCTCATAATAAAACGTAAACGCTGCTCAGGAGTTTTGCATAACCTCAAACGTCTAAATTTTAGGTAGTTTTTTATTTACGCCATTGACGTCCTAAAAAATTCATACAGGACTTTAGTCAAACATAATAGTTGCATACAGACAACTAGGACGTGAAACACTCAAGAATCCACAATGAAAAAAGCGATGGATATAATGTCCTGAAATCACCCATTGTATAACGCAGTACATATACGTGGGCAAAGAAAATACTTTTAACGTACATTTTCTCGTGAAATTTATTACTGAGTTAGGATGTAAGTCATTAAATTCTCCGTTCGAACTGAATATACCCTGTGCACAATCAAGATTAATTCTCCTTTATGTGGAAACGGTATTAACCTGAAAGCAAAATGCGCGTCGGAGTCCCGAAATCAACCGTTGCACGACACGATGCTCTTAATTGCTTTAGTTACTTGAGAATGTCGTATGATATTATTTGGAGTAATTTGGTGACAAGATATGATTTCTGATACGAAAAGTACTGTCAAGACTGAATCTTGATTAAAAAAAATTCGTTTTGTACTTGACGGTACGCTTCATATGACCAAAATCACTTTGGAATGATATTTAGGTAAAATAGTCAAGTTTCAAGAAAAAAAGCAGTGTATAATCAGATGTCGGGTTGAATACAGCTGTTTTATTTTATAAAATACGTGTCCAAGCCTTTAAATTACCATTTTCAGGTCAAGTGTATAAAAGTGTATAAACCTGTATAAAACTGTATAAAACTGTATATCAGTCCATATATTGGCGGTTTCAAGGACTGGTCCTGGAACTGTACAATATATAGAGTTTATACGATTTTATACGATTTTATACTATATGCGGGACCTGAAATGCACCAAAACATACGTATTGGCTGTTTCAAGGTCGGACCTGAAAAACACCATAAGCAGAATACATCTTCCAGGTCGGACCTGAAAAGAACCAAATGTCCTGGAAGAAACCACTATGTAACCGAAAAGGACCTGGCAGCAGCCATCTGATGTATATATATACATATATATATATATAAAATCGCGTATATCTCCGCTCTTCTAATTACGTTCGAGCGGAGATGCATGAAATTACCATTAGCTCCACCGCACCGCGGAATTTATATCTACGATCGGACGCTTTGGCTCTGGGGCTCTTGAGCCCGAGAGACGACGCGCGGTAGAAGCTCCGACGTGGGCTTCGATGTATTACACTTTTTATCTACCCCGATCCTTTTGCGCGGTCAGAGAGCTCACGAAATACAAGGCGCCCTGAGAATAAGAGAAGGTTAACTCCGGAAACGGACCAGAGAGTAAGGAAAAGAAATAGAGAGAAAGAGAGAGAGAGAGAGAGAGAGAGAAAGGCCGCAGGTGGTGAACCGATCGAGATTATCGGTGAAGAAGCAAACCGGAAACCGGTAGCTCGAGCACGAAGGTCCTCCATCACTCGGAGCTACTTCGTCGAGCAAAAGGGTTTCAAGTTCTCTCTATACGTGTGTCTATGTGTTACTCGTTTATTTCACGATTGCTACCCGAGAAGCCTAATAACACAAGCGTAACAAGCATTTGAAATTCCTGAACAATGTCGCGAGTCTTCTCGTTCGACTTTGCGGAGCGAAAAAAAGAATCGGTGACTCGAAACAATGCAACGGAGTAGGAAGGTAATGTGAAAGTATACGATGGAGATTAATTTATATTAAAATTATATTATATTATATTATATCAAATATATTATATTATATTATATAATATATTATATATGTAATATCAATTATATTATATAAAAATTTACAAACTTAGATTTGGATAAATTTACAAAAATATCGACGCATTAATTAGCAATCAGGGGGCTTCTCGGGGAATGCAAAAAAATAATTAAAAGTAAAAGCGTCCGTTCAGTGATTGATTCAGTCTATCGCTTAACAAGTATACCAGCGACTGACATCTCTGACCGATAAAAATCGTACTAGCGATCAGTGTTTCGCTTCGTCTTTATTCGATAGAGTTGTCAATTTTTCGCGCAAAGTTTCGGGCAGTGGTTAAATTTTTCTAGAATTCAATATTCCTATCGTCATTTATACATTTATATTTATATATGAGTCTTCGTGCTAAATAACTTTTTGTGATTTGCAAACATTTTTATGCTCACAAAAATGTCATAAATTTTGATAAATTGTTTTTTAAATTAACATGGGAAGCGAGTCAGCACTTGTTACACCCAAGATATCGAGTGCAGGGGTTAAGTTCATTAACTTTCATGCTCTTCTCTCTCCCTCTCCCTCTCTATCTCTCTGGATTTCATTCTTATAGAAAGGGAGAGAGAGAGAGAGAGAGAAATCGTATCTTGTCTACCCACTATCGTCCTATGCAATAAGCTGGAATACACCAGCTAGCGCACAGAGAACGAGAGAGAAGGGTGTGCAGATATATCGAACGAGTAAATAGTCGAGAACTCGCGCTCCATTCTGGTGTGTGGACGGGCTTAGGCAGTCGCTATGGCACACCTGTGGAGCAAATTTACGAAATGTTTACGACCGTTTCCTCCCTCTTCGACTTCTATAGACCGCGACTGAAGAGACGACCGTAGAAACTGCCCCTCCCCATATCACCGCATCTTCCCACTTTCACGATTTCCCTCTCGCGCCCTTTTTGCCAAGAGTGCGCGCACGGAATATTATGCCGCGTCATTCGGTATTATTGCGTCGTCACCATCACCATTTCGTGGCCCCCGGAGTATCGGGGGATTCACCCTTCGAGCGAAAGCAACCCCCCCACCCCGCCACCCCGCCACCCTCTTGCATTGTTTTGTTTGCATGAGAGCGAGATCGAGGAAATCTTTGTGAATGCGAAAATTCGAAAAAAAAAAAACGAAACCAATTTTACGACTCTCACGAGAAAAAAAAAATCAAGTACGTTTCATTGTGATAACTCTTCATTGCAATAGAAGTTAAAATTGAAGGGTCGCTGGAACAGAAAATAAAAAATTGAAAAACAGCGTTATAATTTAAAAAAAAATTATTAACTCGAATTAACGTTTGATATTTATTTTATTTATTCATTTGCGAGATCATAAATATATTAAAATTGTTCCAAATAGTTTGTTTATTGAAAAAAAAAATATGCCTCCCTGATATTTCATTTTATCGTCTCGATAAACTCCGCTTAATACCAGTAACCAGCTCTATACCATCTTTCATTAAACCCACCTCGCTTTCATTCAATTTGTAAAATATATTTTGTAACAAAAAAAAAAACAAAACAAAACATTTGTAAGACTGTTTGTGAATAGCGAGAAAAGGTTTTTCGTCTTCTTCCACCCTTTGTTCCATCTCATGAAAATTCGATCCCTCCCCGTGCCCTTTATACGTTCGCCCAGCTCGCTCGCAACACCGCCCCTGAGTTATGAATGTGCCCAATTACATCTTAAAAGCTGTGCTCCATTAATTTTCACAGCTGCTGCCGCTTAATTGGGCGAAAGAGAGTGAGAGAGCGTGAGAGACAGAAGGGGGATGAGAGAGAGAGAGAGAGAGAGAGAGAGAGAGAGAGAGAGAGAGAGAGAGAGAGAGAGAGAGAGAGAGAGAGAGAGAGAGAGAGAGAGAGAGCGAGAGAGAGAGAGAGAGAGAGAGTGCCTAGTCCGATGATAAACTCACAATTCTCGCACTTGGTCCCTCGACCAAGAACACCAGAATTCTCTCGTACTTGAACGTTTATACAAGAGTCCCAGAAGTGCGAAAAACATTATTTGGCTTCCTGTTGATCGTAATAGTTGTACGATTAATATATCGTTCCAGGTTTTTTTTTTCCCCTATCAATTATATCCCATGAATTATAGCACCGTATAACGTGCCCTGAAATAATTTCTATAAGCAACAATAACAATGATAAAACATAATAATAACGAGGATGCCGATGATAATAATGATATTAATATCACGAGCGGGGTATCGATAACCGGATCCCGTTCTCGGGCAAATAAATAGTCGCATAAGTGGGGAATCTGAGCCACCCAAGTGGACCTTGTTATACCGAGGGAATATACGAGGCCGGAAGCCACCCACAGAAACCGCGTGCAAAGAGAGAGAGAGAGAGCGAAAGAGCGCGATAACAAAGGAGCAACGATAGGTTAGAGCGAGGAGAAAAGCAAAGATAGTACAGCAAGCCTCGCCCCCGGTAGCTTCATTATCGAAATAAGAGCTTTTTTTTTTATTTTCTTTCTCACAAAAGCTTCACTTCGCTCGCCCTGCAGTGGCCTCTTGCGCCTCAAGCCCGGAACGCGAGGCTCCTCGTCGAAAGACCGCACCTCTATCAGAAAACCCACACATACGTTTTTTTTTCTTTCTTACACTTTCGGCTAGTGACATTCGTATATTACGTTTTTCTACATCCCCCGAAAGCAGGGAGGGGGGTAAAGATAACTGCAAAAGGTATTAGAGCAAGCAGGGAAAAAAATGGGTCACTCTTCTATTTCGTACTACAAGGTACTTTACTCTCAGTCTTATACAACCTGTGTGTGTGTGTGTGTGTGTGTGTGTGTGTGTGTGTGTGTGTGTGTGTGTGTGTGTGCGTGTGTGTGTGTGCGTGCGTGTGTGTGTGTGTGTGTGCGTTTCTGCAAAAGAGTGGGAGTCGGATAGGGCAACAAATGACTTTTATAGAAGGGCCTTCGTACGGGACGACTTTTACGATCGTTCGAAAACGCAGATGCCACGTTTGAGGTCGCGAGTTTTATCGCATCGAGAGGAAAAAACCAAAACGAGTAAGCTGTATCGTGCATACACGCGATCGGCATCGTCGCGAGTTACATGTTCATTGCACGTTACAAATCTTAAAATTCATGGGAGAATAATTTTGGGGCAAGGGTGTCAAGATCCCCCAGCACGATTATACTCGAATTCGAAACTTGACAATTTTAGATGCTTCGTGTCTTCATTAAAATTCATTTTTTGCTTCCAAATGGGTACGGACATAATTTTATGATAATAAAAAAAATCAACGATTGCATATTTATAATAAAAGAATGAAAAAATTGAAAGCATATATGGTCGAAAATAAAAAAGAAGTCAAAACATATTTATGGAAAATTTTACCTCATAATTTTCGAAAGAGTAAGAATTTCAAATTCGCTTATTCCTTACAACAAATATGGCGTGTTTTGTATGAGGTTGGATGAGAAAAAAAATTGAGAATCGAGCAAGAGCAATGACGACGTTCCGCTTCAGGGAAATAAACCATCAGCGAAAATTGTGCACTCTGAAAAATCCTTCTCTCTCTCTCCCTCATTTTCTCAGGGGGAGGTGGTTTTGTGACTCATGGGGTCGTATAGCGCTTCGAGTCATGTGTCATTGGGCAGCTCTCGCTCCCGATCGAGAGTGCCCTGGCGTTTCTCGTATATATACGGGCTATGTAACCTATGGTTACACAGCGGAGAATGAGAGTCGAAGGAAGAATCATCTATAGAGTCACGAGAGAGCGCAAAAGAGAGAAAGAGAGAGAGAGAGAGAGAGAGAGAGAGAGAGAGAGAGATGGGGCAATGGCCCGTGAACTACCGCCACGGCGTAATGACGTGGCTCTCCTTTCGAAGATTGCATCGCCTGCGGGAAAAGCTCGCGGTAGTGTTGACGAAAGAACGCGAGAAAGAGAGAAAGAGAAAGAGAGAGGAAGTCATGGGATGAAATTCTCTTTCTATCCATATATAACCCTCCATATACACATGGGAAATTCTATTCATAGAGGTGATTTTTGAAAATCCTTCAATTTGTGAACAATTGTGGCAAAAAAAAAAGTCAAAAAGGCATCCAGAGCCTCGTTTTTGTCCTAAGACAGATTTATTGGAAATCAAATTAATCACACCGTAACTTTACAAATTTCTTTTTTTTTGCCAATCCACCAATTATCATTTTTTCAAAAATATTGCAACCCCTTATACAAAAACTATATACATGAAACAGAGCTGGGCAGTACTTCAAGTACTCGGTACTTTCGATGTACTGGAAGTACAGTAATTGAAGTACAAAGCACTTTAAAGGTATTTGAAGTATTGTACTTAAATTTCCAAGTACTCAGCCTGTACTTCAAGTATTTGTACTTAAATTTTCAAATACTTTCCTGTACTAAAATTTTCACGTACTTTCCTGTGCTCCAAGTACTTTTCCAAGTACTCTAAGTATGAAATATATTGGAATCCGTTTTGCTAATGGCTGCATGTATAACGCCTTTGAAGATATAATTGAGGCATGTTCTGGCGCCATCTTTTGGTGAAGATCGTAAGGAATGACCGTTCAAAGGCTCAAGCTACGGTATTTGCGGTGTCAATTGTTAATGCATAGCTCCGTTTTTAACAATCCGTGTATTGTATTGTTTATTTTTTCTTATTCAAACCTCAAGCTAAATAAATCTTATTTATAATCGTCAATGCTATTTTTAAAAAATATTTCTAATTCTTCGTCTAAATATTTGTGTTCCAATCTGCCTAACCTGAGTGAATTGCACAATGTGAAAATATTTTTTGATACACAAAGTACTCGAATCAAAATCAAATGAGTTTAAAGAGTACGTAAGAAATCAAATATAAGTACTAGAAGTTACGAGATGTATACCTGAAAACTTCAAAAGTATTTGATACTTGATACTTGACGTATTTCAAGTACTCGAAGAACTCAGTGCAATTTTTGGGAATTATTGAATTGGTCAACGATATAATTGCTAAATATATATTGGAAAATTTCCCATAGATTGTGTTATCGAAAAATCACTCCTCTTGCGGAATACCCTGTACACATGAAATCCTCTCTCTCTCTCTCTCTCTCTCTCTCTCTGCACATATATATATATATATATATATATATATAAAGGGAGTGTATGGTTGGCTCGAAGGTTCCCCGAGTTTCCCTCCTCCTCCCGTTGGGAATCGATACGATGCTACCAAGAATCCGGGTGGGATTTCACGTTAAAATACTGCGAAAAACCTATCGTCTACATATACAAATGTATACACGGACACAGACACACATACATACATACACGATATGCAAGGTATATACCACCTGAGCATGAAAAGAAGAGGTAACGGCGTTAGCAAGGGGCAATGCCCCTATATCCTTTTTTTTTTTTCAAGACCTCTTTCGTCTTTCCCTTTCCCTTCCTTCACCTCGCCGGAAAGTCCACCGCGTCGTGAGGGTGCAGTTAAGCCGGGAACTCGTGAATTATCGTGTGAAATGCGTGAAACCGCTAATTGCGAACTAGTTGTGGCGAAGAAAGGAACAAAAAAAAAAAAAAGGAGCGAAACCGAGCAATTTCATTTGATTCTCGTCCTTGGCCGGAAGTCGCGGAGAGCAGCCGGTTAGTCGAAGAGTCACGAAGTATGAGCCAGAGAAAGAAGGAACGTGTGGCAGAGCGAAATGAAGCAAAAAATCCTGATTTTCTGATAAATTCATTGGCAGGGAAACGAAATTCAACCTTGTTTTTTCAATCGCTTTGAGCGACCTTTGACGATTTTTCGCCTGTGCCAATCTTTCGTAGGATGCATGAGTCGTTATGGTAGAATTAAATTTTCGAGTGGAAAGGTTGATTGAAAAATTGGGAGTGATTAAAAATTACAAAACAAAGATGTAAGTCAAAAGACCTCTATCCTAAGAATAAAATTTTCTGTATCTATGGATATAGTACAAATGTACATTATGATGGTGTGTACCATCCTGAAGAGGAGTCCTGCGTATTTTCCCCGAGGCCAAGACATTTGCGGTCGAACGGACTTAGACTCTCTCGCTTTATTTCCGCAACGGAGAGCGCATATCCTTCGGGGCTAGCCCTCGAGGGCCGAAGGGTCTGTCCTTCTACTGTGGCTTAAAAGAAACCCAGAGAAAACGAGAGGGAGAGAGAGAGAGAGAGAGAGATGCGAATAATATTCCTGCGAATAATATTCCAACGTGGAAAAAAGCTTGGACCAAGAGATCTCTTTCTCTCTCACTCTCTCTGTGTTTCTCGAGAGGTCGAGAGGCTGCGGTACACCATCTCTCTCCGATGTTGAATCTCTTTTATTGCTATTCCCAACAGCCAGTCAGAAAATTACGAGAAAGTTATTCCGTAGGACTGAGTGAACGAGATGCTTCGCATATCACTGGCAAACAAAAGGACCGAACTTGAGTGTTTTAAAATCTAGTGAAGTGTGAGGTTAGGGCCTTTCGTTCCTTATAATTCGATACATAAATATATATATATATATATACAGATACAATAGCTGGGTATATTTCTTTTGCTGTAAGAATGAAGGATTGCCCTTGGTTGAATTAAGTGCAGGAAAAGAAATGCCTAATGCCAATCTCCGGGCTTCGTCGCCACGATTCATATCTGTATATATTATTATTACTAACCCGGAGGCGCTGACTAACAACGCACCGAAACGAATGGAAGATCGCTTTAAAGAAAGGAAAAAAGGAAAACAATCATATTGCGAGGAAGAAAATATGGGAGGTGAAACAAAGAGATGGGCGAGAGAGAGAGAGAGAGAGAGAGAGAGAGAGAGAGACGAAGAGAGAGAGAGAGTGAGAGTGGAGGAAAAGCAAGACAAGAGGTGGCGGATGGAAAGGAAAGTTTAAAAAAAATGGGCTTTGATTTGATTCTTGCGACATTGCGCGAGTTCCTTCGAGTATATATCCACGAGGATTACGCGGCGGCGGTGTATTTAAAGTTATAAGAACCAATTTAAAAATCGCACTGCAGAGATACCGGTTTACCCTGGGGAGAAAGATTGTGATATATATATATATATAAAAATATATATATATATTTGTATGTCGTAACTGTAGTATTTTTTTTTTTTCAAATCTTTTTCCCTCTCTTTACTTGCTTCGGAGTTTTGGGGAAGAGGAGAGCCAAGAGTACGTGAACAAAGTTGGATCTTCGGAATCTTAGTTAAAAGAAGCAATTATAGAAAAAGAAAGAGGGAGAGAGAGAGAGAGAGAGAGAGAGAGAGAGAGAGAAAGAGAGAGAGAAGATAGAACCAAGGAGATACGAGACAGCTGATAAGGAAAACTGATGACCAGCTCGAAGACTATTCTTCTCTCTCTTGTTTTTCATTTTTCCATCCTTCACTCCTCCCCCCCCCCCATCCCTCTCCCCCAATGGCTCTTCTGAAACTTTTTTTTTCATACATCTTCGACGTGGAATGATAAAGTGAAAAAGATCGAAGATGTAATACCACTTGAGAAGGATAAAAAAAATTAAATGAAATTTTAAAAATTCCAACTACCCTCGTCAGTGGTCTTCCTGGATCATCAAAACTTGTTTTCTGATATTGCATAAAGTCGTAAAATAAAATTGCAGAGTTAAATTATTTCGGTACTTTCTCCCATAGCGAGGGTGGAAAAAAAAATACATTTTAATCAACTACGCGACGCTTTTCATTGACATATAAAGTGTCAACTGTTTTCTGGCAAATGATTTACGAACTGTATAAAGAGCGCTCAGAGATTTATTTATTGAATATTTTATTGACCACGTTTTCGAATATTTCGTAGATTTATAAATTCCGTGAAATAATTAATTTACATTTTCCTTTCCATGTTCCATCCATAAAATTAATTTTTTTTTTCTACAAAAACAAAAATTCGTCTCGTTTTATCGAAAATCCAAAGCTCGATCGATTTCACTGCCACTTTGATCCTCGTATGGAATGAAAAAGTCCTAATTTTATTTATCATTCTTCGCACATTGTCGTCACCAGTAACGCAAACAAGCGCAAAAGCATGATCGCCTTTATCCAGGGGGTGAGAATTATTCCCTCATATTCGTTCGAATCCCTCTGAACTACGAAATTCGTCGTTCTCGTGAATGTTTGCGCGTCGCTGTAGCACAGACGACCAAGGGCGTTACGTCAGGATCATGTAAATGTATCGTGTGAAGAAACATTTTTCATTATTGCACGAAATTTGGGGTCGTCTCTTTTTTTGTTCTCGAAAGAAAATGAAGTACAAATGAAGTAACAGTTGAAAATACGCCAAAAATATTTCCCGAATGCTCCTCCGAAAAAAAAAAAGAACTTAAAAAAAGTGTCTGATCCAAAAAAACTTTTGCTTCAGTCAAATGAATTTTAGTCGGACAAATTTTATTTAAAGCCAAACAAGTCCATTTTACTGATTTGACTCAATATCGATTGATATTGATTATACGTATCAATTTAATAAATAAAATGTTATTTGAGGGAAAACAAATTGTATTTAGGAAAGAAAATTGACTCCTTCAAGGTCACCTGACCGAAATAGTTCTCCATGCGTCTCATTTATACTGTCGAAAAAATTCCGCTCTATATTTACTTTCAATCCGTGCAATTCGTCATCTCGTCGTAGCCGAGAGAGCACAAGAGACTCTGCACGGATCTCCGCTTCGCTCGTGTAACTCAGAACGGAGGAAGCTGCGAAGAGGATCGTAGAGGGGTTGAGAGTATGTGTGTGAGAGAGAGAGAGAGAGAGAGAGAGAACAGCGTGTTTGTAGATCCTCTATCGGGGGTTTCAGCCCCCGAATCCCTCCGCAGTTCTGTATAACCAAACCGCCTTCCACTACCCCGTCACGACGACGAGAGAACACCCTGAAGCTGTGATGGGTTATAGGGGGGTTGAAAAGGGGGTCTAAGAGGGGGAGGAGGGTTGTGCAGACTATATAGACAAGAGCAGAACAGAGCAGCGGCAGGCGGCGCTAGGCAGATAAGAGAATTGCACTGTCAAGCTGGAATGATATATTTGACCAACATTTCCATATAACCTACCCTTCCTTCCTCTCTCTACTTCGGTAGACGGAGAATTCTCCCTCTCTATCTCTCTCGACGAGTAAAGCAGCCTTTACATGCTTTTCTCTTTTTTTTCTTCTTACTTTCTCTCTGAATCGTCGAGTGATTCGTTTTTCTTCGTCTTATTCTGCTTCTTTGCTCTCCTCATTCGCATTCGTTGCCGTGAAAACGAGAAAATAAAAGCGGAGGAGAGAAAATAAGAGGCGAAACGAAAGAAAACGAAAGTAAAGTAATAAAAGAGAAAATGGCGCGTTTCTCGAAGAATGAAACACTCGCCGGTGGGCTTCGAAGGTAAAAAAAAAAAGCAGCGGAGATGGTCCTGAGATCTATACGGTGATATTATCTCTCTTTCGTACCACGAGAAAAAGCTCTATGTGTATGATTCTCGTTATGTGTATAAATATATATTTAATAAAATGTGCGTGTGTGTGTGTGCGGGGAGGAAGGGAGAATGAACGAACGTGCGAGACCTCGAGCACCCAAGAGTATGGCATGCCACGTATAGAGAGAGAGAGAGAGAGAGAGAGAGAGAGAGAGAGAGAGAAAATGTACAACGCACCCCCCGTGGAGCTCTGCGTGTGTTAATTTGAATCGAGAGAGATTACGCCGGGACTCCCTGTCGCGAGCAGCCATTTTGTA
The DNA here is from genome assembly GCA_963564615.1 of Rhorus exstirpatorius. NCBI lineage: Eukaryota > Metazoa > Arthropoda > Insecta > Hymenoptera > Ichneumonidae > Rhorus > Rhorus exstirpatorius. The sequence continues at coordinate 40,527,382 of OY751315.1, forward strand.
TCAAAATGTCGATAAAGGAAGCCTCTCTCGCCCATTGCGGGCAGGAGGTTACATCAGTCAGAGACAAGACCTGCGTGAAAGATAAAGGAAGATATAAAGAACGGGTTATCTCGTGGGCTCTGCGGGTATCGAGATCCTCATTATAATCCTAGTGGAAAATTTCATAATTTTGAGAAATTCGAGCTAAAAATTTCTCGCACTAATTAGCTGAACATCTTTCGAGGAGACGTTCGTCGGGAGTCTTGAAAAAAGAAAACGATTAAATGAGATTCTGCGTACTTATAATTATGACAGTCAAATTCCCTTTTTATCTGTCCTGATTATAATTACAAGCTATCTCGTCTTTCTCGCTCTCTCAACTGAATGAATCATCATTGACAATCATTATTGACAATCAGGAGAGTATAACTTTATCATGAATTTATTTAATTTTTGATGCGTCGTCTCGTTGATATCCTGACTTAATTAAAATTTCACGAACTGCATCCGCCAAAAACTAAATAATTGTTGAATTTTTTTTTTTTTTTAATTTGTCCAAACAGTTCCGATATATCTGATAATAAATCACTCATAAATATTCTCAAATATTAACCAAGACACTATCGCAAAACTCCCTCGACATTGGTCGAAAAAAACTTTGATAGAGACTATTAAAAAAAAAAAATTGCGTTTCAATTACGGCCTCAAAATTTTTTCTTTTCCCGCGCTATGGTTCTAAATATATCCCGTACCATTTGCCGACGTCTCGAATTCATATTTCATTTTCTCCCGTAGCGTTTTTGACAAAAAGTATATTCGGCATAAATTTTTTATCGAATCAGCCACGCGAGAGTCCATAATGGCACTATAGGTCATTGGCTCTCGTCGCGGAGGCTGCCCGTGGATATGAAAAATATATCGACGTAGATAATACGAAAAAATTTATTTCACGATAATTCTAATTTGGGATGCGCAAAGCGTAGAGGGATCGAAGTGTATCGATGTCGGATGAGCCATTTTTGGCGAGCAAACGCACGGGGAGACCAGCAGGATATGCAATGGCTACGGGAAATACCATATGCATATCTGCGTATACGTATATTTATAAACTTGTGTAAATATCTGTATACACATATTCAGGCCAGAAAACGAAAACGCAAGGGAAAGAGAGAAAGAGAGAAATAGTGAGAGAGAGAGAGAGAGAGAGAGAGAGAGGACAGAGTATCGTGAAAACGTCAGTCATAATAGCACGGGCAATCAAATGCTCACCGGATCGTAACGCGCGGGTGGGAGGGTTTGTGTAAATGGAGGAGAATTTCAACTACAGGACTCCGGTGCACTCCTCTCTCTCTTCTCGTTATATTTGTCTGGCTACGGAAGACGAACGGACACCCGGGGAAATCCCGCGATGTCCATATCACGTTGTTATCAACGCTGCTCTTGCCACCATCAGCTCGAATCCTGATGCTGTCCCCTGATGCTCTTTCGGTCACCCAAAGAGAGAGAGAGAGTGAGAGAGAGAGAGAGAGAGAGAGAGATAGAGAGGGAACGGGGTATACATGCACTCTATGATTTTGCTATTATAGTTGCGACGGAGAACTCGGCGGTCTCGCGCTGTACTCCGAACGTTCGACCGGACGTTCACCAATTGTTTTGATGCACAGCCGATTAAACGATCATTGTACGATACCGCGATATATGGCCCAGCGCCCATTCCTCTCGCACTCCGTCCTCGAGGAATATTGTTTCAACAATGAGACGTATATACGATTCGAGGACGTGGAGAGAGGGAGAGAGAGAGAGAGAGAGAGAGAGAGAGAGAGAGAGAGAGAGAGAGAGAGAGAGAGAGAGAGAGAGAGAGAGAGAGAGATGAAGATAGAGAGAACATGGGGTTACAGGAAAGAGAGAAATCTCGAATTTCCGTCGTTACGCTGGACTCCGGGTCTGTCAACGGACATTTCCGGAACGTATCATCCACACCGGAGGAGCTTTTGGGCTCCCTACTTTACGACTTGGACGAAAATTTATGAGTTTCTGCCATCATGCAGGATTGAGATCGATTAGGAGGGAATCTCATTAAAAATTGTTCACAAATTATTATTACTAGATTTGAAAATTGAACTGATTGAACTAGAAAAATGATTTATCATAATATTCCAGCTGAATAATCGCGATAAATTAAAAAAAAGACAAATATTGATTCTAAAAGAAGAATTATTCCAAATAATTCGTGATCATTGCATCGAAATATTTCTCAACGATCTCTCATTCGACCGCAATGCCCGTTCCCGTCTGGATTTATCTTTACCCCTGCACAAAATGCGCGTGGAGCCCCATAAAGTTGAAGCTCGCGAAAAAAAATTGAGGCGAAAATAGAAAAATCACGATTGATGGACGCTGCTTGCACTCTCGGCGAAACTGGACCGGTCAGGCTCGATACACAAAAGCCGCGGAAAAGACGCGTCCGTCCAGCATCAAATATATCTCTTTACGGTTCGAGGATCGCATCGAATCTCAAGAAATATCCCGTTCGCTCTGCTTTTTTTTTTTTCTTTTCTTTTCTCCTTCGAAAGCCCGCACGGACTAGAGTTTTTTTTTTTTATCGATCTCACTTTTTTTTTACCTCTTGAGCAATTTTTCGTTTCCTTCGGAAAATCCTCGCGAGGCAAAGCTTTTCCGCGATTCAGCGTTTTTTTTTTTTTTTTTTGTGTGTTTTACGGAAAGAATTTTAGTCACTCACCAACGTCTTGCAGCTATATGTCATGTTTATGTGGATCCGGATAGAATTTTTCTTACTCACCTGAAACGGGAAAGAAATAAATTCGTTACGTTACGATCGTTGATAATCGAGTTAACTTATATACTTATCAATTTGTACCAGCAAACAATAATAATAATCATTATTATTATTATCCATATCGTACTGTTATGGGTCTGATGTAATAAATTGATATTAATTTACGAGAATTTTCGAATATGGAAAAGTGTCTAACGTGCGATTAGCAATGTCATCGTAAACATCGAGTAAACGAGTTCTCGAAAGATATCCTCGCTTTCGAATTGGCTATTGGATCTTACTTTGTCCGCCTTGGATTTCTCGTATTCGAGAATTCTTCAAGTCTTTTTTTTTTTTTTTTACTTTTCTTCTCTCTCATTGCACTCGAATTCAACGCATCCTTCGACGGAATCTCTCGGTACCGTGTATACCATTTTTGAGACCCTCAGGACACATTCACCGAGGAGAGAAAGAGTGTCAAGTATATATATATATATGTGTATCTATATATATATATATATATAATATAAGCTCAGCCTTGCAGCGACTCTCGTGTATCGTTTCGCGTATTTCGTTGCAAATTTATTGCGAGCTGCAAAAAATATAAAAACTGGTTTGCCACGAGCTCACTCTCGCACGTTCGTTTTCTCGTTTTTGTTTTCTTTTTTTTTCGCCAGAGAGAGAGAGAGAGAGAGAGAGAGAGAGAGAGAGAGAGGAACAAAAATTTGGATAAACTGTGTGAGAAAGGGGAGAGCATGGGAGATGAGATCAGGGCTAAGAGTTTCGCGTGACTCGCGAAATCGTGGCACGATATGCGATATGTCGCAGTTTATTGTAAATTTATCGTAGTGTCATTTTGGTAGTGGCTTGTATTTTTCGCAAGATTTGTCGACAGGAAAAACCTTTTTGCATGAAATTCTTTGTCGAAAGTTAATAAAAAAAAAATCGAATCAAAAGAAAGGATGCGAGAAAACGGGGTCAATGACGTCGAGAGAAAAGTAACACTCGAAGGAGCTTCGACCAAGATTATATGTCCCAAAAAGTTCGTTAGCCCCCTTCGAAATTTTAGGTAAATACTCAGATCGATGGCTACCGATCGAAAGTACTTGAGTCTCATGATTTTACAGTAAAATCGAAGTGGCTTCAGCCTTTTCGTTGCAAAAAAAATCGATACACTGACCCGAAAAAGAGAAAATGACATCAGCCTCCCCTCTCGATTTCTCTTGTCCTTATTGGAGATAAAAAAAAGGACAACGCGTTAAGAAGAATAAGAAAAAAAAAATTGATTAGACAAATTATTAATTGTCTCAATCGAGTTGCGATTTTTTTCTGTTTTTGCTAATTTTACGCAATTAAACGAAAATTTATTGTCCCAAGTGCATAATGAGAAGGATTTGTTTATTAATTTTCCAGCCATTGCATTTGGAAAAGGACATTGAAAATTACTTTAAGAATTTAAATTATCAAAAATACACACTCATGATTTTCATTTTACTATTACAAATTTTGGAATTTTAGCTAATTATTCTAGAATTTTTGAAACGTAATTTCACACATTTGAGTGGGTAAATTAACTTTATCACGATTGTCGGAGCGCTTCTATGGAACTTCTAACACCATTAGTAAACAGTCTCGGATGTATAAATGTAAATTGACTGTATCGTGGTTTCTGGGATTGAAAAAAAAAGTTAAAAAAAAAACGGACATGGGAAATATTCACCTGCAGACTTGCTGAATTTATGCGTCTTTATCGAATCTCACAATCGTGAATTTTCAATGATGTCGTCTCGAGAAATTATAAGGGCATCGAAAGTGTGTTGGGTAATTAGCAATTCGTCGTATACCATTAATACCGTCGAGTGGTACGACGAATGTGACACTTTTTTTTCTTGTTACTCTGTCTCTCTGTATCTTTCTCTCTTTGCCATGAACCGTTGAATAATCATGAAGACACGCGCCCCGAGTCACGCGTCGAAACTGAATCAATTACGTGGCCTTAAATCGACATACCCTCTTGCAAAAGCAACGAGAGACGCGTGAATCGTGTGAATGTGCTATTGAAAAATGAAGGAAAAGAACCACAAAATGTGTCAGAGAAAAATCTTTCCATCGTCGAAAAAGCAATCTCGTTGGAATCCGTTTTCGCTCTCTCTCCCTCTCCCTCTCTCTCTCTCTCTCTCTCTCTCTCTTTCTCTCTCTCGTTTCTCTCTACTCGATATCCCGGATGGACGGTTGCGAAAAATCGTATTACCGCAGGTGTAAAAATTTTCTCTCCTCCATTCTCTTCTTTCTCCTTCTGTCCCTCATAGTTTTATCGATCCTCATACTAAGAACGAACAAAAGGGCGTAAGCCAGGAAATTTAACACGCTAAAGGTTACGTGAGATGGGCTTTTCTGTTCGTCACAAATCGATAAATATGCAGACCGAGTTTTCATCGAAGACTCCGAAACTCGTGATAATACGAAAAAAGAAGTGAAACATTGTTTTTAGCAACATACAAATGGGAAAAAAGTGTATTTTCCAATGAAGTGGGAGAAAATTCACAAAAAAATTAAGTTAATGTGAATAAATATAACGCGGAAAAACTCTGCAGTGAGAAAATTGGAAAAAAAAAAAACGCTAGAAAAGCTTGGAGTGCAAAGTGCAAAGTGATGTGCTATGTGTATATTATATATACATATATGAATGATATACATGTAGGTAAGCGTGAGAGTAGATAGATAGGAAAAGCTTTTCCGCTGGTGTAGATAGGAGCAAGAGAGCCTCCAGCCATACTCTACTCTCCCTGCGGAAGAGCGCGTACCAGTCCTCTCCCTCCATCCCTCCCTATCCCTCTCTCTCTATTCCTACTTACGTAATTTTAAATTAAACTGTGACGTTTTCAAATTAACGTTTTTGCTTCATCCTCCTCACTCCCCATCGCTCTCTCGGTTCCTGGTACGCCACTCCTCTCCTTCTTCCCATATACCAACGCTTATATATCTGTATAGATATACCAGCTGGAAAACCACCCTCTCTCGGTCTCTCCGCGATGCGGTGGCTCTCTCGGTATTGCAGGAGGATTTCTTTCTCACTCCCTCCAGGTTCGCTACACGCCGTGAGCGGTATAGCTCACGAACGAGGCAGAAACTTGCGATATTACCGGTGCAAGAGAGGGCTGCAAGGGAAAAAGGGCAAAAGGGTCCGGGAGGAGGTGAGACAGAGGGAGTGGTGTGTAGAATGGGTGGAAACGCGTAGACCGGTGAGAGGCCATAGCAGGATGGAACATCGGAAGAGAGCGAGGAAGAGGGATGAATGAGAGAAAAGGATAAAGGGAAGAGAGAGAGAGAGGAAGAAGGAGTTTATGGGGAGTGGGTGAGGCTTTTTCGCAGGCGAGCGTAATTTAGGTACCAGGAAATTGGTTTTCTCCGACAATGAAATAGAAGAATGCGATGCGGGACGAACTCTCGCGAGCGGCATCGCTGGGTGGTATGAGGGAGCGAGAGAGAGAGAGAGAGAGAGAGAGAGGGAGAGGATGGAAAACGGAGGTCTCGTCGTCTCGCTGATGCTTCTCGTGCAAGCTGCGAAAGGCTGTGTATGCAGCGGGAAAAAGCTGCTGCAGCAGCTCGAAAGACTCGCGCAAAAGGGAGCTGGATAGGGTGGCGACGCGTTCATGCACTTACCATCATCTACCCGTTCGTTCGGGGGCTCTTTATTATCAGGGAAATGGGCGGTGAATGGAACATGCTCTTTTTACCTAAATCCACTCCCACTCCTTATCCCTCTTCAATTTTTCGAGAATCTCATCTCTCTCTCTCTCTCTCTCTCCTTCTCTCTCTACCTCTTTCTCTTCCAGATATATTATATCCAGCGTACAATATCCTTCATCATCCCCCATTTTCTCAAACCAATTTTTGACTGGAGAGATTCTCACCTCCGGCTAACCCAGAGCCGGCTGATGCGTGGAATAAATGATTCATTTGCATTGTGCACTCTCGAAGAATACCGTCAACTAGCCTCATCGCGTGCAATATCTTTTCCAACTGACGCAGGAGTGATTAAAGTAGCAATAATGTATGCATCTATATATATATTCATTGCTTTGTAATTTTTTGGGGAGGGTGACCAGCGAGTTGATTAAAAAAAAATTAGAATAGAGAAGAATAAAGATTCGGTATGATCTTAGGAGATGATATTCAAATGGAAAAAAGGCCCAAGTCACGCCAAAATAATTACGAATAATTGTCATGGGAAAATAAAAATTATAATTTCTATAGAAATAAATTCCATTAAATGTTCTCTTATAATGAACATTTTTTCGTAATAATAATTGGGATAACAAAATGTACAGATTTTTCTTCGAGCAATCAAGTTCTTTCGTATTAACTTTAATTAACAATTTTTAATTTTAATTTCCATTTGTGAATCACTGAAATTCTATACGCTCACTGTAACGAAAATTTTCCGAGTATACACGGCGAGAATATCTTTTCCCTCCTTTTATATCCCCCATGCTCCACCCGTTTCGGGTTCATCGAGCAAGCCCAGCGTCGAGCACACGATTTATAATCTAGATTCGCGAGTTTACCGATGCAAGACCTCAGAGCGGATCTCTGCGAGCTATACATATACACATATATATAGATACAAACATCGCTAGGTAGAGATGCCACAGAAGCATCAGCGTGCTGGTCCCGCATCGGTAATTTCGTGCTATACCTTCTCCAGCATGGTTAACCTTCCGGGAGGGTAGGCAGTACTTTTTCGTGAGCTCCTCCGCTCAATCATCGGTAATTATACGAAACGCGATCGAATTATAATCCTCTCTTTCTCTCTCTCTCTCTCCCTCCCTCTCTCATTTTCTCTCTCCCTTCACTTTACGATACAGTCTTTGAGCTCGAGCAGGATGTGATATAGATACGCACGGTAATTTCTTTGTTCGTTCCCTGCTCGTATTAACTTGTGCAGCTCGAATAAAAAAACAACGAAACTAACCCAATAGTAGATAAAGACAGTTGGAAAAAAACGTGAGAGAGAAAAATGGGAAAAAATGGAGATGAGAGAGAGAGAGAGAGAGAGAGAGAGAGAGAGAGGGAGAGAGATATATAGCTAAGCTGTAGGAAGGTAATTGTTCGGTCGTCGTGCCTGAATAAAATACAAGCTACCGGTGTATGCAGTTCGGTAACCGTATACATATATAGTACGTCCGTTAGTTTCGTTCGCGCTGCCCTCGTCCTTCCGTGTCCTTAGGCCTGTCAAGCTACCCGGGCCCGTCTGTCCGTCATTCTGACGTGGGAAGACACCACGTGCTGTAGTGCTCGCTTCGACTCTACATCCAATCTCCTTTTTGTTTCTCTCTTTTTTAACGCGCATACACGCGTAACCACCACATCTGTATCCATTGATGACAAGAAAAAGGGCGCAACTCGGTAGACTTACAGTGTGGAGCAGAGTGGGTTGAGGTCTTTCGCTCGCTTGGAATCGAGACAGACACGAGCGGAGGAGTCTTGTTATAAGCAAAAGAGCCTGTTCCGAAACAGATCTCGGGCTGATTCTCGTGAATTACGACCTTTCGTCTGTTAAAAGTTAATGCGGGTGTGATATAGCCCAGGTTGAATCAGCAGAAGCAACGAGTAGGACTACCGACCGAAAGCTAGTTACGACGATTGTTCGCGCAAAATTCACGAAGTCATGCGAGCTCCTCTCTCGCTGTTTCAGTTTCAGCCCAGAGCTGTGAGCCTTCGCATGTAAATATACACATCTATATGCAGCGTGTTGGCGATCGCAAGGCCCCAACTCGCGGGCCTCGGAACTAAGATTTACGTTAGTTACGCCCTTTGTTTTGTCAGTTGGTGATACACGTGCATGTGGCATGTAGAATATGTTCCGTCGGACGACCAATTTCACAGTCATGCAATCATAATCAAGCAGCGCGAGAGCCCACGTATGATAGTTTTCTCGTGGATGAACTCAACACGCATATGAGAGGCATGTAACGTGAAGTTTTTCACGTGTTACAGACGCGACGTAACGTTGCGAGAATCCTGATATTTTGGATGTATTTGTTTGTGAAGCTTATTCATACTTTTTTATACCATTTACCCAAACATGAAGAACGTACCGAATTTTTAAAAGATTTTTCGTGCTTCGCGATCCGGGCTTACGATAATTATAAATTTTAATTTAAAATGTAAATACCATCGCTCAATCAACTATTTTCAATTAAACTCTCATTGGAAATAGAAAATACCGATTGCCAATGTTTCCCGATAGCTAAAATTGAAAAATTGTTTATCCATTTAGCTCGTCTTTCTATTTTACAATCGATTGACGAGGGATCATTCTAAATTGTTAGGATAAAAAATATATGACGATAAATATATGTTTCTATCTGGGCATATTGTGCCAATATGAGCTAAATGTTTCTATCTGGGACGTTTAGAGTTTAAATTGTATTTTTTTAATTGAAAAAGAATAATTTTAATTGAAGAGTAATTTTGTGAGTACAAATATATGCACATATTCCACGATATCGAGAATTGAGAATGAGATGGAGATAATTTTCGTCTTCCTGCGACGATTACGACCATCTGCCTCGACGATTTATCCAATTTTGGCTCGCGTGCACGAAAAATCCGGAAAGTGAATAATTGCCCAATCGAGAGCAATATATATATATACATACATATAAATGGAAGGGAGATATTTTGTCTCGGTGATTCCGAGTCAAAGGCTACATGAAAAGAGAGATAGAGAGAGAGGGAGAGAAAGATAGAAGAGAGAGAGAGAGAGAGAGAGAGAGAGAGAGAGAGAGAGAGAGAGAGAGAGAGAGAGAGAGAGAGAGAGGAAGAGAGAGCAGGAAGGAAGAGAAAACGCGAAAGTCAAAATATGTCAATGGCTCCCGGGGCTTGCGGCAAACCGCATGATAAACCAAAGTGTCCGTTCTCCGTGTGGAAGTCACAGTTTGATACATCGAGGGCCAAGCACGCACGAGAAAAAAAAGGGGTTCCTCGATTATATTTTTTGTGCACGCGCAGTCACGATTCGAGTAATTTGCAAGAGGTGACGTGGCGATAAGACTTCCTTACTTTTTCAGTGTTTTTGTGCTTGTTAAATAAACAAGCGAGGCTGTAAATAAAAATCCTCACAAACTTTACGTTTGTTTAAGATGCTGATAGAATGTCAACTTGCTCAAAGTGAAAGAAAAATTTTGATTCGACCTCATTAATTTTATTTTCAGTCGCGAGCATTAAACTACACGTGATATACTTACAAAAAAGATTTTATAAATCAATAATAAATATATTTTTTTTATAGTCAATAAAGTACTTGAGGATCGTATGATTTTTGTTTTTTATTTTCAAAGTTAATAAATCGTTTGTTAATAAATCGATGGTTTTATTTGAAAAAAAAAAAGAATAATAATTCGAGTCAAAAAGAGATGAAAAATGACAAGCACCTGACGATTGTTCACGACTAAGTGTATAAGCCTGGATCGAATGACCGAAAGGTCTAACAATATCTAATGGCTACGCCAAGTCTGGAGCTCACTCCGATCCATGAATAACCACATTATTCCAATGAGAAAGGTTCCTCTCACAGTCTATCACCTCTTCCTATACATATATATTATATATATATATATATATATATATCCTCGTCTCCTTATTCTCGATATACACAGATGGACACCCTACTCTCGAAGACAGAGGGGGGGGGGGGGGGGGATAGACAATCCCTGTATAGTCGTTTCGAGTGCTAATGCATCGCACAATAGATCAATTACGAATATATACATCAGGCAGCTCTCGATATCTCGTTCCAACGCGTCATTCTTCTTTGTCACGAAGACTGTCGCTATACGTTGTTACTTAAAGCGATAGAGCAAGGCCGCATGAAGGTGGAATAAAAATATATTGATTTGATTCAAGTAAATTTCATTTGATTAAAACAAAATTTGTATGAAAGAAAAATTCGATCAAGTCTTGAATAAATTATATTTATTTGATTCGAATTTGACGAAAATTTGTCAAGGCGACAATTGAACATGCATCATATTTACAAATTGTGATAATTTGTTTTTTGTTTAATGATAAATTCATTGATTTAAATCGACTTGCGTGTGCTCCAATAAATTCGTTGCGAATCAGGTAAATCAATTTTTATTACTGACCGATTTTACAATGTTTCGTGTTATCGAGTACGAGCAATCAAATGTTTCATTCTTTTGTTTCTTTTTTTTTCCATCATTCGTTATACTCAATTGCTTCGCCCCAGAGACATAAATACATCGCGATGTATAACGTGCATAAAGGATCTCGAAAGAGGCGAGAGAATCCAGTGGCTTTTGGTCTGCGAACTTCATTGATTGTTTGCACAGCCTTTTCCCCTTTCTCCATAATCCTCCTTCTTCGGTCTCACTACGAGATGAAACATACCCATCCCGCCCACTTGCGTATACTGAATGGTGTACCTGCCAGACAGCAGCCAGCCCTTTCATCTCTCTCTCTCTCTCTCTCTCTCTCTCTCTCTCTCTCTCTCTCCTTACTTTTCCGGCACACTTTCGCGCTATGTATACCCGCGAGGATGACGATGAATGGAATCGCTAAATTATTGCCACTATCGCTCTTCTCGCCTTCTTGGCGCGCAAGAGTAGTCTTGACCTAGGTTTTTGCCGAGAGTCTCACAGAGCGTGTCGTTACTCTCCTCGAGTTCTTTACCGTTCAGCCAGTAGGCCAAACCATCAGCAATTCTTATATCTATGCGTGAGGAAGTTTTGCTGGCAAAGGCCGTTCAACACTTTCCTTTTCCACTGAATCCCTCTGTCTAAATTCATATCTCTCGTTTATTTCCTCGAGCTAGAATTTTTCAGTTTCGCTTGTCATTTACTTCAGTGTCCTTTGACCTTTCCTTATCACGATGAAAATAATTTTTTTTTTCGCACATAGGAAATATAATCCAAGGTGTTGTCTCTGCTTTAAAGAAAAAATAATAATAAAAATAATCTTAATCTTGTTTCCTCGTAATTTTATGCCTGCTCATGAATACTTGTGAAAAATTTATGAAAAATCAAACCTGTGTCGTTCTCTAGCAGGCCGTATTATATTTTCTCGGAGCTTTTACGATTAAACGTGGAATTTATTTTCCATTATAAAAAATTTAATCCCAGGAGAAAAAAAGGTGGCTTAAGAAATTTCACGGACTTTCTTCGCTTCGGTGTTTCTTGGTCCGCCATTTTGTGCGCTTCGACGATGCACACGCAATTTTCACTCGAGTATACAGGGGGAAGAAAAATTGCAAAAAAAAAAAAAAAAGAAATCCCATATCCTGCAGCTCACGTGAGCACTCTGAGAGACGTCTCAAGCAAACGCAAGGGAAGGGTCTCTGGTCTTTCATATGCCATCAACCTCCTTGACGCATGATCGCCTCGCCAAAAGGCATGTAGGTGGTGCACAACTTTCCAGATATCTACCTCTTTTTCTTACACACACACACACATACACACATATACATTCTTCCATATCTGTTTACCACTGGCAAACACGAGGGCGTAACGGGCGTTACCTTACCCATTAAATCGCGCAATTTACGCCCTTTTTTTTAGCGATAATTCGACACACGAGTAAGATAAAAAGAAAGGGAGGGTTAAGAGAGTGCGTGCTTGAGGAAAAGAGAGTCAAGAAACGCTCTCTCGGAGTATGCGCGCGAGGCTATCGTATAAGTTAGTGTGATGGCGGAGGAGAGAAGGTTAGCCGTGCGCGCTCTCTTCGGACATAACGTTCCAGACTTACGACGTGAGATCCTCGATAGAGGTCCTCTCTCGCGCGCGCGCGCGCGCTCGCGAGAGCAAAAACCGAGTGAGCGAACGGGCGGTGGGCATGAAAGCATTGAGAAAAAAGGGGGAAAAAAATAGCAAAAAAAAAAAACGTACGAGCGCAAGTTCGCGTACGACCGCCATAGTTGCATACGTATACTCGAGTGCGTCCACATATACGTATTATTTATATATATATATACGTAAATCAATTTCTAAACGACAGAAAGCCCTCGAATCTACGATGAACGACGATTCCTACGTCCTTATGACTCTGAGCCATCGACTTATGCATTTTTATACGCGTGCGACGAAAAAAGAGATATAAAATGAACCCGATTCGTTGCGATACAAGATTCTCTTTTTTTTTGATTTTTCAATTTTTTTCTATATTTTTTTTTCATTTTCATTTTTTTTTTCTTTCACGTTTGCTTCTCCGAGACTCGAATCGCGAGATCTCGCCTGTACTTGTTCGTTGCAACCATTACTCGGTCGCATGCGCGCTCATCGGGACGAACCCCTGCGGCGACCAACCTGTCTTTCCGACACTGTGATCCCCAATCCCTTTCTCCTCATCAGAGAGAGAGAGAGAGAGAGAGAGAGAGAGAGAGAGAGAGAGAGAGAGGGAGAGAGAACTGCCACACCATGCTCGCGATTTCTTTCTCACTTTTTAATCTTTCATGGCGACCTCTCGGATAACCGCGACATTGGCTCGAGTAACGCGATTTTGCTTGATGAAAAAATGCATTGGAGAGAGAAAAAAAAAATCTTGATAGTTCATGTTGAAGTTGGCAGGCCAAGAGAAATTCTTTCGAGACTTTTTCAATTGGAGCGATGTTTATTCGGGAATAAAATATCTTTGATAAACTGTAAACAGTTGAAAAGATTTTTTTTTTTTTTTTCAAATGAATAATCAAACGTGAACGTTTTGCCCGATAATTTTTGGAAAAGTTCCGGCATCGGTTTCTAAAATTAACCATCGTTATCGCCATCGATTAAGTTTGCATCCCCACTTGAAAATGTTCAGGGTTCAGGAATCGACCTAAAAAGTAAAAAATGAGATACAAGCTTTCTCTGTCTCTCTTCTTCGTTCCACCGGTGATAATGATGAAACATGTTTACACAGAAACGCGATCTTTACGGGGGCGGGCAAAGAGATATCCTTCTCTCGTTCGTCTCGCGAGAGAACATCTCGCTGTGTCTTCTCCGTGGTCTTTTAGCCTGCGGGGGTGGCGTTGGTATCCACGCGGGGAGTCCGTGAAAGAGCGACCGGCGGATAGGAAAGTCGAGGGGGGGGGGGGGGAGCATACCGTACGACTTCTTTTCTCATGTAAATACGATGTAGCTGCGTGTTAAGGCGACTGACCATTCTTTTCTCTTTCTCACTCGCTCTTCTTGTCTCTCTCTCTCTCTCCCTCTCTTTTTTTTTCAACCCCCTTATATAGGTAGACCCACATGTGGTACAATGTTCAGGGACCCCCTTCGAGTATTACCTGTATAGCTCTCCGAATCTACGAGCTTCGGACACGAAGACGAAGAGAGCGAGAGGGAGAAAGAGTTAAAAGTTGAGAAAAAGATAGAGAGAGAGAGAGAGAGAGAGAGAGAGAGAGAGAGAGAGAGAGAGAGAGAGAGAGAGAGGGAAGAAAAAAGTGTAAAAATATGAGTGAGAGAAGGAAAGAGGATAAAAATGAGAATGAGGGAGATTGAGAAGGGAAAATCATAAAGTATACGCATATGACTTGAATCCTGCCACGTTTTGATCTCCAGAATGTGAACATAATAACTGATACAAAAAGTCGCAGTAGTAGTGGTCAGCAACTTGCCGACCACTCCTGCTATCCTTCGAGAATCCTTTGGCACTCGGTGCATCCAGAAGTCTGAGAGAGAGAGAGAGAAAGTATACACGCGCAAAGGTGGGATATGGGACTCTTTTCTTTCCGAGCTAAATGCGCGAGGCACACACTGACCGTAAAATATATCAGCCGCTGTGTGACTTCTCGGGTCCAGCCACAAATCAACCGACCCCCCGTAGCTGGCTATACCCTTGGTGTGGGTGTACCACCTTATATGCGATATAACACAGGGAGAGAGAGAGAGAGAGAGAGAGAGAGAGAGAGATCATGATTCTCGAGAGCACATGCACGAATATATCGTGCGATTCGCCTTGATCCTCGAGCACAGATATGCTTGAATGAAAATCCCATTTTCAATGATTTTTTAACGAAATTAATAATAATTGTCGATAAAAAATGCATCAAATATGTGGAGCTACGCGAAATTATTATTTATTAAAGCTAAAAGTTTTTTTCTACAAATGATAAATAGATAAAAAGGAATGTGAATATGAAATATACTTTTGTGTAACGTGAAATTTTTTTGTTCTTTGTTTTTTCACGTTTTGATATCGAATTTTTGAGATTCAGGAAAAAAATTCGACGTGTGATTCGTAATCAGCGAAAAATTTCCGAGCGCCTAGCGCCTGATAATAAGGTGAAAGATCAAAAATAAATTCTTAATTTTTTTGCCCACTTTTTCGAAAAACTGAAAATACCGAAATTTCGAATTGTCATTTCACTTTGCTCCGGATCGAAGGATTTTGGTCGATGGGGGGTATTTTGAAAAGCCCAGGATGAGACTTGGAGAATGACGTATACGGTTCATTTCGAAATTTTGATTTTTTGCACTCGAAAGACCACTGCGAAAAACGATAAAACGAAAAAATTCGTAAAGATCGATGGTTCGACTTTGAAAATTTGTGAATAATTGAAAAAAAAAAAAAAATTTCAGCTCGTTGAACCAAGCGTCGTTTTGAAGCTTAAGCGATTTAGAAGAGAATGAGCACAAATTGCAGTCCCAAACTCTATCGAGAAGTGCACAGTCACAGCGATTTGGGTAAACTCATTCATTTTTCGCAATTATTCGAAAAAAAAAATCTTGCATTTTTTAAGCTTCAATTACGACTCTGTATCGATGCATTTTTTCTGCTCATAATGAATCTATTTTTCGGATGTTATCGATAAATAAAAAAATCAAATTTGAATAACAAAAAAATTCTCATCGTTTTTTGACGCCTACGCTCCTCCCCGAGAAAAAATACATTTTTTTCTTCTGTTCCTCTTCGTTTTCTCATTTGGCTCATCCCTGACGCATCTCAGGCTCGAAGGCTTTTCCCGACGGTGTTTTGTTTTTGCAACTCTCTTTTTTTCCCTTAAGTATTAAGTTAATCTTCAACTTAATCGTGGGCGGAGGGTAAAAAAGCGAATAAAAAAAAACATTCTTCAAGTTATTTACAATAATTACGGACGGTATCGTCATAAAAATTCATTCAAAATGATTTTCTATTCGTACGATGCTCATGTCTGTCGGTATACACTCGAGCTGTACGACGATTTCTCGATCTCTACATTATTATTATCCCTATATACTCGAGTAATCCCAACGAATAATACCATTAATGAGGCTCATTCGTGTGGAAAAGAAGAAGAGAATCTTGAACCTGGAGTCGGTTAACTCTTCTCGTTCGTAGTACGACCATATATATATACCAAAGAGACTCCGCTGAGAGCCTTTTGTTGGCTCGATGGTTCAACGAAAGAGAGTCTGGGAGACCTCTCTCTTTCTTTCTCTCTCTCTAGTTATGGATGCAAGAGGGACGAGGTTATAGTACACGAGGCGAGGAAATAATGCCTCGTGGAATTTGACCCATGCCCCATTCTCGTCTCTCGTTTCTTCACAAGGACCCTATATCGTTAAGGTGCTCGAAGGTGCGAGGAGTGAAAATATTTCCGACTCTCTTTCACCTTTAAAAGACCTCACGTGGCCGTATCAATCTCGCCTACACAATTGAACACACGAAATCCATCAATTTGACTTTTCCAACCTGTGAAACGTTAATGATCCTCGAGATCATTATATGTTGCTCGATAAATGAACTTGAGGGTCATAGACGCTTACGACTGGAATGGAAAAACCATCGAAGATGATTTTCTATTAAAAAAAAAAAAAAAAACCATTTATGATTGATTGTCCGAGAAAAAAATTCATGCATTAATAATCATTGTCATTCGTCGTTTGAAAACGTTTATTTTTGCTTTTGAAATAATTATTCGTGATTGTTTCATTAACAGATTCATCTTAAAATGCGTTTCACGCTCGAATCATAAATCATTGGAAATAACTTTCGAAAAAAAAAAAAAAAATACTTATGAGTAATTACTCGGCAAAAGATATGAATATTTATCGTGAAATAATTACGATTGGAAATTATTCTTAATTATTTGAAAAGAAAAGGGTTTATGTTCTTTCGAGAACAAAATCATTTCCCAACAACACTATTCTCGATGGTTGCTCATTTGAATAATAAAACGTTGGGAGATAAATTTCCAACGATTTGTAATTACGAATATAATTATTCCAAATCATAATCGAACATTCGTCACAATGAAAATAATGTCTGAAAATAATTATTGAGGGAACAATTTTATTTTCACAATATCTATTCATAATGATTTTTCGCGCGAATAAATTTCATTCCCAAGTCAAGGAGTCTCGCGTTCTTTTCTATGCTTTTTCTATAACGTTTATCCTACTTCTTATATTCTTCATCTTCTCGCTCGATGGACCACGGAATGTTTCGACCGGTAGCGCGCGAGCGTCCGGGAGAGACGATCGCGGCGACCAGAACCATTATAATGATTCGAATCTAAAGAGAAAGACAGAAAGATAGAAAGAGAGAGAGAGAGAGAGAGAGAGAGAGAGAGAGAGAGAGAGAGAGAGAGAGAGAGGGAGAGAGAGAGAGAGAGAGATATCTTGACTAGAAGGAGCACAAATCTCGAAGGATACGACAACGACGAGTAGTCCGAGATGCTCTCCAAAAAGCAGGCGTGCCAGCGGAACTCTCGATCTATCTCTCTCGTTATTAATATCAAATAACGAGATGCTACAGCGCTCCGAAGGCATCCGCGCTATGGTATTCTTTATTAACGATGCGCTTACCGTTCCCAGGATCGCGTCTCGTCGGTTAACAAAAAATCCACAGGTTCAAGAGAGGAGAGAGAGAGAGAGAGAGAGAGAGAGAGAGAGAGAGAGAGAGAGAGAGAGAGAGAGAAAGAAAAAGAGAGAAAAGAGCAGGCACAAGTTTTGGATCAGAAGGATGCAGTGTGGCATCAGCGCGAACGAAAGGTATAGAGGCTGCAGAGGATGCCAGAGAACTGCATCTTTTCTTCGCATTATATACTGTCATTTTTTTTTTTACTCTTTAATTCACATGCGGTACTATAAATATGTAATAAATACGAGTATATACAAACACGAAACATTGCAGAGTCTCTCTCTATGACATTTATTTTATTATTATTCTAAATTTTGACATTTATTCACATGTATGATATTCAGGAAAAAATAAAATTTCACCATTTTCTTCACTCTAAGCATATCGCGAAAGAAAGCATTTCTAAAAACGTTTAATTAGATTTTTTCTTTCGCCTTCATTAAAATAATTATTACGATGAATGTAATTATTCCATTTTTGTTATAATCATCGTATGGTAGGTGTAAGTAAACAAAAAAAAAAAATAATTGAACGTCGATGATTTCGTGGAACGAGTCGAAAAAATGTTCAAACAAGTATGTAACACGATTTATCCGAGGCTAAGATTCTGATTTCACGGAATTATGATTCATCGCTTTTGAACATACTGGATGCTTAAAAAAAATTGCCTTTTTTCGTGAATCACGATGACAACCTTGGCTCTTGAAATCTATCTCTCTCTCTCTCTCCCTCTCTCTCTCTTTCTCTTCGGAATCCTTTTGTTCGTTCGAGGAGACGAGCGTGCAAAAATGTTGAAAATTTTTTTTTTCGTCCCATCCGCCCACGCTAACGTGCCAATAGAGCGCGGAGAATTTTGTTTCTTCTTTTTCCTACGTCTCAAAGTGGCTAAGAATCGAGTCGTTCCACAATATGGGATTTATCATTGATATAGTATACGATATTAGCGTGGCGGATTGCCGAAAGGGATAAACTCGTCCTGGTTGTTTTCATGCTATACGAATCCATACGTTACGTCTTTGCTCTCATTGTCGACTTTGAGACATTTTTCTTTCACGAATATTTACGTAAATACACACATAGATCGACGTACACATACACATATGTATTTATGCCTGTGTATATGTGCAAAGGAGAGGGCGAATATTTCACGAAGAAAAAGTAGCGAGACATGCAAAGAGAAAGATCGAAAAAGAGAATGTCGGGAACGTTATTTTTATCCTTTCGGCTTATCCCCCGACATTGTATATGTGTGAGAGAGTGAGAGAGAGAGAGAGAGAGAGAGAGAGAGCACGAGGCGTTTAACGAATGTGGATATAATTGCACGCGATCCTAATGGTTATTGATGAGACTCGTTATTTCCCGAGTTGCATACCTTTCGAGAGTCTCGCGATGGATATAGATACCGTCGTATAGATATTCAAGCCATTTTCATATGCATATGTATATATATATATATATATATATATATATATATATATATTCGGGGAAAAAGTGAGAGAAAACAATCTTCAATGGCGTTGACGATGAGAACGAGAGACCTCTTTTGGTACAAGACACGCGCGAGAGAGACGATTTCAGTACCGCAAAAGCGTTATGGAAGCGCGATGCTTTAGGAGCGATACTGTCGGCCGGGCACCGACCCCCCGCTGCACACGATGCACAACTTGATTCACCGTGTCCAGGGAGGCTCGTATACCCTCCTTTTGCCTCGCTCTTGCCTGCACACTTTCTGCTGCGTTCATCCTCCGAGAGGAATCGCGCCTTGCGGTGTGTGCCGATCGATTAAATTTTTCTTTTTTCTTCTTCTTCTTCTTCGTCTTTTCATTCACTTTATCGAATTTGGCCGTCTTCGGTTATTTTTTTTTGTGAATTCTATATTTTTTTTTACTTCACTTCCAAAGGTTCATTCGTATTTTTCAATTATTTCGTCAGTTTAGCTGGAATTTCAAGTTTCTTTTTCCAAGTTTATTGTTTTGTTTCAATTTTCGGGACAAGAGAAAATTTTCAAGAGAAATGTTTTCAATCGAGCTTTGAGCTTTTCGTATACCCAGAGGCTTTGCACTTCGATGAACGAGCTTTTTTAACTTCCAAATGTCAAGCCAAGAGTCGTTTGACTTTTCATGTTGAATTCTCGTTTGATTTGTGCCCCAATTAATTTTCAGTCATATTTGTAATGGTTGAAAACATTTTTTTTTATTCATAATTAAAAATGATTTAAATTTCTTACAAAAAAAAATAAAAACAAAAACGAGTGTATAATAAAAATGAACAGAGCGAGTAAAAATTTGTCAGTGGTAAAACGATTGGGCTTATGACGAATTACTTCGAAAATGACACATTATACGAAATGTAATTTGTTGTTTTTTTTTTTAATTCCTCGATTCAAAAAGTTGTGAATGCAAAAAGGTTTCAACAATTCAACCAACGAACGGTGAACAATTAATTATTACTGCCAAAAATCGAAGTAATTATTATTTATATTATTATTTATATTATTATTTATATTAATATTTTGATTAAATTAATTATTATTTATGAATTATTGATAATTGATTGATTATTAACGGTGAACATTTAATTATTACTGCCGAAAATCAATGTTCGGAATCTTCGGAATCAAATTTATTTTTTGCAAAAAATCTCTCTTTTTTTTTTCAATCGTTATACAATTTCTTGATGGCAAACGAAGTACCTGACGAAAATACGATACGCTGTCAATAATCACTGCTAAATAACAAATTGCCTGAAAATAATCAACGATCTATATATAATAAAAAAAATCTCTTTTTTTCGTGTTCTCTCGTGCGTCATTGATAATTCCCATAGGTCTCTTTTGCCATCGAGATTTAACTGTTGCTTTTATGGCAATATCGTGATGCGTCGGTCTCGCAGAATCGTGAGACAACCCTCTTATATAGCAACACACCTGTTATTACTGCTTGCCTCGAGTTAAGCAAAAATAGAGACTTCCCGTTGAGCAGATTTCTGTCTCTCTCGCTCTGCTGCACGTTGAGCGTGCATTTCTTTGGGGCGCGGTGAGCGCGCACTTGTAGCTGCGGTTTTCTCGTCAACGTAGTTGACGAAGTCGGACACGCGGCACAACATTGACGGTTTTGCAATGCGGTCGTTCACGAGCACGGCACTTAACCGGAAAGAGACAGCGATAAAAAGAGCATAAAGAGACTCCTTGTCTATCACATTTATATACGTGTGTATATATATATATATATAATGAGAAAGAGGTAAACCGCATAGGTCTGTTGTGGGGGGAGGGGGGGGGGGGGGAGTGTCGTCAACTTTTTCGAATAGAAGAAAAGGATTTCGCATGTGAAGGTACGTGAAGATGCCCAATGAACGCTTTTGGATGATGACAATTTCGAGGTGTTTGTCGAGAAAAATCTCGTCCCAGTTGCATCAGTAGTAGTGCCATTGATTGTACCGCCGGAGAAAATGAAACGGAAAACAAAAAAATGACCGCAAGTGCGCCGTATTTGCTCGTAATGACAGCGTTTACCGACCTCGTGAAAGACAATTCTGCCTTTATGGATATGAATGTGCGCGCGGCAGAAAAAAAACTAACATGAAGAGAAAAAAAATTGGACGTGCGAGTTCCAGGATATCTCGTTGAATGCAACAGAGAGAGAGAGAGAGAGAGAGAGAGAGAGAGAGAGAGAGAGAGAGAGAGAGAGAGAGAGAGACGATTCCGCAAATTTTTGCGACAGGATAAAATTCCTTTTACGCCATTCAAGCGCCTAATTGCTTGATACCGATTATAGTCATTGAACAGAAACTTTGAGGGGGGATAAAGAAATTAATAAAGCTTAGGATGGGGATGGAAATAATAATTTAATTATAGACATTAATAGGATATCAATTAGAAAAATTTCTTAACGATTTAACCCTTATCTGGACCTTCCAATTCTCATTAGATTCTCCATTTTAACTTAATTCATTATTCAATGCCATTCAATAATGTATTTGAGATCAGACTGCGAAGGATGTGTATGATCGAAGAGAAAAGAAAAACAAACGAAAAAGTCGATAAGGAATGAAAGAACGAAAAAATGGTCGGTTATCTCCGCGACCTCTGTCGTGAAAATAGTCGCGCGACGGAGCTGTTATAACCCCATCGAGAATCGTGACAGTTTTCATCCCCGTACTCCGGCTACCCAGATCGTTTTCTCGTTATAAAACATTTTGCTTTGAATACTCTCTCCTGTCCAAGCGCAGTCATATCATCGATATAAGCCGGGCTATCTGTTCTATTTTATTTTATTTTTCATTTTTTTTTCCGTATCTCTCGCTTTTACCTCCTTTCATTTTCATCCCTCTGTCGTATGACCCGTGGCGTTGAGCAGTCTGGATACGTTCGACTGGGGCCCTCGGCGCGATACTCTCGTCGTATAATTGGGCTTAACGAAGTGTCTGGCGAGCTTTATGGAAACGAATTCGAAAGTGAAGCGAGCGAGACAGCCGAAATGGGCATTTGGTCGGGAGGGAAATGGGGAAGGGAGTTTTTTTTTTTTTTTTTTTTTTGTGAACTCGCGAGATATACTCGCGTACGGATCCATAGAGAACGCGAGAGTTCTCTTTCGCGTGTGCGATCCGCGTCCAATCTTCCAATCGGAGTCAATTACCCGCTCACAATAGAGCAACCCAACAGCTTCAATGCTCTCTCTTTCTCTCTCTCTCTCTCTCTCTCTCTCTGTACAGCGACTCGTGGATCGAGTAAGAATTTCTGGGAAACGAAAGGGCTTACCAACAACATACTCGACAATTTAAATTGCTGCGAATCGAGCCCTTCTGTTTGCTGGAAATCGAGATCCTGTCCTTTCGTTTCTTCCTCTCGCTTCTCTCGCTCTCTTTATCCCTCTCAATTTCTCTTTGGTTCTGCTCACACAGTATTTCTTTGCCTAAATGTCAAGCCCGGAGGCGGCGGTGTCATTTCGTCTACAAACAGGATTACGCAATCTAATTCACGAGCTGACAAAAGGTCCGACAAAGAAAACCAGACAACGACGACAAAGTGCTGTATACATTTTCTCTTCCACCCTAACGCTCTCTCTCTCTCTCTCTCTCTCTTTTTCTCGATCTCATCCCTTAACTCTTTCGATGTAGAATGAGATGGAAAACAGTAGTCAGATTAACTAGCTCGGTATATCTACATAATACATAGACTTTCTTACAATTGACTTCAAAATTTACATTCTGTAATCCTAAATCCACTTCAATTCACTCCTGTTGACAAAAACTTGGCTTATAAATTTTGCCCATTCTCCGTTCCCTGTTCAGTTAGATCCAACGATTTCCACCAGCTGAGAAATTCATTGACGAAATTTCTGTACTTTTCCAACGTGAACATTTTCATTCTTAGAATGCAATGATACACATGGAGAAGCAATATCGAAAGGTAATTATCAGCCAATCAGCCAATCGTAAATAGCTTTGTCCCAAATTTTTTTTGAGGTATTCGTAAATCTTTGTCAAGTATATTTTACCCAATGATGTTTTAAGTGTATGAAGTTAAAAAAATCATTATTCTTGCCACGAACAAGTTAGAAAAAATTTCATAAGAAAAATAATCGATAAAATTATTTCCTCAATTATCAATTACTTTTCTCAACTGTCCATGAAAAGTTTCTACGATTCATCCTGTATCGTGGATCAAAAATAATGCTCGCACACCGCTCAATTCGATGAATTCAAAATTTTTTTTGACAAAACCTTGCCACGAATAATCAGCATAAAGAACATATTTTTGAAACATCGAAATTACGAATTGCGAATGCAATTAAGGATTCACGATCGTAATTATACGTAGGTGATGGATAATGCAGCGGTGGTGAAGGAGGCAGAGGGAAAATTCAAGTAGTGAAGACGCAGAGTGATGCAAAAGGGGTAAATATTGCAACGTGCACTCACGGTCGACTGTATGGCATTTATATATATCGAATATTCACCCCTTTTCCATAGGACACGCATTACAAACTATTATACTTCTCCCTCGTGTGTCCTCTCACCTCCCATCGCCCCATACGAGCCGTCGCACGCGCATATCACGCAGTTACGTGACCCCAAGCCCGTCTGTGCATTAGCGGTCTCGTCGACCCTGCGACAATCCATTATTTCGTTGCATAAAATTCATTCGTTCGTATCCGCGTCTGTGTGTGTGTGTGTGTGTTTTAACGCAAATTGTAAAATGATGCTGGGACACTTTGCGCGTGTAAGAATCATTAAAATTATGCGTACCGAAGCGCTAATACGATCTCAGTAATCAGCCTGACTGATTTGCTTTTACAAAAGTAAAGGCAAAGCGTCTCATTGTCCATTCACCAGTCATTCTCGTGTCTGATAACGCGTGGCGTATATGTTACCGAATAACCATATGTAGTACCGTGACAAATTGCATCTCGATACTTCGGTGAGGAATTAGAAACAGTAAAGGATGATTCCCTCCGTGTCATGATTTGACATATATTGTCGTTTCGATGAGGATCCGCGAGAGACGCGTGTAATACGGATTTGAGGAAATCAGAGTCATTCATACGAAGTTGACTCCAATCTCAAATGAGCAAAAGGAGTTTCATTTTTTTTTTTTTACAGATTTGCTTTGCTACGAGTAATGTGTCATAATTACCGTACGCAAAGACATTCGACTGAATGAAATAACCATGCAGGACGACACAAATTTCAATCGACTATACGATATATTTTTGGAGAAATAAAAATTTCATTTAATCACGACAGTTTTATCAGATTCGATGAAATTGTTTTTTTTTCAAATCAAGCAAGTGTCGGAAATTCTGTTTAAAAAATTGTTTTCGCACGGCCGCATGTTTGTGCACAATGTCCGTGACTTTTGATTGGATATCCACGATGTAAAGTGTACGTATGTACATCGTACATCGCGTGTGTAACGTCATACACGTACACACACACACACCTACACATACGCGCACATACATATATTACACGTATGCATTTTTGATGGAGGTATATAGAGGTGAAAAGACACGAGTGCACACGACAAGCCTGTCGGGCTGGCTGTCGGGGCTATTCCGTTTATTTATGGAGGATGCTCGCCCGAGCATCACCCAACAGTAGCACACATTCGCATATACATATGCATATAAGCGGAGATCCTCTTATTCGTAGTTTTTGCTCATATTTCGTGCGGGGGAATGCGGGCGCGCGTGGGACACACCCGGAATCGTGAAAGGGCGAAAAAAGGGTGGTCTTCTCGCTTCCGCGAGCTCGGAAAAGCCCCGCGAGAGGCATAGCACATTGCCCCGCGTGTATGTTTCGCCAGCTATAGCGAGGGGGCAGCGCCGGGCTTGGCCGCTCGTGAGAGAAAAGAGAGCCGAAACTCTCACCGTCTGCCCAGAGCAGATACCTGGTCAGAGTTGAAACACACGCTGTGGAAGCAAAGTTGAACGTTATTTATGATGCTTTATCCATCCTGACTGGAGGAGAGAGTGGAAAAGAGAGGGCCCCGGGGGGGGGGGGAGAGAGAATTTCTCTCACTGCCATGAACTTTTCCAACTGAAAGTGCCCAAGTGAACGTGGATAACGAAATTTCGCGATCGTCCTTCCGGTCTCTCGAGTCTCCTTGCTGCCCGGACATTGCTCGTACGAGAATAGACGCAATTTTAATAAAAAATATATTTCCCTTTTGATTGCAAAATTATCATTGAAACCCATGAAAATTTTTTTATAAATAATTAACCTTAAATATGATGAATTTTATCGCACAATTAGGCACAGTTTGGAATAATTATATTCTAAAAATTAATAACAATATTTCCGTAATGATTTTTCGATCATGGATTAATAATAATTGCAGTGAATTACTTTTGACTATCCTCCTTTGTAAAATAATTATATAAATGAGGATAAATAATTCTTAAAGTTTTCTGCAATGCTTTTTAGATAAAACAATGGCGTTTAATTTTATGAGCGAGTATTCTCGCTAGTAGATATGGCGAAAAGTGCTCAGACCAATAATTTCACATAATTTCGGGAAAAATACGGCAAATTTTTTTGCCCAACTCTGTCCCTGAGTTGACCCTTGGGCTATAAGGGATATACGGAAACTTTTTTTTCTCCGTTATTCTCTCGATCTTCGCGCGTTATTCAGCATCATCCGTACTGAAGCTCCCGCGCGAGATCTACAAGGTGCCCATACGCGGGAAACTACGAAACGGCAGGGGAGAATCGGTCCAGGTGCTCAGCGAGAATTTAATCCCTTATCCCTTTAAACGCTGTGTATTATTCTCGTAAAAACTAATACAGGGTTGCCCGGAAGGGAGAAGTGAAGAAAAAGAGAGGAAAAAAAAAACGTAATTCATGGAGGAAAAGATCCTGTAACTAGAGCCTATCTGCGCTTTTAGCTTTGCCTCAGGCAAAAACAAAAATGCTAGGGGATACATGGAAGAGAAACGAGAAAAATAGTCAATTGCATTTTTTTTTTTCGCTTACTTCCAATGTTCCTATTTTTCACAATTTTTTAATATTTGTTTTTTCTTAAATGTTACTTAAAAAATTTAAATAGTAAAAAAAATATTTCAATTTTTATTCTTTCTAATAGTTATTCGTAATCGAATAATAAGAAAATAATTTTTCACACTTTTGTTGCACTTGAATCTTACCGATATAGAATTTGACGCGAAAACGTTTGTGGTTTTTAGAAATTTATAATATTAATAATACCAAAAATCGCTCGCAGTAAATATGAATCATTATTTTTGAAAAAAAAAAAAAAATATATATTGACAAAAACTGGAATATACATTTTTCTGTAATATTTACTTGCAGTTAAGTAAGAAAAAATTTAACATTGTTTCAAAATAAAATATCCCCAATTTCTGATTAGTACACGAGCAAATTTATTGCAAAACGTTATGGACTATCATTGTTGGAGTTGGCAATCATTTGAAAAAAATCAAAAGCTATGCAACATTGTCGAATAAGCATAAATTAGCTCGTATAATCGCCCAGAAGAGACTCAAAAAGCTGCCAAAGCACTACACCCTTGACTCCATGTATGATCCGGGGCAAGAGTCGCACGTTCGCGAGGCCCTTTTTTTTTTACGATCAAACAAAGAGACATCGTAAAGTGTGCGAACAGACCGAGTGAAGTAGATACCGGGTGGACCATGGGGCAAAGTTTATTGCTGTAACAACGTGTGTTAAAGGACTTTGCGATTTGTTGTCGGGAGCGAGGATTCCCGAGGGTCCTGACATTCGACCCTCGATCACGATTATTCGGGGCGAATGGATCAAAGACTTTGTATAGTGATATGATGAAGTGAGAGCGTTCTTTTGACGAGAAAGCTCGAGAATGCGAGAGAGAGAAAGAGTCGGATATTTTGTCCAAGCAAATTTTTGAAAATTTTCATGCGCAATGTTCCCATACAAGGATTACTGCAAAAAGCAAAAAGTCTCAACTAAAGCAATTTTACGTAGTAAATCGTGCATAGTTACGTCTTTTTGATTTTTTTCAAAGTTAAAATGTAACGTCCGACGCATGAATGTATAACAGAGTAGAGTATCTGACATTGGAAAGAGTAGGAGCTTTGTCTCTCGTATATATATAAAACGGATCGGAAAGCGCGATAAACGCGCAATCAAACGGGAGGGCAAACGACGCAGTATCGTTTCGCCAGGAGTCTTTACGGTGAGGCAGGAGATCGAGCAACAGCACACCGGGAGCATCATCCAGTGGTCGTGGCGGCAAACTCTCTCTTTCCATCTCTCTCTCTCTCTCTCTCTCTATCGTTTTCTCTTTCTCTGTCTCACTGTGCTTTGCAGGGACGAAGCTCGATCGACGGTATATCTACCGATGCAAGAGAGGATCCGCGAGTCGTTAAACCAAACGAGTATACCCGAGTAAACGAGTGTGTGTGTATGTGTGTGAGAGAGAGAGAGAGAGAGAGAGAGAGAGAAGAGTCAAATGCTATATGCCGAATCTCTGCAAGCGCACGCGACTTCGATCGTTAAAATAACCCTTTTGCCCGCGGGTGCCCCATTGCGAAATAACCAGCGCGATCGAGAATTGAATTTTTATCGAAATCGGCATCTCTGCTCGCCAATTAACGAAATCGGCGAGTCTCTATACATGCTCGTTGTGTGTGCGCTAACTTTTTGCCTTGATCTGTCTCTTCTCTCTCTCTCTCTCTCTCTCTTTTGTTTTATTCATATATCTATATCTACACGATAATATATATATATTCCTTCGGGCAATTATCAAAGGGATTTGACGAAAATCTGGAGATTTAGGGTAGACGTACCGGTTGTAGCCACTTTAAGCATTTTCGAACATTAATTTACGAACGGTGTTCATATTATTGCAAATTCAGAACTGAAAAAGTGGCCGATATAACCTAAAAGATGCACAGAATCGAATCGTCATCATTCGAAACCTTTTCTGACCATGATAAATAAGAATGTAGGAAATTATATTGTAGCTGTCATTTTTACTCTTACTACACTTTTTACTACACTTGTGGCCATATTTTTGTACTACTTTTGGTCATCTGAAGTACCAGTTGTGGCCGCTAAGCTTTGAATTGAGATACGGATGCGCTACAAACGAGAGGTGGAGTTTTAGACAATCAGCGACGGCAGATTCAAGCTAAAACTAGTTATTCATTTGCGTCATAAAAATATTACTGAAGTGGTACAAGTGTGCTCTATTTATGGCCATAAGTTGACCACAAATAGAATAATTGCATTTTAAATGCAGAACTTTCGGTCACCGCATATTTTTCAGGTATTTGCGCTGATATCTCAGTTTTTTGTGATTCTAACCCGAAAAGCGAGCTTTAACTGATATAATTTAAATTTCTGATGGGGCGGAATGACTTTAAATATGAGAAATCGTAGTATCTATTTACCTCGGGATCCCTTAACACTTCTGACCAGAAGACTACCCAAGCCGCTTAGAGTTGCACGTCATATTTCGTTAAATTGGCAGATATTTAATAAAGCAATCGATAGTAATGCCGAAACATCTCAAATATCGAAATATTACGCTCGGTAAAGTGAACATAGCCTTGAAACATTGCAAAAATCGAGGAAAATACGGAGTGGCCATACAACTGGTACGTCTGGCCTATTTAAATGGCGAATAAAATCGTTTGTTTCGTCTTTCGGCAGATCCTACAGGTAGATTTAGCTTTTTTCACGGACGACAAAAAAAATATAATGAACAAAAAACCTGAATAAGCATGTGGCGAAATAAATTTTACCCTCCTCTATTAATATCTCCCCGACATAATTATGCCTACCAGTCTTTAGACTCTTTAGAGTCTGCTTTATTTTTTTTCCACATTTTCATTCGATCGTTAATCATCGAGATTCAGCAACAAATCCCATTTTTCGAACGAACCCAGCGCATGTTACCAACGGCTCTTTTGTAAGCGGCAATCGAGAGCGCGGTTTCTTTCCCCAAACGTTTATTCCTACCGAGCGTTTATGACCGATGGAAAAGCAACTACCATCTGAGCTTTTGCCATTGCGGATAAAAGAGATTCTCGTCTATATAACTTTGAAGATCTGAAGATTCTGACTGAACAAGAAGAGAACACAAGCGCGTTTATCTGTGTGTATTAGAGTAGGAGGAGGAGGAGGAGGAGGAGGAAAAAGAAGAAGACGAACGGTGCTCTCGTAGCAACGATTTTCACTCGGTTTACACTCTATAAACGTACGGTTAGACGTAGCCGGTAGTTACAGCGATCACTGAATCATTGTTGGTGATAGATAGCGCAGCTGTTGCGCTCACGAATGTATAACCAACCACCCTATCAACCAAAGATCTCGCTGTCAAGGCTTGCAAAAGCCGGGAGATCACAGGATCCCGAAATAGTTGGTTGCAACAATACATCTAAGCCTTCGAGTCTTTGGTGTATGCATACTATTCGAAGAATGTCAATTTTTTTGTTTTTTTTTTTTTCGATCAACCTCTCTTATGAGTAATTCGCGATTGCGATGAGAATATCGGACTTTTAAAATTCATCGTTTGCTCATTACAGCGATATATTTGTTTAAGACGCTTCCATTCTTGTCAAACTTATCGTGCCAAGTGCAGGAACAATGCCTTTTCTCTCAAAACAAGAGAAAACAACATTGCCGGATTAACCAAACAATGAAACCTAGAAGTAATTAAAGATTCGCAATTCTGATTGGGCGTCGATATTAATCTCTGATCCTTCAGTCCAAATAATAATAATAATAATAATAATAATAATAATAATAATAATAATAACCGTGTGTATATCCGCGTAAAATGAAATATTGCAGAATTTCCGATATGGAACGATTTTGAATACCGATAAACGATAACGTAACGAGGTAGAATTATGCTCTCTCTCTCTCTCTCTCTCTCTCTCTCTCTCTCTCTCTCTCTCACTCCTTCTCGAACTGCATAACTACGGAGAAACTCGTCGAAGCTCTGGTATAGTCTCTCCGTGCGGTTGTAATCCACCGAGGGAATTGGCGTATGACCGTAACGGCGGGTTTGCCCGTAGCCAGTTGTAACAGCCAGCAAGTTCGTCATGTCCGTATAACGTTTGGCTAATTGCCCGAGCCGCATGGACCGGAGTTATGGCAGCTCGTTCGGTTCGACAACGAAAGCAGAGAGCCACTCCCGCAATAGTCCCATGAATTTTCATCTCGCTTCCTCTCATCCGACGTTCTCTCGCGCTTTCTAGCCTCCCAGAGCCTTTCTATGCTTCGCCATTATTACGTTATGAGATACGAAGCCGGGACGTTTACACGCCTCGCATTATATGAAAGACCGGTAGCGAAACCTCCAACGACTTTACAGTTTAGGACAGATGAGAGAGAAAGAGAGAGAAAGAGAGAGAGAGAGAGAGATCGGCAATTGCTGCCTGAGCTATTATGGCTACCGTATAATTATACGCACTGCGCGTCCTCTTCGTTATGTGTGCTCAGAGCTACCGGACCTGCGAGAGATCCGCAAGGATCGGGGAGTGATCGCTGTGGCCCTAGGCGACGGTTGCTTTCTGGGTCGAATATGGGAGAATTCAGGGCGTAGGGAAACACCTAATAACCTGGCATCAGGAGCTAAAATCATGGAGAAATTGGCCCCAAAAGAGCCTAAAATTTCGTTTATCGCGAAGCGTCATCATCAACGCTCCTTAATAATAGCCTCATCTTTCCTCCTGCTTGCGTAAACCTTTCATTTTTCGTTATTTTTTTCAATTTTGGGCCCCTCGACACCTCACACCTGCTGCACTATCTTTCACAGCATGATAAATGAATCCTATTCTGTTATTTGTATCGGAGAACCCGATTCAATCTGTCACTCCATAACGATTTTATCAACCTTTCCTTCCTTCTTTCCATCTCATTTCATATACACACTGCAGACTCGTCGTCTCTTCTCAATCGTACGTACTTTCGTACACCCATTAGAAATTGTCAATGCGAACAAGGAAAATGGGTAAAAGGCGAAGAAATGGAAAAAAAAAAAGTTAAGGGATGACCGAGAGAAGGAGAATGGTGTTTGTACGTGCGGTCTTTGGGTAAAACATTTTTCGCGAATAGGCGGTCTGGTAACTGCTGGTAATGCTCGTGCTGAATCCGTATATAGTCCCCATTGCTTCTGGACTCCTTTCTCATTCTCTCTCTCTCTCTCTCTCTCTCCCTCTCTCTGGACCCGCCTCATTCGGAGGGTGGGCTGGAGAGGCTGCGGAGAGAGCCAAGGAGTATCGGGGTCGAAATGGTCCCCGTGGGGGTGATAGAAGCTACCTAATAGCTCACGGAATTGCCCCTGAAACACCTTTTTAATGAACTATTGCTGCGGGAAATGAAAACGGGCGAGAGAGAATGCCCGAAGGTGGAGGAGAATGAGAAGGCGGAGGAGAATGATGACGACGACAAGCGAGAACAGGATGGAGATATAATAGTGTGTCTGATTCCATGAAGATTTTTCGTTATTCGGAAAAGACCGAAGGCCTCTCCTTAGCGAAAAAAAAAAAAAAAAAAAAAACTTTTTATCGACTTCGAAGGAGACCATTGTCCGCGTTCTCTTCTCACGACTGCGCGTGTGCTTGGTACATAATCGCGTACGAAAACGAATGAAAGAGCGAATCTTTTGCGTTATACCGCTGACTCCGTGTCTCCCTTGTAACGTCCGCTAACGGCCCATGAGCTACAACAACTTTTGTCCAACGGGGTTGGAACTTTTCTTATCGTGATAATTATCGGCAAAACTTTGGAGAGATATCTCGCGGACCAAACGAAATTATTGCTGATTCAGCGTATACCAGTTGAAACTGCACACACACACACACACACACACACACACACACACACACACAGACACACACACACGACCGAGAACGAAGAAAAAGAACCAACATTTCTGCGAAGCGGAAACATCGTGGCTCGTAATAATCCCTTAAATTTTTGATGATGGACGCGAACGAGACTGGTGAAACGTGTTATCGAAGCGGAGAAACATCGATCCGGCGCCGCCTCAGCACGAGCGCCACACCGAGTTAGTTGTGCTGGAAAGCAGCAGGAGCCACCAGGGGGGGCGACAGGGAATACGACAAACAAGATACAAAGAGGCATCAGTGCTGTATATTACCATATATACAGTTGTCGCGTGAGAGTTTTGTGCATAAACACGTTACACGCATACATCCCCAAAGGAAGCTGGGTAGAAAATTCGGTTCTCCGTTAACCTCCGAAGATGAAGGAAAAAAGAAAAGGAGAACACATGACGGAGGGAGTCAAGCTGCGCTCAGCGAGACGCCAGGGCCGAAAACATTCCGGGGAATTAGACGCGACTCGCCGGGAGATCGGGAGGGAAAAAAAAACACATACACGGGACGAAAAAAAAAAGCGCCGCTGAAGAAGCGAAAAGGCTCGCGCCGGAACGACGAGGAATACGGAGACGATTTGTCAAAAAAAAAAAAAAAAAAAAAAAAAAAAAAAAAAAAAAAAAAAACCGAGTGGATGACGAGGGAATGAGAGAACGCAAGAGAGCAAAGCCTCCGGCTGTGCTTCCGCTCATTGTCATGCTAACCGGTCAATCATAGACGACTGCTGCAGCCTTTTCTTGAGGCTATATACACGCCGTATCAGAAAGATACAGCAGGGAATAGAAAAAAAAGAAAAAAGTGCACAAGACGCCAACCGTATGAAAAGCGCGTTATTGAGGCTTGATGACGTCATGAAGATGAGCAGGAAAAAAAAAAAACCCGAGGGAACATGATACCTGATCCATCAAAGCTCTAGCCAGAATTATGTTACTTCCTGCTGCTTCTCATCTTCATCTCCCGAGATTTCCCCTGCAAGTAACGAGAAAGTTGGCGATTGAGAGAGGAGTTCTCAACGTTATGGCGCTCGTCCAGCTTTGTTTACGAGTCCACGAAGGCCGATTACCGTTTCAGCGTTGAAGCAAGGCAGTTCGAGGGGCTCGTTTCCCCCCCCCCCCCCCCCCCCCCCCCCGAGAAAATGGGTGACCTTCGCTCGTCTTGGCGCACTCTTATTTCCACGTTTTCACGAAGAACCATCCAAGTAAAAGTTTGCACTCTTTCCATCTTTAACTCTTGCTCTCGTACTCCGAGAAAGAGAGAGAGAGAGAGAGAGAGAGTTTTGGTTAGAAAGCTGCCAGAATGGTAGCGGCCATTTTACTTAACAACGCGTCACCCTCCTCACTGT
Organism: Rhorus exstirpatorius; assembly: GCA_963564615.1. Lineage (NCBI taxonomy): Eukaryota > Metazoa > Arthropoda > Insecta > Hymenoptera > Ichneumonidae > Rhorus > Rhorus exstirpatorius. The sequence goes on from OY751315.1 coordinate 40,560,677, forward strand.
CTACAGCCCCCTATCTTCGCTCCCATCCCTCTTTCGTTCTCTCGTAGTATCTCGGATTTGCCAAGCGCGCCGATTTCATTTCTTTCACAAGCGCCACGTCATCATTTTTCATAGATCCGCCAGGCGAGAGTCTCCGGTTCTTCAGATCATAGAGTTCAGGGTTCAGCGTGAAGCAGAAATTGAGGGATGGTTTTTTTTTTTGGCAGGCAGAGCGAATGATATTGACTCCGATTAAAGCTACACACGCTGCGCTATATGGTAGCTTAAATTTTTCTTGCTGTAAAGTTCTCACAATTAGTGCGGACCATTTTTACAATGCGATCACGCACATCTTGACACCTTCATGACACGAATTGAGAGATTATTTCGTGAACGTGTCAATTAAGCACTCGATCTCCATGACAAATTGCGCGGTCTTGGACGGATTTAACGCGTCGTAGCATGCGAATACGACGTGGCGAATGAGGTGGATGAGCGTCGGGGATTATTTTACCGATTGACATTTGTCCATTCGTCGTCGCTCGTGAAAGTTCCCGAGTCCGTTGCATTTTGCAGGACAGGGGGGGGGGGGGGAGGATCCTTGAACATTGTGTCTTGTCTCGTAAACACACGAATGGCGACTCGAAATGACCGCGTGATTTAGAATATTCGGTGGCGGATGTCAGCTATTGCTCGCCCACTGCGACGTCATTATGTCATCATCATTCTCCTTCGCGCCCGCGCGGTGAGAGCGAGCGAGTGAGAGCGCGTTCCCCGGCGGGTTGACGGGCGCGTGCGCCCGGACATCACTCAACCCCCGACCGGCCGAGCGATGCCCGTCTCTCCTCGCGACCGCGAAAAGGCCAGCATCCACGCTTTAGCCAATGCACTCTCCGTTGCACACTGTGGCATTATATATTATATGCTATATTATGTGACCGTTCTGGATCATCTCGGGGGTCCGGACTCTTCACTCACTTATGATTCCTTGCTGCGAACGTGGCTAAACAATATTTATCATTTGAATTGGAGTTCCTGTCTCTCTTATGTGTGCATGCGTGTGCGCGTACACGAATATTTCACCCACGCTTATTATATGAGCCACGAATGAGAAGGAGGAGAAGTTGAGACACCTAAAGCGATTCGTCGTCACTCTGTTTTTCACGTTGTACCGGTGAAATGAGAACAAATATTCTTCAAGATTACGATCCCTGTATTCATATGGTGTCTTGAGGTTAACACTATTGTGACATGAGGGAAAAGTGGGAGACGGAGAAGTGGAAGAAAATATGATGCACGTGCAAGGATAGCGAAGGAATGAGAGATGAAGAAGGCAATAAACAGGAGGATGATGACGAGAAAGATGAAAAAAAAAAATGTTTCTCTCAATGGAATTTCATTCTAACGATTCCAATTTCACGATCCCCCCCCAAAGCCGCCGTGACTCTTTACTCCCGACGTGGATGAAGAGAAAGGAAAAAAAAAAAAAAAAGAAACGCCAGAGACATCCCCCGAGGTCTCCGAGGAAATCATTGAATATGCAACTTAAGGAAATCCCCGGATATTGTGTTTTATTATAAACGGCGCTCGATTCTTGCAAAAAGCTTGTGTGTATACCATCTCTCTATCGTTACCTCAGACCATACTCTCCCTGGCCTCAACCGCTCCCTTCCGAAGCAGTGCGAATCAAGAAAGACTCTCCACTTTCCATGTGAATATTTTCAGATTCGGGAATATACGCGCCGACCTCGCATACCCCCGGGGGAATCCCCGCCGTTTCTCTCGCTCTCGCAATTTTTGCAGAAAATCTTCTCATGTTACCCCGGGCATCGCTCGTGCGCTTTCCCTATCGCATGGCTCGCGATATCATCCACCCGAGAGATATATGTGTCGAGTGGCGTATTGTAATTTGATCTTTCTGCATATCGTTCGGAAAAATCTCTATATCGGACCAGCGAAAATTGTCTCGGTGGAATTCGAGTAGCAGGCCATTGGAATTCTATGGGAGTTCTCCGGTAGGAAAACATCATGAATAAAAATATAACGACCAAATATAGTCCAGGTTTTTTTTTCGTATTTTCAAAATCAGGATTCCCTCTGTCGTTGCCGAAAAGGTATACAGCTCTTTCGGATAGTTTACTTGGCCTTTGATATTTCCTTTTACTTTAACGAGACGAGGCTCCGTTAGATTGGAACACCGGTAGGATTAATCGCGGATAAAGCTTACGCCATAACTAAATAACTATACACATATATATACTATATAACCTATGAACTAATTCGTGGCCCGGAGGAATTTGCCTAAAATTTTAAAGAGGGTCGGGGGAGCAAGAGAGAGAGAGAGAGAGAGAGAGAGATGAAGATGAAGAAAGAGCCAAGTCTCTGCGGAGGTCTCTGGGAAACTGGGTCGCGAGAAGCGTGAGCACCAGAGTCGAGCAATGAGACTCGCCGTATAATATCGTAGGACTTCTGCGTTCTCTACGTTTCTATATGCCACCGTACGCGCTTGAGAAGAATAAAGGCGTGACAAGCCTCAACTCTGACTGTTGAATCGCATTGGTTATGCCTTTCCCTTCGATAGCCATCGATGTATAGATCTTTCACGCTACGTAGCAGTTAGATATGTAGCAAAAGGAATGCGAATCGTGAACCACCGAGCAACACCCGATGGCAAAAGCTCCGGGAGTTCTCGGTCCGGTGCACGGGCGTAAAAGGGATGAAATGAAGGCGCACGAGGGACCCGTGAAGCATTGCAGAAACGTTAGGCGCATCCATATGTATAGGGAATTCCACGTAACGTTGAATGATCCTTGGCGGATATTAAAAATGCACCGTTCCAAATCCAACTAATTTTTTTTCCCCCGTGTTTTACTTTTCCTGCACGAATTAAAATTGATGCTTCGATTGCCAGTTTCTTTTTTTACGATGAGAAATGACAATGTAATCCTGGACAATTTTCAAAATTGCTCAAACTTCACCGACTATTTCACCTCCCGTGAAATAACCCATATACATTCAGCAGAGCCCGCGAAACGGCACATAAGCTCCTGGCATGTTCCTCTCGCGAGCGAGCTTGCACGACGCGTCTCGCGTCTCGTGAATTATAAATGGCGTTTCTCCGGGCTCTCGCCTGCCTCCTTCACTCGGTAATACCGCGCGCGCGGCTGGAGTGGATCTCGTACAAGAGAGGCATCGGGGCGAGAGGCGACCGATTTCAGACCGACCGACTGGAAGTTCGCCCGGCTTTTCCTGCTCGCGAAACCTGAACGGGGATCCGTTATGAAAGCGGACGTTTGATAACAAAAGGGCGTAACTCGTGTGACCGTAGTCGTTGAATTCGGTGGATCCGGGTCCGTTTGTTCGCCAGGAGTCGATTGAGTGTAAGATGTGAAACGCGAGAGGGTCGGAGAAAGAGGAGGATGTAGGTTGGAGAAGAGGTTGCAAGCATGGAGAAGAGTGCGTTGCGAGAAAACGTCAGAACAACCGCGGATTCGCACAGCGAATGAGAGAGCTATAGAGAGAAGAGAGGAAGAAGCGCCTGCTGGTGTAATTAGCTGGTGTTGCAATTACCGTGAATTGTTTCTCGCCCTATACTAGCACGATGTAACATTTCAGGTGGGACTTTTATAGGCCAAGAAAGAGGGGGAACAAAATAACTCTCTTTTTTGGTACTTTGTTAATTGGCTAATTATCAAATTTTAGTAATCAACTAACGACAATTGGCCATCGTTCATTATAATAATAAAACACTTGCAAGAAATTTTTTTCCCCGATTCCTATCCTTTTGGTGAATATTTACCTATTAGTTGCAAAAAATTGTTTGCATTTGACTTCCAATTGAGATTTGTGTGTTGAATCGAATAAATATGCCAATTGTGGCTTTATCAGAGTACTGAAAATTTCATTCCTCAAAGTATATACATTTTTTCTAATAAATCAAATATCTACTCAAAATAATCTCAAAAATGATCATTTCAAAATCAAATCTACCGAGCTACGATTCATGCGAACGCAGAGTCAAATTTATTCGATAAATTTATAAACGTTGGTATGTTTTCCTTCTGAGATGTGAACAGACGAAACATCTTTCAGCGACCGTTTCGAGAGACTATAATCGTTTCATGATTGTCGTTTGACGAGAAATTTCGTGTTTAAAGTTTTCTGGTAAACCTTGGTCAGGGTCACACCCATGGTATAAACGTGTTATCGAGGCAGGTGCGCCACGAGAATGTCTTACCTCACGGAAACTCTTTCGCGTCGTTTCACCATCTCCCTATCAACTCCATTTTACTCCCGTTACTATATATCCACCTCTATACAAGATGCCCAGCTCGGAGATATACGATTATCCGCTTAACTTAGACGCTGGCGAGACGGAAGCCATCGTATCCACGTAATATAGTGGCCAATAAAAACTTAGTTACTGCTCTTTCTCGCGCCTTCCTCTCAGCCTTTCTCCTTCTTCTCTCGCCGCAAAGTGTATACGTTTTCTATGCGGCAGTTTTGCCAAAGAGAGTCGAGAGCAGTTTAGTGATCGCGAGACATAGTGAGAGAAAGAGAGAGAGAGAGAGAGAGAGAGAGAGAGAGAGAAGAGTCTTTACCCTATCCTGTAATCGTTATCGCCGTAGCGAGGCTCTTACGACCAGTGGAAGGCGAAAGAGAGAATAAGATGAAGAAGGAGAGTGAGAGAGCCTAAAAAAGGCCTTCGTATTCTGACCGTAAAGCTAAACAACGGTGAAAATGAAACACGAGACGGGAGAGAAAGAGAGAGAGAGAGAGAGAGAGAGAAAGAGAGAGAGAGAGAGAGCGGGAAAAAAGTCCTCGGACACTTTTTAACAATTTCCAGCCCCTCTGCTATCCTTCGGGTGCTGTAGTTATGTGAAGAAAAAGCTCGTCCAGCTTTTACGTCGTTATCGGATGTGTGGTCAACGGGTCTCAACGACCATACCGTTGTTATACGTGACGTAGACGTGAGCTCTGGATGTTACCCCGTCTCGAGACAATAACGGGCTCTACGGGCCATCAAACGAGCTTCCGAATGGGGCACGAAGAGGCCTCAAGGAGGCCGTAACCATCCACGAATCTCCCTTTCTCTCTTTCTCTCTCACGCACACCGCTCCTTATAGAACCTCTTTCCCATTTCGTACCAGCGTCATATCTATACGCTTAACGTTTTACTACCATCCACGGGCAACTCTTGGTATGCCACGTAGTTCTCTTGCTTCCGGTTACATCGACGAGGAAAGATCTCCAGGCGATGAAACACCGTATAGTGTCATATAGACCCGGAGACAAGATAGAGACTCTGACCGGTGGTCAAGGCTATCCTCACAATGTCCCTATTCCCGGGTGTCCTTTATGGGAACCCAAACACCTTTAAGATCCCCGGTCCTTGCTCTCCGGATACTCGAATAGACCTTTAACCCTTTATTGTTTACTACGAAACAGAGCCGTGAACGAAACTCGAAGTGATCATTCTCAAGAATTCTGCTTCGGATTAATAATTATTTCTTGCTTGTATTAGAATGATGATTGACGACCATTGATTTTATTTCGGTGAATCGTCATCGAAGTTCATAATTGTTTCGTCCTCGTGTTGCTTTTTCATGGATTTAATGATAAAAAAAAAAAATATCCCAGGTGCTTTCCTAAGAATAGATTAATTCTCGAGTGCGGATAGAAATTTTATGTACATATGACGGGATTGTTGTGACGAGAGAGATTGAACCGAAATAATGAAAAAGACCGCAAAGACATGTGCTCACTTGGTTTTCTCGTTTCACGAGACAAAAGAGGAGTGCTACGGGTGTTTGTGTATGTGTATGTGGTGTTTTTATGTGTGCGTAAGCACAGTTTTGCACGATTATCCGTGGAAGAGCGAGTGAAAGAGCACGGGGAGATATATAGAGAGAAGAAAGACGCGCGGGGGCATCGAAGAGATCCATCTCTCGGAGGGTGGTGGCGCAGATTGTTTGATGGTTGATCGTCGCGTAGTCGTTTTCTCGTTCTCGAGCACTCGTGAACGAGAGAAAAGAGAGCGAGACACACCGTATACAGGGACACCAGCATCGCTTCGGGGGTCGTCTGATTGGGTCGCTGCAAAACATCTGGCGGCCTCCCGCAGGGCTCCCCAAACGGACAATCATCCGACAATCGCGCGAGGTAATACCCCCGAAGAGATGTCTTCATTTCGCGAAAGAGAGGACCGGAACGGATATAGTGAGGGAAAGAAGAAAAAAAAAAAAAAAAAAATGAACGATTTTCGTCATCCCATTTACGAACATTGAAGACAGATCGAAGGAGAAATATGGAAGCGTTGTGAGCGATCGGTGATGAAAAAAAAAACAAAAAAAATACATTCTTCCAACTAGCAGGAATATTTAACAAGATTTTCATTGCGAAAAGCTTAACAATTACTTGCTAAAATAAATTAATGTAAAAAAATTAGCGCTTGGATTATTTTTCAATTAGCATTCGTTATTATTTTTCTAAAATTAGCTACGACGTTTTAACGAATTTTCCGCTCGTCTTTGAGCTTTGTGAAATATTCACCAACCGGGGAATAAAAGTCAGGGAGTGGTCCATCGCCGAAAAAAAAAAAAAAAAAAAAAACCCCCTTTTGGTTCTCGTGTCGCATGTCGCTATGAAGACAGTGATACGCGGTTCGAGTATGATGTGGCACGGGTAAAACCTGGCCACCTACATCCTAAAACGAGAAAGAGAGAGAGAGAGAGAGAGAGAAAGAGAGAGGACAAGAAAGAAGAACGAAAACGATGACAATGGATCCTTTGCGGTGGCGGAAAAAAGTTTAAAAAAAAGAAGAAACGAGAGAGGATAGAAAAGAGGAGCAGCGGTCGACTCTTCAGCGCGTATCACAGAGAGAATGAAAGAAAGAGCTCACGCGCGGCAATGATGAAAGCATTGTCCTGGACCACGCTCACCGGATCTTTCTCTCTTCCTCTTTCCCCTCTTCTCTGGACCACTGCTCAACCGATCACGTTGTTTTTTTTTTTTCGTGCTTCTTCTCTTTTACTCTCTCTCTCTCTCTCTCGTCTCTTTTCGTTTGTCGTTAAGCTTGACGTTACTCGTGGCCGCGAGATCTCTCTTTATCATCACGACGCCGATTTTCTCGTACTAAAAAAACCCCTCCCCCCCCCCCCCCCCACCCCACCCCCGCGGAAATGTCTTCCACTGTCTCTAACGAGAAAATATAACGAGCGATTTTTCTTTATTTCTCATCTACTGTTCTTGAAATTAGCTTCGTTCTTGGCTCTCGTAATTAAAATGGAAATAAAAAAAGAGAGAAGATGGATATTAATTAATTAATTTAAAAACGTAATTTTCCAAGAAAAAAATCGTTTGAATCCAACAACGGGAATTGAGATTGAATCGAAAATTTTGATGAATTTTATGATCAGTGCAATTTTTCATTAACAATTTCATTTGAGAAAAATTAATTTTATTAATTAGTATCAAACGAATACGTGGCTTAATTTTCATACGAAAATGACACTAACGAGAAATGGGATCGTGGTAATTCATTCTCGAGTGTAACATTCGGATGAAAAGAAAAAAAAAAAAAAATTAATCTAGGGAGAGTCAGAGACAATAATGTGTTTGTCCAACTTGAGCGAGAGGAGAGCGAGCCCATGCGAGAACCCTTTTTCACGTCAATAAAAGGGCTTGTAACGTCTGAAACAAGAGTAGAGTGACCCTTGATTCCTCCTATCCGCACATGTGAAGTAATAAACGCTATAATCCTCTGACGCAAAACAAATACAGCGTTTGCTCCCTTTGTTCTCGTTTTCTCTTGGAAAAATCGTGTATACGAGCGAGGGTGAAGGAAAGCAACCCTTTCATGCGAGTGCCAGAATGGGAAAAAAGCGGGATATATTTAGTCTGATATATCCCTTATCCGGGAAAGCAATCCCCCGATGATCGATCATGATTGACTCTCTCTCTCTCTCTCTCTCTTTCTCTTTCTTTAGTGCTGGCTCGTGAAAGTATGAGTGAAGAGAGAATGGATCCAGAGGGCGTTTGTGTGTTTCACGACATTCTTGCACCATCGTGTGCTTTTCCTGCCCTCTCTCTCTCTCTCTCTCTCTCTCTCTCTCTCTTCTTCATAAAGCCCTTTGCTTTAGCCAGTTTGCTGTTCTCGTGCGAAAGTGCGTGTTAGGGTTACACGAGAGTTCCCCTCTTCGAGTGCTCAAGGTCTCGAGCGACTCCCTCTTCAACACGATTGTTATTCTTTGGGCGAAAACTATTTACAAAGTCGAGGGGGCTAATGGCATCAAGAGATTTGGACCTCCATATGTCCCGGACCCCTTCTCGACTATATCACATGTATACTAAACTCATTCACTAAAGTTACAGTATACAACAGTCCCGGATAGATGTATGCGTACACGTATTACATTCCATGAAAACCCGCGGATACAAATTTTCAATGAAGAAACGTTAATGAGAATCAAATAACGACGTATAGAAAAAAAAGCAGTTTACAAATTGAAACTTGCGGAACATTCTTTCCCCATAATGTTTGCTATCTTCGATTTTTGTTTTCTCAACGGAAGATGCGAATTTCTTCTCGATGTTTCAAAGTCTCCTCGACTAACAGCGTTCACATAAATTGAAAAAAAAAAAATCCAAAATTTCATCAAGTTCAAACCGATCGATTGATTTTCAACAAAATGATTATAAGCTCACATAATTTTTGACAATGAAAAAAAAAAAAACGTTCAAATAAATATAATAATAAGTGAATTATTCTTTATACTAAAACAAACAAAAAAAACTGTCATTATCATTTCTTTTTCAAGATAATAAAGCTCACATTTATCTCGTCGCCAGAATCCATAAATATTTTCACTCCTCCTTCATCTATCTCGTATTTCTCACGAGATCGTAATCTCGATGAATTTGCATTAGAATTGAACGAAGTGACGAGCCTTCTTCGCGCAAAGTGCACCGAAGGAAGACTGCGGAAACGCAGCACCTACGGCGCATCAGAGTCGAACTAACGCGATTCGAGGCAGTGAGATGTGAAATAAAGGGCAGGGGAAAAGCCTCGGTTGGTGCAATGATGACAATATGTTCGTATAGGGAGCTGAAAATCGCATCAGGATCGATAGCGTTACGAGATATAGACGGGCCTGTGGCGGGGGGGGGGGGGGGGGGGGGGGGAGATCGACCCCCGGTCAATATGCATACGTTTTCGACCCACTCAAAATACTTTCTATTGCATTTTGCCTCTGCTCTGTTTGCAGCTCGAAGCATCTCTCGGCTATATTATCGCTAACTCTCTCTCTCTCTCTCTCTCTTTTGCTTCTCTTATTATACAAGCGAGAGTCTGTCACATACTGTACGAGTTTTTGCCACTTTCTGCATTGCCAATGCTCTATCTGGCTCTATCACTGGCGTAGGAAGTGAAACAAGTATACTCGGCATCTTGACGAAAAAAAAAAAATCTCCTCCGGAGTAGTCTCGCGACGAGGAAATCTTGTTTCGAAGCGAAAAATAAGGAGCAAGCAAAACACAAAAAAAAAAAATTAAACAGCCATCGATATCTTAAACTCGAGGCTCTTCTTCGTCTCTCCGTGTTTCTCTTTCTCGCCCACGTTCCCTCATGTGCGCGCGTGTATGCATACGCAACTTTTTGTCTCTCATCCGGAGAATAATTTTCTTATCGAAATCCCGATCGCTGCTATCTCTCAACTCCCAATGGGGCATCTCGCAATTCGGGGAAAAAAAAAAAAATGAATTGCCGAGTATGCCAATGGTGGAGTTGGAAGGATGTGTAAGAGAGAATTGCATGTATGAGTAAACTTTCGTAGACTTGGCGACGATTTTCTTATCGTAATGGGCCGATGCAACGGAGCATCGACGATCGGAGAACTGAATACTCGTCGATGTATATATGAGCCATTACTTGCCAATTCAGCATGACTTTTCTGCGGAATTGCGCACACTCGTTTATCCGAGACTTTTTGTTTATGAGACACAATTCAAAGAAAAAATCTTTTTCGTAAAAAAATAATCGACAAAAAATTTTCTCAGGGTATAAATTTAATCATCGATATTCGCTCGATTCTCCCTCATACTCAGAGCCAGCGTAGAGTGTCAAGTAGAGGCTCAAAGTGTAAGAATGTCCAGGAATTAATTAAATTTTTTTTAATTTGCGTGTGAGCTTAATAAGCCGTAAATTAACTCGTGAGCATTCACTGGCAGTTATACAAGTCTAGATAGAATTAAAAAAAAAAAGAATAGTTAACACGGGGTGAACTACTCCCGATTCCCGATACTAATTTGAAGACAAATTTCGTGAAATACCGATCGCGAGAAAACTTTCAATAATTATAAAAATATATGTACATCGAACAAACAAAAAAGTACATTTTGCGCAAAATATAATTCGCTCGGAAATTTTCCAGCAAGTTTTATCGCTATGACTGGATTTCCGTCAATTCTCCCTCGCAACTCGAAAATAGCTCATTTTCTCATCGTTCCCTCACTATAGAAAGGAGAGAAATCTCTCTCTCTCTCTCTCTCTCTCTCTCTCTCTCTCTCTCTCTCTCTCTCTCTCTCTCTCTCCCTTTCGCTCTACTCTCGATCTCGTGGTCTCTCGTGTGCAAGCAACGCTCGCACATGAGCTCACAAATGGAAAACGGATTGATTAATCGTAGTAATTACCGATCAGCCCCCGCTAATTAGATATCCAACTCCAACCCCCCGAGGCCCCAGAGGACTTTGTTGCACACGCTCAGAGAGAAAGACACACACACACATAGAGAGAGAGAGAGAGAGAGAGAGAGAGAATAGTATGTGCGGTGGTCTCGTAACACCACATCGTGGGGCCGTTTTCTCTAGATATAACGTAGGGTGAGTTTGGCAAAGGGGTGGCTTTCTCATAGCGCGCGAGAATAGTAGGCGGTATGGTAGTAAGAGGAGGTTGAGAGCAGAGAATGGGCCAAATGAGATTGTTTGACGGAGCCACCCAATATAAGCTTCACGGTGCCTCGTTCGCACAGTAGCACAGAAAGCTCCATTTTATATTATATATATATATACACGTTTGTATGTATACTACGATCAGGGGCAAGAGAGAGAGAGGAGGCAGAAAGCGCAGCGAGAACCCCACAGAAACTCTGTTCACCCTCTCATCGCTATACCACCTTTAATACACTATATATGGTGTTGCTGCTACAGCCTGTATCCTTCGCATCAATATTTTCCGTCGTGGGAGCCACACACGCGATTAAATTCCACCCCACACGACATATATAATAAATTATATAGCCCACACTTGATATATATATTATTTATCAACATTATGGGGAAATCTAAAATATCAAATTGTAATTTTTTTTTCATTGGATATTTCGCTTCTCGTATCAAAACTTGATGTTACTAAAAATTTTTGAGTAAACGAATTTAAGGCCTGAAAATAAATTGACCTGTTTGTTTACCGTGTACTTTGCGATATTAAGATGACAGTTTTGATCACGATGAGATATATAAATATATATTGGTTGGAAGTTGAAGCTCCGGAGATACGAGAGAGAGAGAGAGAGAGAGAGAGAGAGAGAGAGAGGGTATCAACATCCGGTTGTCGGAGAATTTACGGCTTCTTATTTTCTCGTGCAGCTCCCGCGGGGGCCTTGCAACCGAGAAAGTGCGAGAGAGGCGAGAAATGACTCGGACGATTTTGTAAAACGACATATCTCGTTAGCAAGCTCTCTCGGTTATAGCAACTATATGGACCGGGGGATGCTGCAGCGAAGATGCAGTCGAACCCCGCGTACTCCTTCGCGGTTTTACAACGGTCTAAATTACTTCTCGAAGAGACGTATAGTTATGATGTTAACGATCTCTTTCTCTCTTTCTCTCTGCTGGAAAAAAAGTGAGACTGAGAGAGAGAGAGAGAGAGGGAGGCTCGATGAGCATCTTTAGGTACCCTGCGAGAGATTCGTGTGTTGGTACAAGATAATAAGATGAAATATACGACAGGCAAAATAAATCTTCCCGAAAAGTCACAATTTTCTTGTTATCTTCGATCGAAAAAAATTATAATTGGAAAGATAAAAATAAATCGTATATAAAATGAATTTTATCTGAGTTAATCGAGAATTATTTTGATTAAATTAAGATAAAAACAATTAGTAATTGAATTATCGATAATGAAGCAAAATTTTCACTCATAATTGCAAGTGTCAATTACATTTATATCCGTGAATTGAATTAATTCGTAATTTAATCAGGTTTTTAATTATCCGATTAATTTTAAGAATAAAAAAATACTTCAGCGAGCGCATGAATAATGAAAAAAATTCAGTGACGCTAGAGAATCAGAAGGAAAAGCATGAAAGTGCCAAGTATATCGCAAGTCGAGAGAGAGAGAGAGTAACGAGCATCCCAGTCTCGTTTCACGTCGTGGAAGGCGGCAAGGCCGATAAATAACCTCTAGTTTATTAGACCGGCTGTGCGATAGTTCTGCGAGAGAAACCAGCGGGACGGGTCGGAGAGCCGTGGTTAAATTAGCGAGAATATTAGTACAAATTTGCGGGAAACTCTCGCTCGATTCGGCTCACCGGTTGCAACGGTCTTCGGGCTAGATCGCCCCAAAGTGAAATCCCACGTATAGGACATTTCGAGCTAACTCAGCTACTCAATACTTCGAATTATTATTATTATTTTTTTTTTCAAGACTCGTTTAAAGTGTCAAGAATATTCATGAATTAATTCACATTTTTCGAGCTCAAAGTTCACTCACAAGGAAATTCCGAAAATAATTTGGTCCGATGTCGAAAAAAAAGCTCGAAGCTTCATAAAACTTTTTTTTCAAATTTATCGTAAGAAGAGATCCGAGATTTGTTATCGTCGAATCTTTTATAATGCTTTGGTACAGTGTTTTGAATAATTTTGAAATTGATTACAATTTGAGCAATGTATAAGCACGAGCATGTAACTTATGTATATTTAATACTCTTGATATACTCTTGCTGGTGAATTTTCCGGGATAAACACGAAAGCGCACGTGCAGTCACGTACGTATATATAGCAAAATACCAAGTGGCATATATATATATACATATATATATATATATATTTATATATAGAGTTGTTATATATGAGAGAAGGAGCAACAGCAGTGCTGTAGAACGTCGCTGGGGTAACAAGCTGGCAACGGTTCTAACTACTGTCCGGGCTGATATATGTGACGGAAAATTGTGGGTGAACGTGGCGAGGAGAGTCTGTAGAAAGCACGAGGTTTAACGGAGATACGGATATAGAGAAAGAGAAAGAGAGAGAAAGAGAAAGAGAGAGAGAGAGAGAGAGAGAAGAGAGAGAGAAAGAAAGAAAGAGAGAGATGGAAAGCTCGAGAATTAGAGAACCGAGAACCGGAACCAGGGCGCCTAAGGAGGCGACGATCCCCGTCGCGGATGCTTGCTGTTGTTTCTATATCTTACTGCGGGTCCAACAGACGCTTTTCCTTCCCCATATCATTTATACATGTATGTACACACATACACACACATCAATTATTATATTATATATAACATGTATATGAGACATTCTGCAAATAGGGGCATGGGTTTTGGGCCTCAAAATTTCGATTTAAAATTTTCGTTTATATTTTGCTAAACACATTGAAATGATCAAACTGAAAATTTTAAACCTTTTGCTACTTAAGTAACAGAGAAATGCCTATTTTTGCGTTTTTTCTCATTTTTTAAGTTTTCATCTGACTGAAAAATAAAAAAAAAATGTATCGGTAATACTATTTTTCATCGGGAATTGTCTGAATTAAAAAAATATATATTTTCAAAATTTTAAATTCACATTTTCACTATGAAAAATGAGTTTAAAAGTCAAAATATGAAAATCGACTGGGTTCTTCAAAATTTTTTTTACTTTTTTTGCTGAAAAGTTGAGATGATTTCACACAATATCCATGCGTAAAAAAATGCGATCACTGTGGGTCTAACGACAAAAAAAAGCAAAAACCTCAACAATAACTGCTAAAGTATTGTATGTGAAGTTTCAATAAAGCGCTTGTTTTGCATTTTTTTTTGTCGTTAAGCCCACAGTGACCGCGTTTTTTTAAAGCTTGGATTTTATGTGAAATTGTCTCGGCTTTAAAAAAAAAAAAAAAAAAAAAAAGTTAAAAAAAAATTGGGGAAACCAGTTATTTTTTATTTTTTTACTTTTAAAGTCATTTTTCATAGTGAAAATTCCAATTATATGTTTTAAAAATATTTTTTAAGAAAAATTCAGACAATTTCCGATGGAAATATTCACATATTTTTTTGTTTTTCGGTCAGATAAAAACTTTAAAAATGAGAAGAACGCAAACATAAGCGTTTCTCTGTGACTTACGGAGCAAAAGGTCTGAAATTTTCACAGTTTGTTCATTTCAATATGTTTTACAAAATATGAACGAAAATTTGAAATCGAAATTTTGAGGCCCAAAACCCATGCCACTATTCACGGAATGTCTCATATACATAAAATTTGTTTTTATGTATACAAGACAGAAACACACAAGAAAAGAACACACGTGTTATAATTTAATGATTTCGACCAAATTATCAAAATTAATGTATTTCTTATAAAAAAGCTCAATAATTTCACCGCTGCTGCCCTCCACAATTTCCCAGTGTGGCAACCCGAAATGATAAAGATCGACATTTTTTTTTTCTCACGCCCAAAGAACGTTCTAAATAATTCCAAGAAAATCAAGCCCACGGCGAACATGTCTCACGTATAATGGCTCACTTCGGTAATTTCAAATTTTCCCCAATTACGGTTGCAATTAGTACGATGTTCTTGAAGAAAAATTATGGTCACGGGGTATCCACCCGCGAGCTAATGAAATTTCTTTGAAACGAAGAAAACGCGGACTCCGGTATGAATGCGGGGAGAGGAACGAGTGAATGAGAATACGTTGTAGTATACCACACACCGTATATATATATATAAAGCCTCTCGTATATATATATATATATATATATATATATATATATATATATATACGAGAGGCTTTTTCGGGGGTAGATAGAAACTCTCTAGTTGAATTATTTCCAGCGTGGAAACTCATGTTTCCGTAATGTAATTACAGCATGTGGCTATGCGGCGTCGCGATTCTCGTGGATCCAGAACGTCCTGCCGCATGCACACCGTGGTATATATACACATGCGGAACGCTGAAAACTAATAGGGCTTACCTACGGAATTCAGCATTCCAAACAATGCGATTTAGGCCCTTTTGCTTCAGAGTTATCGACGTATGCTTATAGGATAGAGGAGAATCGCACAGCTCACCATGCCTGCCTCATGTAGTTTTGATACTCGCGTATCTGTATCCCATATTGTCGGAGATCCTATATGGCTTGGCTCTCTCGCACGGCCGACTTAGAAATACAGTCCGCTAATTAGAATAGCGAGAACCCGAGGAAAGGGCCAAGGTAAATTATAATTCCTGAACTGGGTGTATGCATAATGTGCTTGTGGGAGGTTGACTGTTGTAAGGAAGAATTGAGAATGGCCATATTTTACTGAAAGTTATTGAGGACCTTCGCATGGGTGGGTTTAAAGTGACCTTCGTCGAAAGGGTGTAGCAGTCGTGTCTGGGAAAAAAATGAATTTTTCTTGAAAATCTCTTTTTTTTTTTTTTTTAATTTTCCATCAGCAAGCTGCACCGATTATCCATTGGTTCATTTAGGGAAAAAAATCGCTCAGCTTACTGAAATTTCCTGAGAGGTAAATTTCCATTTTGTTTTTATCGATGAAAAAGTCCTTGATAATGTTTTTCATTCAAGAACTTACAAAAAAAAAAGTACTAACGTAATTGAGCGAAGTATACTTGAACAAGTAATTAGCTAATAGCTTTTTTCGTATTTTTTCTAAAATAAAATGATTGTGCTTTATTTTTGGACATTTTACTGCGTAGAGTCAATTACATCCTCGGGGTGTATTTTCCTATAGGTTGTTCATCATAACTATAATTTACTGAGAAATATCTAAGCGTCGAATTTTTGTACGAAAAGTACAATTGCGTTAATTTATCAATTGGTTAATTGCATACGTAAGTACAAATTTTTATTTCATCCGTCCCGATAATAAAAAAAAAAACAACGATTTAAACTTTTTGTTTGCAAAATTATGTTAAAATCTCATACTGGCCGTTAATTAACAAATTACCGGGTCGGGATTACCGCGTTTCTCGAAGTGGGAGATTTCGAACGCCCGATAAAAAGAGAATTATAATTATTTATGCACCGGTAATTGGTCGCACAGCATAGAAGGGAGAAATGAGGAGCTAGAATGTCGAAAAGAGCTGGCAGATTCCTCTCGAGCGTACGTTAACTCGACGCTTGAGCTCTCCTTAAACATGATTTGTGCTCAATTACCAAACGTTTCTCTATATCGTGCGACATACACTCGAGGCTAGAAACGCGTCAAAGAGGAAAAAAAAAAAGAGTTTTCTTGGCCAGCAAATTTGAGGCGAGCAATGAGAATCCACGAGAATTTCTCGCTGGTTGCATCGACGCTATCTCTCTCTCTCTCTCTCTCTCTCTATTATAAATTTTCGTGCAAAATCATGAAAGCACGATGCATAAAATTCTGCACATCTCTGCATACACATATACTACATTGTGAACGTTAAACATAACAATAATAATAATGATTTATCTAATACATAAACAAGCTTACGTCTGATTTTATTTATACAAGTCAGAGAGTGAGAGAGAGAGAAAAAATTCCCGAGGTAAAAAAGAAAGGATTCGCGACTGAAATTCGCGTGACGATAGCGCGAGCGACATATCTCGAGATGTTTTCGGTATGCTCGCGAGACCCGGCTCGTTCCACGCGATGTAAGTGTCTCTGGTCGTTTATTCCGCGTTTTATATCCACCGCGAAAATCCTGGGCGAAAAGCGCCCCGAAGATACGCGAGAGTGAGATAGTACAGTGTGCTATGTAGAATTAAGCGCGAATTCACTCGCCCCGCACTATATGCGCTATCGCGTTTGATTCACGCGGACTGTGTCGACGAGGACGCTGCACCATACTTGCTCCTCATATATATTATATATATATATCGCGATCTCTTGCTCTTGCTCTCTCTCTCTCTCTCTATCTTTCGCTTGCAATTCAAGTTATGCTAACACGTACCCGTACGGACCAACGTCACGCGAAATTATTTCAGACGCCCGTCTCTTTCTAAACATAGAATTTTCGTTTCCGTTTTGCGCGGAAAATCAAGACTGAAAAACACGATATTCGATGTGGGCAGGAGAAAAAAAAAAGAAGAAGGAGAAGAGAAAACATCGCACCGTGGAGAAGATCGGGAGATATAATAATGAATTCCGGCTATGTCGGAGAAGATGTCGCTTGATTTTTTTTTGGGCAAACGAGAAATTCCGGCTGTCTGCATTTCTATAGAACATATCATACGTGCATGCATCGTTGTATACAGCTGATGAAAGATGAAATTACATTTTTTTTCCCTCACTGTTTCCTCATGTTTGAGTAACCCGAAACTAACGAAATATTTCAAATGGCCCCAATTATGCCTTCGTTCGTCCGCGGTTTTGGTTCAAAAGTAGAATTGAATTCGAAATGTCTCAAGCAGACTCAGAGAATATTCGTCCTAACGGATTGTGTTTTTTTTTTTAATCCCCAGAGTACTTTGAATATCGTGAGAATTTGAAAAAATCGACAAAACGATTTTTTGGCTCTCCAAAAAATTAATCTGAAATTCGTGTATCCGAGAGTGATATATTCGGTATTCCTGTAGCAGGTGGCATGTGAAAGCATCCATCGGGGAAATTGTGTGATAGCGAAAGCCCGAACGGATCAGTCTGTAGGCTCGTGCTCCTTATGTCCTGTTCTCTATGTAGGAGACGACGAGGACAACGAAGAGGCTCTGTGGTCTCCTTCGTGACGACACCGAAGCCCCGATACGTGTCCCTTAAGCCCTCGACGCGCCCTCTAGAAAGCACATCCCCATTCCTCTTGGCCTTCTCCGTCGTCGTCGTCGTCGTCGTCGTCGTCTCAGCCCTCGTCTTAACCCTTTCGCTGTCTCACCCCGTGAGTACAAAGCCGGATTCGGTGGGGAATTAGTCGCACGCGTTTTCCAAGGATAATATTATCCGAACCCAACCTGATCCCCCTCCCCACCTCCCCCATGTTCGAAGACTTTTCATTTAATCCCCCGCTGGTTAATACCTCGAATATTTTGGTTTACAGCGTGTCGTGACTGATGAAAAAAAAAGGCGCGTGTCTCTGATATTAAATTTTGTCATCCCTTTCAGAGAGAACGAGAACTCGCTGTAAGAAAAATTCTTGTACAGAGAATTGAATATTTTTTCAATTTTGCCTTTTTCCCCCCATTGAGATTGTGCGCTTTTTCGTAAAAACTCGTGATTGGCATTCCTGCTATTTTGCTCGTAGTAATCGATCGAAAAATGAAAAATTGGAATAACCGGAGACCCGAATGGAAAAATCGGTCGAAAAGTTTTAAAAGAAGTTGCCAAGTCGCGATCCTTTCGGGAATGTGCAATCAAGCTTTCCGTCAAATCGATGTATTTTTTATTTTGTTGTTGTTTTTCTTTTTTCCCACCGATGACACGTAAGTAAATACAACAAAAATGACTAAACAAATACGATGTCTCTTTAAAAATTAAAAAATGAGTTTTGTATTTGATGATACATTGAAACAAGTTCGTTTCAGAAAAACGTTCGGAAAATTTTTGTAATACCGCCATCGAATTTCCTGCTCAAAACTGCGAAAATCTTGCAGACAACATCTTCAATGACGACTTATAATTTCTATACTAATGACGAATTATACTTTCTATACTATTTATACGATTCGTATTTCAATACGAATTATACTTTCTATACTAACTATACTAATGACGAATTATACTTTCCCGAGCTCTTTTGTTGCTAAAATTTTATTTGTTGCATCGCCATATATGGAGATAATACTCGGATACAAGTCAATAGCTAGCCGATCCATATACGAGAAGATAAATTGCCAATATCGATAAGTAAAGTCATTTTATTGTTCGTATAGCAATTGTATTCACTTTGTCTGCTCATTTACGGCCATTACCACTATGCATACTGTAGTGTCGAGAATATGCGAATATCTTGAGAATGAGAGCGGCGCATCTCTCGTCGTTCTCATGAGCAGCAGCATAATGTCCCGATACGGATACCGAAAATCGTAAAGTCGCTACATAATAGCGTCTTAGTACGTATAACACGATGCGGGACTTCAGTATCGAGAGATTAGCGGGGCATAAAGTACGCTGGGCTGCTGCACGTTGAGACTCTTTCACTTCTCTCTCACTCTCTATCTCTCTTTCTCTTCTTTGGCTCTTTCACTTGCAGTTCTCTCTCTGACTGCATGGTAATGTTTACACGTTCGTTATCTGAAAGTTCCGCGCCGCGACATGAAGCGGAGAATGAGAGAGACGAGAGAAACGAGAGAGAAGCCAGAAAAAAACGCGATATACCACAAATGCATGTGCAGCTACATAATTAATTAACGCGAGAGAGAGAGAGAGAGAGAGAAAGAGATTGGGAACGACGATTTTCTGGCAAGCGCAACGGCGTTCGATTTCCGAGCTACAACGTTAACAATACACGACATTCGTCGATGTTTTTTTCCCCTCCATTAACTTTCCTGCTGACGGTGTTGGAAAAGTTTGAAAAAAAAAAAAAAAAAAACAATCATTTGTGCATTGACTCACCAATTGTTCACTTGAAGGATCGTCAACCCCGTGTCCTGTGCCAATTGTTTTTTCTGGTCTTCCGAAGGATATGGATGCTGAAACGATAAAGTAAACGAACACATCAGACATGTCGATTCAGCTTTTTAAAATCAATTTTACAACTCGTCATCGTAACATTGGATCTCGTTCGAGAATAAAAATTCATCCTGAATAAATTGCTGCATGCATGTTTAACCGAGAAATAGCGTTCGCTGATACGGTATGACTGTACAGATATTCGGATATAATAGGAAAGGGCGAATAGCGATGTAGCTCTCGGAAGCGTTACAACCTCGCCGGATCCCCTAGCGCGCACCTGCGAAATATTATTTATTGCAGCGAGAGGTAGTAAAAAAAAAATGGAGAAAAAAGAATTTAAAAAAAAAATGAAAAAGAAGAAGAGTTGTTAGTGTGGTATAGGAGACGCAGCGACCGAAGCACCCGATGCATCGCGATCTCTCTCTCTCTCTCTTTCTGTAAAGCACTAGCGAGGATTTTATCACGAGGTGCATCGGCGCAGATGCGTTGCGGTTCACGTATACATCGCTTGGTCTCCTACATACGTATATATATATATATATTGATCCCCATGTATACCGGAAAGACGTAAGGTACATTATAACGTGAAATCGATGCGTCCCTATGACTCTATGGGACCGCGATGTATATAGACATCGCTTTTGGAACACCAACGAACGGTCTTTTCGCGCGACTTGTTATCCCTCGCAGGCCCTGCGGTGTACACACATCGACAGACACAAAAATACACAGGGATATATGCATTTATACCTGTTTCTTCCGCATTATACGAGACGAGACCGAGTGGGACACAGAGGAGGAAAAAAAAGAAGTTGGATATAGACGGTTTCTAATACACAAAGTCCGAGATGATGCACTTGTAGATGAGATAGGATCAATACACAGCATCTCTCTCCCTCTCTCTATCTCTCTCTCTCTCTCTCTCTCTCTCTCTCGATATGTTTTACGTGTACCTCGCGACACGGGGCAATACTCGGTGATCTTTTCTCGAAACGCACGAATGCACCGCATGCCAGGGTTCAAAACTTTTCCATCAAACGTTTTCCACAGCGATACATTGCAGATGCATAAATCGTCCCGTGAAAAGACCCAAAGGCGCAACTCATGTCGTTCAGCGTGTGTTGAAACTTCTGGCATGAGGCATTTCGTTTGTGAGCTATTCATATACACCAGCTATACATGTGTACGTAAATATGGGTTGTTGTAGTCGCTATTGCGAGTTACACACCTCGATAAATATCATCTATATGCCGTGGTTCACGGTTTATCGATGCTGCAAACCAACGATGGTTATAACATCACGGAAATTCTCCGGCCACGTTACAAGACCCTCGCGTGTCGCACACAACATGCTGCCACTTTTTTTTTCTTCTTCATTTCTTCGCTTTTCTGCTTTATTCAACGCGGACTTGACGTCTCTTTAATATTCGGTTATGATTATGCGTATAAAGAGCTTTTGGTACACGTGAACGAGTGTGGAAAAAAAAAAAACAAATTTTTGGTAAATGCAACCAGGAAACCGCATTACTTTGTGCGTTGTACCATATAGGGAAGGTAACGCCGTTTTATTTGTCAGAAGTCAATATGTTTATATTCACGTATTATAGGTATTTAGGTGTCCGTGTATGCTAACTATACGATCACAAGAGTGAAGGAGAGAAAGAGAAAGAGCCACATAAAAGCGTGGGGAACTGCATTCCCGTACCACATCATATTTTTTAAATAATTAGCGCGTGGCGCTTTGGGTATTACGATCCTCTTGTACCTCCTCTCATTCACCCTCATCCCCTCGTGCACACAGCATTTCTCTCCACCAACTGGATTCTCTCTGGTACGTCCAACGTATACTATAAAACGTATATATCCCCGGGAGAGAGCAAGAGAGAGAGAGAGAGAGAGAGGGAGATTGTTCGTGTACTTTTTGTCGAAGCCCTGCGGTATTTTTGGAAACCGCGGTAGCGCGGCCACAGCCCGCAAGCCCCGGCTGCCCGGTAGATCATGTTTCTTGGAGGCGAGCCATGCTCGAGAGAGCTGTTCTTCCCCTCTACTCTTCTCTTTCTCTCTAGCTCTTTCTCTCTGGTTGCCATTTTCATTTAGCTCCGCAGCTCTCTCGCTCTCTTTTGTTGTCCAAAGTGCATGTGTACACCGTAACCCGGAGTTTCGGATGAGCACGCGAGAGAGCGACTACTGGTATTGTGGACGAGGAACGGAGCGAACGCGATCCTGCTGGCGCAATTCTTATCCTAATTAAATCAGGCCCCGGGGCCGTTTATTGTTCGCGAAGAACCGTAGAAATTCCAGGGATGCAACGCGTAATACGATCACCGGCATTCTCGTGACGAAATCTTTTCGATTTTTCGTGAATCTACACGCGGAATGCAAAGTCATCGGTATAGATGATCGTGAGATGATCAGTGTGAAATTTGTTTTGACATTTCACATTTCGAATAGGCCGATGATTGCCGAATAACTGTTTCGTATTTCACGTAATGGCGGCTGTTTTAAGATTTTGATGGTATCACCGGAGACATATTTTCCTAACTTTACTTGAATTTGACCCGAATCGAAGCGCGATAAATATTTTCCGTTTGAATTTATAAGAATCGATGAAAAAAATGCAATGAAATTTCAGTCCAAATTGCTCTAACGGTTAAGGTAAGAACTGCACTGCATCCTGCTCTTGGTAATGAATAAAATTATGTATGCAGAAATTTTTGAATAATTATATTTTATTTTAAAAACGCTGACGTGCTGATTGCTGTGTAGCGTGGTTCCTTGTCGAACTGCATAATTACGTAAGTATTATCTGCACTCTTCATCAAAGTTTTCTTAATCATTTTTTACGCCACCTTGATCACAATGAATTAACATTTTTTTTATCTTCCTACACGTTCGATCGTTATCTGACCGATTGATTACCATGTCAAAGTATTTTTTTTTTTAATTCAAAGCTGTCTCGATGGTGACAGAGTGAAGCCGAGTTTCTTATCTTGCTGCACGATCACACTAGCTATTTCAACTAATTATCATTTCTCCACTACATTGCCAAAGTCGAACTATTTGTCGAGAAACTATACTTCGAACAATCTGCCGCACATACGGCCGTACATTCGTTGGTCGCTCGAACTTATCGAAACCCTTCATAATGGTACAAGCTGTCACTAGCGCTCCTGAATTCACGCGAGTTTGTGTGTCTGGTATAGACGATAATCGAAAGTGTTCTCGGTGTATGAGGTTGGAGGGCACCCCGTGTCCACGAGAAGTTGTAAATAAGAGGAAGCAGGTGTACGAGAACTCTGGTGTTGAAACACACCGGTTTGCCGGAAGTATAACGACCGACGAGAAACAGGAGCAGGGAGAAAACGACGAAAGCTCTCGTCGTGACTGCTTCCTGGCTCGTGCTGGCGCGCGTCAGCCCGACCTATCGTATATTACTACCATAATAATGTAAATTATATATATGTTACGTAGTTGATACAACACAGGTCTCGCTCTCGCTCTCTCTCTCTCTCTCTCTCTCTCTCTCTCTCTGGAGAATATTGTCTCCGTATCTCTCCCGCAGGGACCATGGGCTTGGCCTTATGGGGAGGACACGGACTCGCTGCGCTTGTTATATGCATAAAACAATCAAGATAATTGTCGAAGCTTCTCGTTGGTCCGGCGCAAGGAGAGGTGGCTATGGCCCCACTTCACCACCTTCTCACTCTACTGTATGTTATATCGAATGCTTGGAAATTGAAAGGCGTAACTCGCACGCTTCGACGGGTAAAGCGATGTGGATTATACCCTTTTGTTTCACAGCACTCAATATATATATATATATATATATATGTATATGTATCTGTGTATACGGTGCGTGTGTATATATACATTCTCGATGCGATGCTCCATTTCCCACTGGTTTCCGTTAGATGGTGACCCAAGGGATACCAGAGAAAGCGCTCTACCCGGCGAGGGAAGAACGAGGGAGTGAAACGGTATTGCCGTCAGCATGAGAGAGACGAAAGAAAAAGACAGAGAGATGTAGGAAGAGAGAGAGAGAGAGAGAGAGAGAGAGGAAGAGCTATCCAATTACATTGAAAACAATAGTCTTAAGTGCTGGCGGCAGTCCGTCCTGCTGAGACTCCTGCCTCGACGCGTCCATTCTACAGCGAACCCGAGGGGGTTTTCCACCCTCTCGCCCAACAGAAATATATAGCTGGTCGTGTATACTGCGAAGCAGGAGCACAGTAATCTCTGTCTCCCGATATGACGATAAGTAATGAATCACGCGGTGCGTGGAGATGGAAAATTTGACTGTACATCTTTTTTGTTTTCGTTTTGTTATCGGGCCGATGTTTATTTTCGTCCTAATGGCAAAATTCGTCGGGGAATTCGTTGAATGGATAAACCGTTCTACGAGAAAATTGCTACCCTTGAGTATAAATCTTCCTGACCCCTCGCAAAGACCTATATCTCGATGCTTCTGTGACGCTAAATTTTGCGTTGGATCTCGTCAGAACGACCTGAAAAACACAAAGCGACGAGGGAATTCATGATTTTCAAAAGCAATGTGCGCGCGTGATTGTTATACACGCGGAAGAATAAGAAGAGAGAATTAACCCATTTGGAACGGAGGGTTTAGCCCGTATGGCAACATCAGAATAGCGGTGGGAAAACGGTGAATGGTCCCGTGGTAGCATCGGAAAGAGGTGGAGCCCAGCCAAACAAGCGATAAAACGAAAATGAGCGGTAAAAAGACAATATGAAAACCATTTGGGTCTCTACGAGGGGGAGGGCCGGAGTACGAGAAAAGGCAAAAGAGGAGAGGAGAATGCGAGACGGAATGACTGGGGGGGGGGGGGGGGGGAAATCTCGCAGGAGGCCAAGTGTGTAAATGAGTCCATATAGTTTAGGCCGATTGCCTTCAGACGACCCTTTCGCGGTGCACTTACATTTACCTTCTCCTTTCTCTTATCCTCGTTCATGACCTATCTCAAGCTTTCATCGCCGATGCCCGCACGCTCAACGTCGTTCTCTCTTTTGCAAATTTGACGCTTTTTTGGATGTGGTTCCCACGAATCGAGATAATTTTTTTTTCAGAAGTGATGAATTTTCCATATCGCAAATCAGGAGACAATTTTCAGTCTCGGTGATATCGCCAATGGCCTTTTATTCCATCGCCTCATCTCTCTGTCCCTGTCAATTTGTCGGCGATAGTTCGGTGGCTCGTTTCATCGAAACTCAGCAGTCCCGCGAGTTGTGCTGCTGATGCTGCATCAAAATGGCGATGTCAGGGCGAGGGTGAAGCACCGAGAGAGTTAGTAATCGTGAGATCGAGATTGGTTAGGGGCAGAGGAACATGGAGGTCTCGTGCGGTGCTGAATGACACGTCGATGACGACCGACTTGCTGACTCCGACTAACGAGCGGGGCGTTTGGGAGGGCGTGGAAGCAGCCGTTTCCTAGCACGGGGAGATCGCGCCTCGTCATCACGCTTCAACGTTCGATGCTTCTCCGAATGAAGAGAGAAGGAGAGAGAGAGAAAGCGAGGGTATGCGACGAAGGTGTCCAGAATTCGATGCCAAAGCTATATGGATAGCGATAAGTGGGACGAGAAGAGTAGAATGAGATGGTGGTGGACCTCTGGCTTTCGGTGAATCCTCCGGCTACCTGCTGCGGGTGCCTTGACAATCCACGTACGGAGATCTCACTCGACACAGAGCATGTAGTAACTGTACCCAGGCGGTTGTCGCAGCCAAACGGATCTCAGTGGGATTACCTTGGTCGAGCGATTTGACGGAGGAGATCTGTTTCCAGAGAAGTGGAAGAAGGAATGGAGAACAGCGAGAGAACGGAAGGATGGTGTAACAACGAATCCAGAAGGAAGAGGTGAGTTAGGACGATATAATGGAACGACGAGAGTGAGAGACAGGATAGGAAGTGGATGAGGAGGAGAACAGTGAGTAGGAGGGCCATCAGCGCGTCACTCATCCCTAATTCCTTCATTCCATCTGTCCTCCCGTTGGTGGCGCATAGCTCTTCGGTATTTCCTGCTTTCCAGGAGTCCATGGGCCTCGAAAAGGTTGAAGCATCATTCCAGGACGAGTGGCTGTAGCAGTAGCGCATACCCGAATTTTTCATGAACGAGCAATAACCTCGTTACTTTCTCGGGGTTATTCAATTTTCGCGGTAAAATCCCTTAATGTGCCGTTATTACAGCCACTTTGAATGAGAGAAGGCCGAGCAACGACGACGAGATCCAAGAAGGAGGAGAAAGTGAGGGAGAGGTATTGATGGAGTGTTTTCTGCTTTTTTTCGCTCAAGTGTCGGTTTTTTTTCTGTTCACCAGAGCCGAAGCATTAGCTTTAATTCCATCAACTTTTTACGGATAAACACAAGAACGAAAAAGTATCTTGTATTTTCAAACAAATTTTTATTGTGAGAATTATATTCCAGCGTAGTGTGTGAACGAGTGTTAAAGGAACGAGACAAATACTCGTTGCCGTTAGTAATGTCGTGCAAGAGATTTCCCACGTGATGGAGACCCTACCCACATCGTTATAGTTCACTTTGCTTACCCGTGCATGTATATATATGTGTGTGTGTGTGTGTGTGTGTGTGTCCGGAGGACAACCAAAGAGCTGCTATAACGTATATAGTCACATCTCATGTAACTCTCGCGCATGTAATCAGTAGAGGAAATACAATGGAATTCGAGTAGGTATGCGTCTCTCGAAGTGCCTGAGCCCAATGCTACATGACCAAGGAGAGCACACACTGCAGTTATACCAGCAGGGTCGACCCGATACGACGGATAAGCTGAACTCGAAGATGGTATGGCCACGGGCGGGCTCGGTCTCTGCCTTGGCAGAGCGAGCAGATTCCGCCGTGTCCCTCTCATTCTGTCTCTTGTTGTGGCAAAGGCAAGCGAGTTTCATATGCCGCTAGCCTGGGTCTCGTATAGAATGATATCGTCTGATCTGACCAAAAAATCTGCCTGGTCATTGCAAGAAAGTGAGGAAGAAAAGTATGGATAGACATGGAGAGTGAATCATCGCACAGAATCAACGGCACATCGGTTTCGAGTTTTGAAACGTTGAGAACTTCTGCATAAATTAATCATGAGAAATTAGCACTTTTGGGATATAGTCATGGAATTCTTGTGCGATGCAAAGTTCATGACTATTCGCTGTATTTGGTATTTATTCATGGGCACTGGGGCATCCTTGATAATAAATGGCACTCCTGGAAGCAATCAGCGCCGATTAAGGAAAGGATAATTTTCTCAGATTTCTCAGATTCTTGGATTCTCGATTCTCAGATTCTTGGTGTTCTAGGCTTCGATAGAATCAAATTGCGCCGATTGTTGGGCAGGGCGTGGTTGTAACGGGGTCTCTGTGACACGGCCACCTCAATCACTCGCGGTGACGCCCTGACCCGTCATTATCACGCGACCCTGTCTACCGACGGCTGGCTGAGATCGCGAATGCCTCTACTTATATCAGTAAATGTGAGTTTTGTTGCTACTGGTCACCTTTCATACAGCTGTAAAGTAGTCTGAATGGCACCCAGGGTTTTGCAGGTTGGTGAGAACTGGTTCGTATATTTGACACCTCTTTACTTTGGATATTTGTTGAAATATATTCTGAATAATGAGGAATGATTATCCAAAGTTCGCTCAAATTTTACGCCTCTTTACTTTGGATTTTTATTAAAATCTATTCTACGTAATACGGAACGATTATCCAGAGCTCAAAAATGAATGGACAAAAGAGTAGAGTATTTTAGATGCATCAGCAAACTATATTATGTTCTGCAAAAATCTATTGGGGCCTTGCAAGGAAGAAGAACTTTGTCAGGCCGACCAACAGACGAAAGATGACGCCTCGTCACTTCGACGACTTGATCCAAGGGTGCGATGGGTCAATCTACTCATCTTAGAACATAGCATCCATCAATAAACGCCCCTTTTCCATCCCATAAGAGTTCTCCAGAATCGAATGACCTTCGGGTAGATATAGCCGATTGCTTGTCTCTCCGATTAAGGTCGCGTACCACGGACATGGCTCTTCGATCTACACCTTAGCCGCACTGATCTCTGACCTCACTTCGCCCTTCTCCTCGCCTACCCTGACGTCTCTAACTGGCCGCTGCCGGCTTTGTCTCCCAATTTCATTGATTAGTCCAGGCCGCGAGTGAGCTTGCTTGCTTGTTGGCTTATCAGAGAAGCCAACCCCTCCAAGAGCAGAGGTGGCGAGGGGCTGTAGTAGATGCTGCTACAATATACCCCGACGTTATTCCGTGTAGTGCCACGACCACTCGATTGTGTCGCACTAATGAAACGACTCAAGGAGGGTTACGAACGTGAGGACCGTGCTGGACTAATCTTGTGTACGAAATAGCGAGTGGTCAACTATCTCTCTCTCTCTCTCTCTCTCTCTTACTCTCTACCATGTTTTCGAGAGAAACAGTACACGACGGAGGATGAGAAAATGTAGTCGGGAGATCGTGGTTTG
This sequence comes from Rhorus exstirpatorius, assembly GCA_963564615.1. NCBI lineage: Eukaryota > Metazoa > Arthropoda > Insecta > Hymenoptera > Ichneumonidae > Rhorus > Rhorus exstirpatorius. Next base: position 40,588,977 of record OY751315.1, read on the forward strand.
CCGTACGATAAAATGCGAATTGAAAGACCTCGATGATAGCGCGTTATCTCCAAAGTCACGAAGACTACACAGAACGTAGAGTTTATTATTTTGTGGCTAGCACGCGATTGGATTTTTCTTCCACAACGTATCGAAAAGATATTCTTTGCAGACTACATTTTTAGCTCTTGATTAAAAGTTGACGAGACAAATGTCTCTACCAACGGTGATTCCTGGAAAAAAATGTGCCAAATTTGCTAATCCCGCTACAAGAGACGGTATCGTAAAATAAATGTAGCATTAAATTTCTCAACGATTTGAATGATCATCAGAACATTTTTAGATTGTGTATTTTGGATCCGTGATTGACAATCCGTGAATCCTTTAGACCAATTTCATCAAACGTCAAAACATATAGCTGAGTTTTCTACTCTCTCCCACTGAATCCGTATTCCTCCCCGATAATTGTGGGAATCGTTATAATTATAACGTCCACGCTGGGGTATACACGATACACATCATGAGTTTTGGGATACTTGCATAGGGTGGGCGGAGGTGTTCTCTACAATTCCGAGTATTACGTGCGCATATCGTGAACGTCGAACTGCTTTCTCGCTTCGAGCGGGGGACTGCGACGTGCGTCTGACTGTGTGCGAGTATATATATGTGAGTGTGCCCCCGGGTGGCAATTCCCCGGCTCATGCTCGCACCGGAACCCGGCAATCATCCCCAGTCAGTCTTTCAGTCAGTTCGGCTCTGCTATTTAATTATCCATTTAGAGCGTATAATTTTCTACGGGGCATTCGAGCGAACGATGAAGAGAGAAGAGTATAAGGACGGATAGGGAATGAAAAAGTTACAGATATATATGCATATAGTATATATGTATATATATATATATGTATATATATATATATATATATATATATATATATATGTAGCAAGAGCTAAAAGGAGTGCAGATGATGGCAGACGAGGAAGGAGAGAACGAGCGTCGATTCTCGAGAGTGCCAGGCCGACGACGCTTTTGGTGTACACGTAGGGCCGGTTTTGCATTCTCGTCGTCGTCTAGTTCGCGTATACTCGACAGGAAGCGTGGGAGTTTGGCCATTATGTATATATACCATATACAACGTTACCTGTATATAAATATATATATATATACGTTGGTATTATAATAAACCGTGCTGGGTAACGGTTGAAAACGAAAATGGCGCTGGTGCTCTCGCCAGCAGCGAGCGATTTGCCAAGACCACACCCTCCCTTTGCTTTTAGCCATCGAACCGGCCCCAACCGCGATCTTTTTCCAATTTTAGTGCGTGCAACACATTCCCGTCAAGAAAAAAAAAAAAAAAAAAAAAACACTCAGCCTGATACCACACAGGGCAACTCGAGATTCTAAACTGCACTCTGTACTGCGAGTAACTGTGCAGAAGAGCCTGATAAAAATACGAAGAAAGACGTGGTTGTGTTTTTCTCTTACATGCTATTAAAGGCACCCTTCTATATATTAAGGCATACGAAGCTATGCATAAATTTCAAATGAAGAAAAAAAAAAAAAACGTGGAAACGGCAACGATGCTGCTCGATCAGATCTCTTTAAACCCGTAGGTGTGCTACACACGTGTATGCAATCTATAACATAGATATGTAGGTTACATCTACATGTTGGAGGAAAGCCCCGCGGGGCTTCGGGCGTATGAACAAAATAGCTGTTAGGTGATATTGGGTATAAGGCCTGGTACGCTGTTCAGCGTCACACAGCACCAGGGTTCGGCGAGACACAAAAAGGGCAGAATAATTTGTTTTATTTTTTTTTTTTTTCTATCCTTTTCATTCTTTTTCTCCGTCACACCGACAGTTTTTCCATCCACGAGTCAAAACGTTCCTCAGTCTCGCTACCGTCGTGCCGCAGACTCTTATTTTTCTTCTCCTCGGCCACGCGACGCTTCCCCCGTTTAGTGTCAATTTATTCGGGATTCCCGAGATTCCCGAGGCTTTTGCCATATCCTCGTATACTCCCTCTTGCCTCTTTTCTCCCCTTTCTCAAGTCGAGAACGCCCTCGCGCGATCAGACTCCGCAATCGTATACGTCTGCAATGTTTGAAACGTTGCAAGAATGAAACATTATTCTGAGCTCTAGGCTCTGGCGAATGACAAACAAGGACCCTCGTCCATGGAGCGGTTATCGACCGATTGAATTAAATTTGTTAATGTTTTTTTTTTTAGCGAAATGTAATCACGTTTTTCTGCAAGAACGATGATTTTAGAATTGATATACTATGTACAATTTGAAAAAGGTTTTATTACCGTATCAGGTGCGTATAAAGAAGTGGTCAAATGAAAACCTGAGGAAACTGAGGCAGTCAAAATTGATGAGGTGCAACCGTTTGCGTAATGTTGTACTTATTTGTCTTCGAACCCCTTGATAAACTCACCCGATCTTTCTAGGCCTATACTATGGCTTGATCTCCTTCCAACTTTTTTATTTTGGATTTCACGTAGACACAGCTATTGAGGAGTTTAGACTTGAAAATCTAAACCTAAGGGCGAAGGGATGAGCACCGACAACCTCGTGCTCGTTGTTTTTATATGGTATAACTCCAAGAGTTCACGAAATGGGCTTTAGCGCATTCGGAGGGTTACGCGTTGCGAATATCCTCCGTGGGGAAACCCTAAAGAAAAATGGCAATGCGAGAGAGAGAGAGAGAGAGAGAGAGAGAGAGAGAGAGAGAGAGAGAGAGAGAGAGAGAGAGAGAGGATTGTGGGCGGAGCTCCATTGAGAACGAGCAATTTGGCACCCACCGATATTGGATCGAAACGCCGTCAGAAATTTCTCGCCAAGATATCCTCTCGGTTCTCACAAAACCTCTTCAAGGTCGAGATTCTTTCATTGTTCACAGAATTGAAAGATGTGCCAACGGCTCATTGAAATAACCGTCAAATTGTGAAACATCGCGAACGATTAACGAGAAATTAACTTTTCTCAACATCAATTACTTTTATATGCTAAAAATATTTATCATAAATTAAATAATACTTTGAGTATTTTGCAATAACGATGGAACAATTTCTACTCGGGCCAAACCCTTTCGTTTGCCCAGTATGGAGATTTTACAGATTAACTCTGGTATAATACTAATGCAGATATCATCGGCCTAACTATACTGTTCTCGTTGTAGAACGCATGAAGCATCAGGAAAATACATTTCGTATAAGCTCGACGTATGATTGCCAGATGCCCCGAGTATTGCTCCGAGCTCTTCGCGTACTCGGCATTCCGACACACGTATCACTGCCGTGTGCCAACTCAAACGTCACGTAAATTTTGCAAATAAATGCACGCACTATCCCGAAGCTAGGCAACCACGCGAAATATGAAAATCCGCCAGATATTCAGCGAATTCAACCGTGAAGCGAGTGTCGATTTACAGCGATGATAACCCCGAGCCAAATCGAGAAAGAGAGAGATAGAGAGAGAGAGAGGGAGAGAGAGAGAGAGAGCGCTAGCTCTTGTATATGTGACACCTTATATTTTAGGAAAATGAAATAATAGAAAAAAATATGGAAAAACAAGTCTCGTATGTTGGAGCTCGCTGCAGTTGAAATCCCGCTGTAAAATTAGTGACAGATTATCGTTTTTTACGAGCGGAATTCTCGGACGTTTCAGAAATCACGTTTCAGCTCAAAGAATCGATGTTCATACATCGGAAACGATATTCACGCATACAAGTAACTCGGGTCCAATGCTGCGTAATGACGCGTTTATAGTGGAAGAACTCTCTGCACATTTTGCCAACCCCTAGGAGCTTTTACTCATCTATACTTTTCTCTCTCTCTCTCTCTCTCTCTCTCGCTCTCTCATCTCTCAAACTTCCATCCAATCTGTTAACGGACTTTCGCATTATTATCATTATGCGTCAACGATCGAATCTCGAAAGTTAATGATTTTCGAAGGCTAACCGGCTGCGATTGGACGGTAGGTAAGATTACATGAAGGGACGTGAGAAAACGCGAGGACGATGATTCTTTCGTGAAAGACACAGAGGGAAAAGAGAGGAAGAGTGAGAGAGAACGAGGGGAGCACATGACATTCCTGAGGGACACGCGCGTTCACATCTTTGATGCCCGACGGGGCGTCCCTCTCGTATCTGAGTTTCACCGCGAAGAATTACGCTACACGCTATATATGTATCCTCCAGGTAAGAGATTATTACGAGCGGAATGCAAAAAAAAAGCAGTTTTGCCGCCGCTAAAGGAAGTCTCGATTGCTCCTTCTGCCTGGCTAAGTATTTTATTCGTTGGGTCTCCCCTCTATTTCTCTTTCTCTCTCTCTCTCTCTCTCTCTCTCTCTCTCTCATTGTCTGCTCGCTCAATTAAGTTTGTGAAATTCGCAACGGTTTGCGGTTACGTTTTGTCGAAGAGGATTTCGCGAGACGCTTGCGTCTCTCGTGTACAATTCGCGCGTTCTCCACTTCGCACATTGTATCGCTCTTATACATCGACCGCTGAGGGAACAAAAGAGCGTAACCTGCTCCATTTAAAGCCTGAAGCGCGGTGGATTACGCCTTTTTGTCTGCCAGCAGTCGATAAAACTAACATGCTATAAAACGTTCGGCCATCTCGTATACGTATAGAGCACTTTCGTATGTGAATACGTGAATGTATATATGAGTGCGACGCTTTGGGTGTATTGGGCTCGCGAGCCGGATAAAAAGGCCCCCGACGATGGGATCATTATCGTTATTTAATATCTCGTCATTAGCGCGTTCTGTAGTGCCACTCGGGAGTGTTGTTTATGTACACCCGGGGATATCCTCTCTTTGGTGCAAGGGCGAAACGAACATTGCTGAACAAGCCGTGGTCGTATGTCTATATATCTAAAAAGCACTCGCGGAATTGCACGATGCGTCGGTGCAGTTGCACGATGCACTGCACGGTAGGTGTGCTTTCCTCTTTCTCTTCCTCTCTCCCTCTCTTTCTCCCTCTCTCTCTCTCTCTCTCTCTGTCTTTTGCTCGACCCGATGTTTTTTGTAACCAAGTATCAGAGAGTCCGCAATCGCGCTCCACGGGACCCCGTGAGGAAACTCTAAAGTCTCTATATTTGTGCGACCATAGAGAGGTATATGTAAACGCACATTCGCACATATGTAAGTATATATGTATATATATATTAGATGCATTTGTTGGCTACGTGAGCGACCGCGTTGGACGGCTTAATTATCCTCATCTCATCGTTTTCATCTCTTTTGCACTCTGATAAATCTCTCTCTGTCTCTCTCTCTTTCTCTCTCTCTCTCTCTCTTTCTCTGATGTTAGTAGAGTACATATGGGGTTCGATGTCTTGGTCACTCAATGAGTTTTACTTCTATATGGAATGTAGGCTTAAGCTTGAAAGTTTCAGAAAAAAAATTTATATGATCGTTTATCCTTTTCTCTCCTTCACTCTTTATCCGCGTAGGTTCTCTCTGCCTCTGATTCTATTAATATAGTTAGCAATTTTACGAATCGTTATTTCAAACCAACGCAACGCTTTAAATATCGCTATTTATTTCTTGTATTACAAAAAGAACGTAAAAATTCGTCGGGTAATATAGATTCATGTGCCGATCCATTCTATACAGAAAATATATTTATTAATATATGTAAAATGATATATTTTTTTAAAGTTGCCAAATTTTCGAAATCAAAAAGATATTTTACACCTCTGGATGCCTTAAGCGTAGTATTAATTTAGAATACGAGCAACCGAATGGCTACTGAGACTTTATGATAATTTTGTTATGGTCATTAATGAGTAATAATCGAATTAACATTATCATTTAAAGTATAAATTGATGCGTGTTCGTTTTTTTATGGGAATTCGATTCACGATATTATATTCGATATTTTAACGTGAAATTATCCATAAACTGTCCATGTATGTATACACATGCAGCAAGACGACACGATAAATACTTAAACTTTGATTCACCGTTTTATCGGCCTTGCTAATTCGGTTTGCGCAACTTGCCACGCTGTTGGAAAAGTTGCATATGGATGGGATCAGACACGCAGGTTGAGAGATAGGATAGGGTGAATCCCCAGCCACCAGACGAGGAATAAAGGGCAAACGGGGAGCACGGGCGAGAGGATTGACAGCCGGATATTTTTATGCGAAGCCCCATATATTCGATATAATCCGTTCGTAGTTTTATGGCTGCAACTCTTTCTCTCTCTCTCTCTCTCTCGCTCGTTCAACCATCAGGCTGTCGGCGCGTTCTATGACGTCACATAACGCGTGAATTTTTACTCCAACCTGCCACTCTTGATGCTTCTCCCCACCGATCCTTCTAGCTCTGTTACTGCTGCATCGGCATACAATTTCCTCTTTTTTTTTTCGCAAATATGTTCTCTTCCTGGTTCCCTATATATTATAAATATATATATATATACAGAGGTCCTGTATACAGAAGTACGGTGAGCAACTGAATTGAATGAGTACTATCCGCGAGATTAAAATGAAACTTAAGGAGGGTCGAGTGTTTCGTGCGCGCGGCAAGGGAAATGTACGGCATGGGCACGAGCGATGTGCGGGGAAAGTTTCATTCGGGATTTGTTTTGCCGTGGCCATGTGTCATGAACCGCGGCTCGTAACAAAAAATTGCATTCTCGATCCACATTATTATTTATTGTTAATAAACAGTGATGAGAATGGCTTTGAAATTTTGCAGAAGGTATCTTGAGAAAATTTTGTACAATTAACAATAATTAGTTTGCCACGTAGAAATATTAACAGCGATTATTAGCATCGAAATTATTTCTCAGTTTTCGATTTGTCATGAGAAACCGTGCTGAATTACTGAATTATAACTTTTTTTTCCCCTGGAATACGACGAAGTCGAGCTTATATGGAGACTTGGGCGGTAAACTTTTAGTGGACATATCTGAGTAAATAAATTAAAAAAAAAAAAACAGTAGCCCTTAACGTATATCGATGTAACGCTCGACCGTCTTTAATGCAGTCTTGATAAAAACGTTTTGAAAGTTTTTTTTTTCTTGCTATTATTGGAATCCAATAAGGTCGTTAGTGAAAGGTGCATCGGCTGATGCACCTTTCTTAGATCGAAAGCAAATAATCAGGCCATAATTTTCCAAATTCTGCAGATGCCTCATGCATTGTTTTTTTACCGAAACGATGATCATCCCTGAACATGATTATAGTCCAAAAATTTTAGATATCATTATGACCCCTGTCGTTGGCACAAAAGGCTCCACAAAATTCCCTTGGACAAAGATCGTTCCGCTTCACGTCGAAAATTCCATGTACATATCTCGCGTTGCCTGCTCTATTTGGATGATGGTTGACACCCTGCGCATGAACCCTATCCTTCTGATGATCGTAGCTTCCCTCGTGTCATTCGTATACGTGAAAACACGTGCGGAAATTAGAGCTCGATCGACGCTACTGATTCCCTCTGTTGCATTCGCTGTTTGCCATGTCAGCTATAAAATCATTCCCCATCCGGTGAATCCCCTTCGCGACGAGTTAAAACGTGCGTGCACGACCGCACCGGATTTTCGCTTTGGCGAAACGATATGAAATGCGAGAGGAGACGAGGCCTCGAGGTATACGCATCATCGCATGTTGCTCACGTACAATTCGTGAGAATTTCACCGTTGCATTCGAATTCACCGAAATACATTTGACTCGTTTCACGTTTTATTATTATTATTAATAATATTATCATTATTATTATTGTTATTTTTGTGTACAGGGCGTATATAAAGATCGGAAAGCACTATAATTTTATTTAACACCGCGAAGATAAATAAATTTATCCATCTCTCTGCCCCACATGCATCGAGAAGTTTAAGGATACACAGAGGCCGTGAAACAATTTCCAGAACATACGAAATTTTATGGAAATTGTTCGCGAATCGATTGATTTTATTGGAAATTTTTGCGATATTCTTCTACGCGATATTTACGATCTATGCCACGCATGTCCGAGCGTTATTATATGGCTCTCGGGCTTCCACGATTTGTCGATAGGTATATATGCTTGGTAAATACGTGTATATATATATATATATGCGGTATGCGTTTGTATGAACAGACGTGATACGGAATATATGAATAATAATGGCGCTCGGGATGCAAGGTTCGCTGAGATGCACACGAGTGGCCAAACTGTATGGTATATTTATTCGTACGCGTATAACGCACGGAGGATGAGAGCCAATACAGCGTCAGAAGCGTGCTTCGCGTCCCGGTTCTCGCTGTATCGAATGATGCATTGGTCGGTCGCGATATCCCCGTGTGGTGCGTGATTCGCTCTGATTAGCGTTATCTATAACGATTGCCCCCCCCCCCCCCTCCCACCGAAACTGTGAACGCGCGTGGTGGTATAATCCAGCCATAATCAAGCACTCTCGCCTCTCTGCTCACCGACTCTATCCACTGATTATGGGAAGATCATATATTCCATGGATACAGAACCCATTTGAAGATACCCGCGCTCTATCTCCCTGAACGACGTGGAATTTCGACCACTGAACATTCTTGTTTATGAGAATCCACCAATTTCGACGTATACATCATAATCGCCCGTTACGTTAACCAACCTGTCAACTCTCGCGACTCCATTTCGACTCTCGATCCTCATTTAACACGTGACTGCGAGGACAACTAGGAATTTCATGATAAACAGACCCCAAATCCTCCAGTTCCATTCAGATGAATCATTTTCTTCAGATCCAAATTTTTCTTCGCTCGGTCATTTGAGAAAGGAGAATTATATATTATATTTCAGTTGAGTCAATGTTGAAATCGAAAAGTAAATATTTCAACAATCGTTAAAAATTTGGACGAAGTTGTTAATTTTCGATTGGTCTTCTTTTTTTTTTACAATTAACGTGTCACATTAATGGTTTCAAAATCAAAAGAGAGATTTATATTAGGTTTAACGAAACGCACGTCTTTCCACACGAATGATACGACATTTTTTTTTTTATTTCAACGTCAAATTATTCCGAAGGCAAGGCCAATCTCGGTTGCATCTCGTCTGTATAGTATCAGGTATACATGTGTACATGACCGAAAGAGGACACCTCGCAACCGTGCCGACGACGTTCTCCGTTTGGATATATTACGCGAACGAAGTGTTATAAATATGGTTTACAGAGGGGGCGATGAGGGGAACGGGTTGGATGCGCAGCACGCGGTGCATTAATGCGGCTGATTGCCCGTACATCACTACAGGGGAGGCAGTGGAGAGAGGCATCGCGCGCGGCCAGAGCGGGTTTTCGATCCTCTCGATATCCTGGGCTTCGCTCTCTCTCTCCCTCGTTTGGGCACTACCACCGGTAGATATGGCTACACGGGACAATGTAGTGGCGGGTTAGTCGGTTAGTTACGAGTGCGGTATGGTGCGGTCGCGCTCTATTAAAATATTGGGTCACCCCGTAACGTTGTATATCGGCCGAACGAACGAGAGGTGCGAGGACGACGACTGTGATGAAGCAGGGAAGTAGATTTTTAAAGGCGGATTGCTGGTACGAGTGTAGCTATGAGAAGACTACGATACGAGGTACTCGACAGTTCATCCAGCCTTAGAACCATGATGGAGAGAGAGAGAGAGAGAGAGAGAGAGAGAGAGAGAGAGAGAGAGAGAGAGAGAGAGAGAGAGAGAGAGAGAGAGAGAGAGAGAGAGAGAGAGAGAGAGAGAGAGTATATAATAGACGAATGAAAAGAGAGAGAGAGAGAGAGAGAGATAAATAAATAAAAGAGTGTGGGAGGGAGCGGGAAGATACTCAGTGGGCTCGTTACGTGGATCCTTTCAGGTCCCTAAGTGGACGTCGAGTTCGTTAGGCGTTCGGGACGCGAAGATCGTGGAAGATGAACGGGTCGCGGGCGCGAGGGCGGCACACACGAAGCGCGGCGGCTTCTCTCGCGCGAGATGCATGGCCTCGTGTTTGCCACGGGAAAAGATATGGTACTTCGTGCAAAAGCGAGCCCCAAGCAAGAGCCCCTCTCCCCCCCCCCCCCCACTCGATTCACTTGTCCTTTTTCCACTTCATCTTCTTCTCCATGACCCTATCTCGCTCTTCAACTCTCTGCTGGACCCGCGACTAAAGCGAATACGCGCGAGTATAAGCCGCGTGTAAGGCAAAATCTTCTCATATACCATTCGCCCGTTGGACACACCATATATCCGCGAGGTTGGGGCACGTCACTCTTGGATTTGCCACGCTGGAGTGCTCTCGATTATCACCGCTCGTTCCGATGCACTTTATCAAAAGATGCCGGATTATTATAACGAGAAAAAGAATACCGCAAAAAAACGGAGAAGCAAAGGATATGTGTGTGAAAAAAAATTTCAGGCCTACGGTAGAAGTTATGAGGAATGAGGAAATTTTTTGTTTCTCGTTGAAGACAGCTATAGAGCAGTATGAGACTGCTGAGGATTAGTGAAAAATAGATTAAAAATGCTATAGCGTGTTAGTTCGATTTTCATTTCTTTAGAATTCGGAAAATTTGTGACAATCCCAAATTTTTGTAAATTTACATACGCAGAGGAAAGCAAAATTACACTTCGTATTATTTTTCCACTCGCGCAATATCCTAGCGTACTACTCGTTCGCCCGCTGGAATTAAACGGAAATGGACGCAACGGAGTTTCGGATAGAGTCTTTTGCAAAAAAAAAAAAAAAAAAAACAGCGGGATGAGCGAGAAAGAGCAGAGAGGAGAAAAGTGATAGATATAGCAGTGAGAGCAAAAGCTGAAAGTGGAAACGTCACTTAGGCCAGGGGCGCCGCGACGTCGCTCGAAGTGCTCCCGAGGAATAGCCATCAGCAGCGAATGCCAGCAGCTCTTTTCACATATATAACTATATAATACCTAGCAGAGAGACAAAGAGAGAGAACGTATGGGGACTATATAGTGTCGGGTCGCTAACGCAAGCGAGCCAGGACAGCGTGTAAGAGTTGATGCATCGCGACGACAATCGCTCGTGTGTATACGAAGACATGTCACCACCGTCGCCGCTCCGTTATATGTTTCCCCCGTTTTCTCATACTCCGCGGGCGTTTTAACATATCTGTTTACACGGCAGCTAATCATGTCGACTCTACGTTTTACGCGCTAACTGCTTTTCATTTTGGTAACACTGGAAGCCCGTCATCATCATCGTCGGAGTCGTTGTCGGGCCGCCCTCTCGCGCCACTACTGACGCGGCGCGAGAGTAACGTCATGACAGGATACGTCCGAATGCGACAAAATGTTTTCGGGCGAGAGTCCCCGCCACGATTATCTTGGCTCTCGATCAAGGAGCAAGACTTCTGACACTGTGTTCATCAGAATTAGTCGAAAAGATCGACGGAGCAGAGGATAAATGATAAAAGTCTCCCAATACAGAGTTGAAATGCACTTGGTTCTAATTTTCACAAAACTCTGAGTCACAAATTTTCCTAGCTCCTTTCTCCAGGGCTGAAGAAGCGACGTGAATCATCGACGGAGCCCGGTAAGTATGCTCTAAGTGCATTTAACGATTATTTTATATTAAAACCGGTGAATTTATTGCGGGGACTTCCATTATCGGAGTTTCTCATCCGTACATATAGCGACGGTAGGTCTTATCCTCACTTTTCCATTCTTACCGAAAACTTGTGAAAAGTATAGCAGGGCTAACGAATACGAGATTTTAGGGCTGTGGGGATCTTCCGGGAATTCTTTCTCCACAGCTATGTCGGAAGACAGTGCAAAGGAAGCTTTCTCGGCTAAAGCTTCGAGTCAATGATGCTTAAATATTTCTGAAATTGGCCAGAAGGGTTACGCATATGTAACTAGCCAAATACATTTTTTTTTTTGTGTAGCTAAGCTCGCGGGTATATTAAAACTCGAATAACCAGCGTTTCTCTGCTAGCTGTCACTGCTGCTGTTGCTGCATGTCCTCGACCATAAATCTCCGCAGTGCGGTATCGCGCGCGCATGCGGCAAAATCCAACGACCCGTATCGAGTCTCCCGGTCGTTATGCTCGTCACCTCGTGAAATCGACTCGCGGTTTGCCGGTGCGGAGCAAGATATATATATGTGTGTGTGTGTGTATAGCAAGATATGTATACATATGTGGAGGATGAAACAGAAGAGGGGCAACAGGAGGAAAAGGGGTGATGCGAGAAGAGGAGAAAAGAGGGATGTCTTCTGGAAGCTTTGCACAGAAAGAAACGAGATACGGTCTTCGTGCGGTCGGCAAAAGAAGAGGAACGAGTCGCGGTACGGCGGGCAGGGATATGTCGCGACGACAATCGACGAATACGATGATATAGCCCCGAGCCTCCTGACTCTTATACTCGCGCGTCTCGGCAAAAAGAAACGCGCTTATATGCCGAACCGACCAATGCCGTTCCTCGTCTTGTTCGGAGTTTGGTATACACGCGCTCGTTCCTACGAGAGGAATAATTAGGCGAAAAAGCATCGTCGGTCGTGCCCATCTCTCTCTTATTTTCTCGGATCATCAAAGGGAATCCGGAAGACGATATGTGTGCGGTGGACGACCCGGTAAACCGCGTATCTTTAGTGTATATAAGAGCCACAGCGGTCGGTCTCGTTTCATCGCTAAAGCCGGTGGCGGAACGACAACGCGTAAGAGAAAAATTGCACGGGAGAAAGAGAGCCCGAGAGGTAGGGATGAAAAAGAAGATTGAGAGGGAGAGAAGAATAGTCGGGGAATAACCGTCGTCCGCTTATGCCACCCATGGGAGCTGCCCTGATGGGGTTATGGGCCTCCGAGGCCTACTCTTTTTCGCCCGCTCTACGTCCCATTTTCTTTTCCATTCTATTCCATAATACGTACGTAGCTATATAGCCCTGACTCTCGCACACACGAATCCATGAATACGCGTATTCTCCGGATTTAACATAGCTATGGTAAAATATCTCGTACGCGTATATATATAGAAACGTCTACGGTCCTCGGATCTAACCACAATTTTCTACGTGTATTTCCGGCAAGACCGCGAGTCCCACAAAATGCGTTCCGGATTACATTTGGATAAGAAGATTCTCCCACGGGGCTATGGTTTATTATCTCGGTGATACGTTAGCCGCGCTGTACAGTGAACGTTGGCGGTTCCGCTGGCCCTATTCATGTATATACCGACGGTTATCTTGGCATGAGATCGATGTGTACCAAACCAATGATTTTTGTTTTTTTTTTTTTTTACAATTCCAAACAGACCGCGAATCACGTTAAATCTAGGGGTTGGTTTACTCACGAAAATGAGGAGAAAAGTTCACGGGATCTAAAAAGTTCTCAGGATGCTTACCTGAAACATAAAAGACAAATATCTCATTAGATCGTTGAATATTTTCATTCGTTTGGTCAAGTTATCATTGTCACAGAGACGAGAAATGGATTATACTAACGGATCCAAAAATCCAAATAGTCCCTGTGATACCAACGTTCAAGGATGGATTGTAAAAAAAAAAAAATCGTATCTATCACATTTCGGTCTAGGACAACGATAAAGACTTTGATAATTAAAATCCGACACTCGGTAAGCAGGTACGAACAGATAGAACTTGGATCTAATTTATTATCAAAAATTTCGATCTCAAAAAAATTGGGTGACCGAAATACAATGTCTTGTGCATGTCCGAAGGAAATCGAGAGCTCCTCACCCGGTTCCCTCTTCTGCTGCGTTTTCTTCGCGTATGTCTCTTACCACACGCGCACGTGTATGGTAAAGATCGTAATTAATAAACCGGTATGTTAATTCGACCGTGGAGAAGCAACGTGTGTGTTTCCTGTTGTGTATCAAGGTTTATATTCGTCGTGTATTAAGCAAGTTCGGTACACGCTATCGGCACTTTTGATGCTCATAATAATAATAATGAACTAACGAGAATTTTCGCTCATTTCTCGCCTTCAGTCGTGTCTCCACCATTCGTGTTCTGTGTTCTAAGTACACAATATTATTACCCCTGGTACGATATACATATATATATATACTATGTTAAACGAACAACAACAAACGGGTGACAAGCAAACACCGAGGACAGAGCCAGATAAATCAAAAGCGTTTCGCGACTTCCCGATGCGCGCAGTCACCTCTACGACGACGACGACGACGACGACGACGACAACGACGACCCATCTCGCTGCAACATGAAGCGAGAGCTTTCCGGTGACGAGAGAACGTAGAAGCGTGTGTGGGCGAAGAGAACAGGGATAGAAGCAGAGTATGTCTGCATATATATATATACATATATATATGTATATATATATAATTCAGACCATGCAGGAACTCGTGCAACCATCCTTTGTTGTCGCGCCTCGAGGGTGTCTCGCCCTCAAGCACCGGAGGGTGTAACCCCGGCTTGTTCATTCGTCAGAGCAACGGAGCACGGAGAATCAAGAGGAAGCAAAACGAGGAGGAAACGGATCTGACGAGGAGAGAACAAGGACCAACGAGACGCATGCAGATCATCCCAAAGCAACTATGGCCGATCTGTCCGCATGTAACACTCGCGACACACGCTTGTTGTTACAACCGCGGTGATGAATCTCTTCTACGAATATATCAGGGATGGACAAAACTTTTCTCTCAACTCACCGTTGTTCGCGAAACAGTGCTACATGCTGTGTATAACACCGTGTAGTTTTGGGAAATCCTATGAATGGCCTTTCGATTCGACGCTTTTACGCGTCCTCAAGGACCCATCTATTCGCTGAACGACTCGCGCTTTTGTGCAGATAAATGAGAGAACGAAGCGTATACGAGGTCGTTTCGCGATTTCGCATTCTTTCCCGCCGTTAGTTCCATCAGTTTTTCCCCTTCCACCGATCTACGTGGAATATAACGTATACCGTGAAACATATCGAAGGATTCTCTTGCCCTTCCCCATTCGCTCGGACTCATATGCCCCGGCGAAAACTCCAGAGCAGCAGGGTTACGCTATGCTAAGTTTATGTACACCAAGGGATGTCGCGCGCCCTTGTAAAACCATTTCCAGATAACGCATCGCTTCCATTATATATACGCACACACATTCTTCGACTTTCACGTGTTCGTTCATACAGTACACGTACTATATATTTTTTTTTATCACATGTATGAAACGAGTCCTCTGGCCCACATGGAACATGCCGCCTTCGTCGTTGCATAATATATGGATCCATATCGTTCGCCCGATCGGTTTATGGTTTTATATTTCTGTTGGGGTTTTACAATGATTGGAAATGCCGCGAATAGATATATCGCGATGGAGATAGAGGTAGTGCTTTCTTTCCGTCTACATTCCCCTCTCGATATAACGCGTATATTTTCTCTTTCTGGTGCAATCGACAAACAGTGATATACCTATGTGAGAATTTTCGTAAGGACGAAATACGCGATCGCTAAACCGTAGGACCATCCGGGAATACATATATATATACGGATCGTCCTCGTAGGGCCACATGAGGGATTGGGTTGAGGGCGAAATGTCATCAAAGTTGCATGAGCAGCTCTTAGGAAACGATCGTCGTCGGGCGGCTTCTTCCCCGATCCGCGTCTCTATATGTGTGCTATTTTCCCTCGGGACTCGACTGCGTGCACATCCTGCACGACGCACCCAAGCATCGAAATGATTGGAAGCTCAATATTTTTCAGCAAATTCGCTCAACATTATAGCGAGAGCGGGATGGAATGATAAAAAAATCGATCGTCTGACGATTTTTCATCTATTCAAGTCCCCCTCTCTTCCGGCCCTCTTTAACGGTGAAAACGTTGCGTTGAGATACAACCTCGTGCTGCGAAATTCAAGAACCTGCAATGTACAACTTCATCCTTCATCCGTATATTCTGTAAGACTTTTAACCTGTCGGAGCAGGAATACATGAATATAACGAGGCGTCTGAAAATCGTACAGCGAATCGGGCTACGAGTAACTTGATTGCTCGATAATGTTTCTGCGCTCTCTCCCCTCCCCCCCCCCTCCCCCCGACATGATAACAATAATTTGCAAACGACTCGGCAATTATAGGATTCCGTGTAATTTCCAATCGTCCAAGTGGATACTTTTGCCGGGCGCGAGAAGAACGAGAGATCCTCAATTATTAGGGAGATGCGCGAACGAGAAGAATCTCGCGGTAGGAGGCAGACAAGAGGCACACACACGCTCACCAGGTGCACCCTGAGAGCAAATTGCCGTCTCGATGGCAATGGAAAATGGCGCGCGGGGCATAGGCCCCTATATCTTTGGGGATCACGAGACTCACGAGATGAAGTAGCATGTGAATCGCTTTTTCATGAAAACACAACGGTTGCACTACGATATAACCTGTACAGACGAGCGGTAGTTTTGGCTTGGAAAAAAATATACCACCCTGGGATGAGGAATCGGGCCAAAAAGCAGAAGAGAATAAAAAGGTAGAAGAGAAACGGACATAGTGCGTGTGTGTGTGTGTTGTTGCCGTTGTTTCTCTGCGCCGGTTGACTTGCAGATTTATTGACGAATTTGGTCCCACATTTGTTCGCCAGGGATTTCAATACAATCGAAGGGTTGCGCCATTGTCCGTGAGCATCAGAACGACACGGCTAGAGGGATATATATGGAGCAGAAAGGTATATCGGGACAAGAGAGAAGGCGGGCGCGCGTCCTTCACCAAACGAAAGAGAGCTCTTGAGACTCGGACCCCTTGGCCTGAAGCGAGAGGAGCATTTGGTATTGTAATGGCGCTTCTCATCTCATCGAGCACCTATCTTTCCAAACAGCAAGGCGCAGGGAGAGAGAAAGAGAGAGAGAGAGAGAGAGAGCGAGCGCTCGAGCTGTATCTGTTGTTGTTTATTTTTTTTTACTCATTCTCATCTCGCGTCCAGGTCTCCGAATCTTTTCGCTAAAGATAGATAAAGGTGGAGAATGGAAGAACCGTGGGGTGAAGTCGAAAAGAAGGATCTCTCGACGGATGCAGCAGGTTTCTAGGGAGCCAAACTCCGATCGATTGTCTCTGACTCTCTTTCTACCGCATCGATTCATGCGCATTTTGGTGAGATCCCTCGTTCTTGATGAGGAGTGTAGCCATCTCGGGTCTGCTCAAGAAAGGCCACGAAAATAAAAAAAGACAACACGGGGCAAAGAGCTGCGAAGAAGTGAGAAAGAGTTGAGGTAGAAGCGGTCCGGACGAGTCCGCGGATCTCAACGGATGCGTTGGAATATATACGTATAAAAGGTGAAATGAGAGGATATGCTGCGGTTGCTCATGGTTAGTTATGGGCAGAAACATCGGTGTTCGCTAAGAGGGCCGCATACACATCATGGTATCACGTTGTCATGTCCACGCGATGAAACTGACCGAGTCACTACAATCTCTGCGAAGGACTAGGTGTCAGGAAATGTAGCAAGCCGGTTAACCTTCACCGTGCGGACTTAGTATTTATATATATGTATATATATATATATATATATATATATATATTTATATTTATACGTGCCACGTGTATATACGCCGGCTAATATATAGTGTGCAGTCGATGAGCTCGGGAGATAGTGGACCAGTGGTATGGCGGCGGCATACGTGCATAGCGAACCAGCCGGGCGCGCGAGCTCTGCAGTATCGAATAATTGGCTCCCGCGGCAAGTGCACATCCCGCCCATTATGTGCATCAGAGCATCATGGCCGGTGTGTTGCATGAACGGTGATGGTGGCCTCAAGCCCTAACACTGAGGGACCAATCCTCCGCGTACAGGAATAAAGTGTTATATTATGTTGAATGGCAAAGCTCTCAAATTGCTGTCATCGACAATGTATGCCCGTTAAACTTTTGGCTCGTATTTTCCTTACGTAGAATAACTGCTGCTATAAATATTTATAGGATATGCGGGTGTAGCACCCTTAAAATCATAACTTCTGAATTCTCGAGATATATTCCTTTTCTTTACATGAACGGATTTTTGACCCATTTTATTTTCATATTTATCAATCACACCCAAAAACTTGATACCATTGCATTCGAAAAATTCTATAGGATTTCTGTTTTAATTCAGTAATTTCCATGTGCCATTGATTCAGTGCATTCGAGTTATTGGATAATTTTTTTTTTTAATGTGGAGAAATATTATTTTTTTAAGATTTCAAATTGAATTTTTTAAATGTTCAGGAGTACGTCGAGCAGTTTCATGTTCAGTGGAAAAAAGTACATTGATGTACGATCCGAAAAAAAATAAAGTTCAACAGATTTTTGTAGTTTAATTAAAAGTCTTTATAAATAAAAAAAATCTCTTCGGGATGAAAAAATGATTTATGCATTACGACGAACATCATTCATATTTTTTTATCATTGGTTTTTTCGGCAAAAAGTTATAGCGGGATGAAAGTATGTTGATAAGCGAGAAGCCTCAATTAAAAAAAACACAAAAACCTAAAAAAAAAATGCATAAAAAATTTTATAATATTTGGGATGCAATGCTGAAAAGGATACCGAATACTCATTTCAACGTCCGGAATACAGTAAAGAATCATCAACGAAATGAAATGACCTAAACGCACACATTGATCGAATTGGTGTGGAATGACCCATATATGTTTGTATGAGAGATAGACAGATAAATAGATAGATAGATAGAGAGAGACAGGACATGGGTACAACAGATCCGGACGGTGGTCGGCAGAGTGCAGTCGACCATAATTTCATCAACAGACCGAGAGAGCGTGTGTGCACTGCTCTCTCCGGCTCTGGTACTCGGCTCGGGTGTTGTGCGGAGGTATATGCATTTGAATTTGATTAGTGGCACAAGGGGGGGTGGTGACACCCTTTGCCACCACAACCCCACAGCCAGAGTGAGAGAGTGAAGGGAGAACGAGGGCTATACATACGTAGTGAGCAAACCAGAGGGCATCAACGAACTAGTATGAGCCAAACCAGACTTGCACAGCAGCATCAGCATGCAAGGGAGAAAGAGAGAGAGAGAGAGAGAGAGAGAGAGAGAGATCCCAAGCTCACCATCACCACGAGGTCTGCACGAGGTTTCTGGCTGCAACTACTGCAATTATCCGCACACGTCATATGCGCCCGTGCATTACGCCAAACCCGTGCGCTATTCTCTTCCAATCTCGCTCACGCTCTCTCTCTCTCTCTCTCTCTCTCTCTTTCTCTCTCATCTCTCTGTGAGAATAGAGCTCACTCGCATGTATATGTGCGGAGGGACTGCCGTTGCAAATACTAAACCATCGCACTCTCGCCCTGGCTGCGGTCATCTCTCGCAGTCTCAGCCACCGAACCTCTATAGACCCTCTGGGAAAACCAATCCCATCCTCCACGACGTGCTGATCCCATTGGAGAGATGTCAGTAGGAGGCTTCACTTCCCAGCAGAGATATAATTTCATTCTCGTTGCTGTCCAACGTTCCCCAATACTCTGCTACATGTAACTTATTATATCGACCAAATTTGTGTTGTGATCGGAACAATGAACGGACTGAGGCCGATCATACAAGATGCTCGAGTGATGCAACAGCAAGATCAGGCTCAAAGAAGCCGAAGGGAATAAACACAAGATTCATGAGGCTCATCGGAGTACTGCATGAATTTACTGTTTACGTCATTGTCATTCTCGTCACCTGGATCGTATTCACATCAATTCTCCAATGTCCCTCAGTCTCTCGGTCAAGGTCTTTCAATATTTCCTTCTCTTAGCTCCATCCTTCATCGTCTTCCTTCCGAAGAAGAAGATACTGTTGAGAGAATGATGTAACGGGCGCAGTTCCGAGTGTATTCTTCCTCTTCCTCCAGCAATCTCTCCTTCTATATTTTACGGTTTCTGAGACCGGGCTTATAACACGAAGGTAGGCATCAGCGCCAGACTACATTACGCCGTGTTCGCTCCTTCTCTCGCCACAGTGAATCGTTCGTCCAAGTTATGGCGGATGATCACTCAATCCTTCGGTATCAATCACGCGTTCAACAGTGAAGCCGTTGTAACTCTTGGCCGCGGTGAGTCCGGTAGGCTTGGCCGGACGACTCACTGGAAGAATACGAACTTCTACCGCGATCTCGAGTGTCGTAATACAGGAAACCAGCGAACCGAAAAAGGACCCACAAGCTGGGTGAGCATGCGAGAGGAGCTGCACGCGGGGCAGTAAAACGTCTTTACGAGCTTTCCTGACCGTTTACCGGACGAACAGTTCGCCAGAGAGAAAGAAGAAGAAGAAGAAGAAGAGAAAGAGAGTGCGAGCAGCACACGCGTTTTCTTTTTGTCGCCGTTGCATCCACTTTTTTGGCGCCATGTTCGCTCACTCTGCTTACGTGCTCTTACTATCCTCGGCTCTCTTCACATTCGTCTCTTCCTCGTTCTTCAAGTTTTTTTCGCTACAGTCGTTGGCCGAGCATTCGCCTCTCTATGCTCGAGGGAGAAAAGAAAGGAAGGGTGGACAAGAAACACCCGTGTATATTTTATCGCCAAACGTAGACATTGTATATATACGTTTCTCTCTTCATCGTTCCTTCGTTCATATCGAGTGGCCGTCCAGAATTTTCTCATTCTCTCAGCTTCTTCTCATTCTCCATCTCTTTTACTCGTTGTTTTTCGTGCTGCGACTCTCGCGCGGGGATCTCGCCTTCCCCCTTGATATACGACAAGCAAGGCAAGTTAGCTTTAATTAAAACCTAGATCGCATTTAACTACACCGTAAAACAAACTTGACGTCTTATGCGTAGTCCATAGCGCGGAGAAGCATGGGACTCGCGGCACGCTTTGTGCTTGGTCCTTCTGCGCGTCTCTCTCGACTAGCAATGCTTGGTAAAGAACGAGAGAAAGAGAAAGAGCAAGAGAGTGGATGGGGAGTTAAAATTTTGTAATTCCGAATCCTTAATTGGTATATCTGATATTTTGAGAGGAAAATGCACAGCTACATCATCGGATAAATGAAAATTGTTCATTATTGTCTACCAACAATAGAAAAGCAAGGGGTGACGATGAGCCTGCAGTCGCACAGTATGGCGTCCTCTCTTCATTCGTGAAGAATTCTTATTCGTCCAATCCCTCTCAGTCTCTCAAATCTTCCCATGTGCGCTTCTTTCACCCGTAGCACTCTCCCGATCCCTGGTTGTATTCTTCTTATTATTCTTCTTCTTCTTCTTCTTCTTCTTCTTCTTCTCGGTTAAGCACCAACCATTCAGCGCTACGAGAGTGACGGTAGATGCAGCAAGAATTAAAGGGAATGAGAAAGATCTTCGCAATGGTGGGGCACGAGAGTTGAGCTTCGCGTATCTAGAGAGACCGAAGAGCAATAACGGGCGAGCACCAGACGCTAATAACATAGCGTGGAAAGACTCTTGGTCTCGCTCGGTGTGCCCCATAGGCCATCTCGTCTGGCAATGAAACGAGACTAAATAAAAAAAATCATTCCCGGAGGCCGGAATTATTATATGGTGGATGAAAACACAGCAGCAACACAAGACGAAGATAAGGAAGAAGCAAAATGAGAAAGTAAGAAATGGCAATTTCCGAGCGAATGAGAAACGTGAATGGTTTCAACAGTAATGGCGGAAGAATTTTATCACGCGGAGAATCAGCAAATCAAACCTAATTTCTGATTCTACATATGTGAGTCTAGCAAGTGGAATTTAGGTTCACCCTGGAATGCCATGCTCCAAAACCACGAAAGGGATGTGGACTGATAATTTTCTTTATTTTACGTGGAAACTCCGGCTTTGAGCATGTATACTAATCAAAGACCGCGTGGGAAATTTCATGCTACGAGCTACGATGATGTACAGAGAGCACAGCTCGCGCAAGTCCTTATTACCGGTGGACTCAGCTTTCAAGTATATATAAGTGCATCGTGCCGAGTGGAACGCAACAAATACATCGCGATACTTGTACGAGCTAGAGAGAGAGAGAGAAAGATATATAATAATAAGAAGAAGGGTTGCCCTCTCCCTCCTCCCCCTCGCGGCCCCTCGTCGACCTTCACGTGCACGCATCGCTGCCCTTAGGTGCTGTTCCTCACGCGTGTATATATAGGCGGAGGCACCATTGGCGAGAGAGAAACGAGCGAAGATTGGTCCGAGACGGTGAGCCGCGTGTGTGCACTATAACTCGAGGCCGCGAAGCATGGAGAAACATAAACGAACGAAGAATATGGCTGACCGCAATGAAGATTTTAACTGGTACCCTTGCTCCGGGGCCCCACCTTCCTTCATTCTTTTCTCTTTCTCTTCTTCTTATTTCATCTCTTCTCTTCCTTATCCCTCTCTCATCCGCGTTCTTCCCATTATTATTATTATCATCATCATCATCGCCTTGTTTCTTTTTTCCTGTCGGCGGACTATATTATAATAAAGATTTTACTTTCACAAATCGAGAGTTGATACCATGACATGTGAGATTCGACTGAATAGCGGGACCCATGTCGATGTATTCATAAGTTAGCCAACCAGGGAATGACTGGCCATATGGCAATCAATGACCGCTTCGACGAACAGTTTTTCATTGGAATCTTTTTTTTTCCGCGGCATGGACACATTTCCCCTAAGTTCGATGCTTGTTACTAACCCAAAGTCTAATTAATTCCTATCGCTTGTCAGTCAATATTGATAGCGCATTGTTCGTATCTTCAAGCAGCAGTGTAAACCATTCAACGAAAATCTTTTTAGCGTTCCTATACTCTGTGTATACTTACTGCAACATCGCCGTGCTATTCTTACCCGTATAGCATTTACTTAGCATTACTTATTATTAACGTTCCGTGATCAATGCGCGAGGATCGGTGAATAAATTTCTAGCACGGATTCCGTATAATTGGCACGGCGTCAAGCGCAGAGCGTACACACGAGAGTACGCTGAGCCGTAGATTGTCATCGTTTGCGAAGGTCGACCTTGTCACAGAGTAGCGTTCACGCTCTGAGCTAATACTCGTACTCGTTCTTCATTCCAACGATAGTCGCGTGTACACGCGCGCAGCGTGTCGGCAATCGCCATCTCCGATTCTCCGATACGTTCCGAGCAAACGCACCTATGTGTTTCGATGGCTGGCTAGCGAACGGGCTTGATCCAACCAACTTTACGAGTTGAATTGTGCCAGCTTACGCCTTTTTTGCTTGCTAAAGCGCTTGGGCGGCGTATGCGTACGATATGTTTATCGACTATAAAGAGGTCGTAATCCCGATGAGACGACCTCGCGTGTCGAACGCGTGAGTCGTCGATATCTCCTCGTACATATCCCCCCCCCCCCTGCCCTTTCCATCATGACCGTATGTTACAACTATAGAGGAACGTCCCATTATACGTTTGTCCTCTCTGTTGCCAGTCGCTTCCGCCGGCGTATAATTAACGTCAGATTGACGCGAGCATCGAGGGCTCTTTCGCGGCTCATCAATGCACCCATACCTTTGGACCCGTCAGCAATTATGTTGTACGAGGCGAGAGCGTGGCGGTCCTTTGCCCTTATAAATGAAAATTGATACTTGTACGCCTCATAAAGCTGTATGACTGGTCATTGTAACATCGTCAACTCACGGAGGAGCGACCGTGGCCTTGACCTCGTATCACACCTGCATTCGACGTATACGGACGATTGAGAAACATCCCGGAGCTTTTGTGTACAGAGTATATACACGGATACGTTATTGGCAGAGAGCGAATTAGAGGAAATCGGCAAAGATTGGAAGATGAGAGAAAGGAAGGAAAAAAAGAATGAAAAGCTATACGTAGACGAAAGAGACCCCTGTCGAGAATCAAAGGAACGAAAGGGTGCGGTGAATGACGGTATCCGCCCTCTCGTATAAACTCCCTTCCGCTCTTGAGCTTTCCCTTTTTTTCCCAGCCCCCGAGGTTTTCTGCAACCCTCACGCGCTTATAACAGAGCCGTGCACCGAATAACCAAAGTGTGGCGCACAAGGTTTCGCGCATGCGGAGCCCGCGTTCTCTTCGTTCTATGCATCGTATATAGAAGCGAAAGGAGCAAGCGAGATAGTTGATATACACATGCGAAAGTTTGTTTTTGGGATATAGCGCGAGCACACACATTCACAGACATACGCACATACGTACACGGAAATGTGCACCAAAAGCAGACTATGGTGGTACGCGCGAAACGGAACGATGGGAGGCAGGTGCTCAGCCTGCCATTGGCCGTCGCACCGAGACCTTGCAGCAAACATGGCCGATGTATCTTTATATACTCCTAACTTTTACAATGTTCGTTAGTAATGGTCGAATCAAAGATTTTCTAATTGAGTTTGTCATATTTCCAAGTTTGATGCTGGCTAAGCATGTCGTTTCTATACGGCTGATCAATAAATATGTATTTCTGATTATTGATGCGGGATCCTCTCCGACTCGTAATATTTACAATTATGCTGCACATGCTTCACTACTTGAGAGATTAAATCTTTGAGATATATTGATCGTTATTGTGAAAGGGTCGAATATGAAAGGGAGATCGATGTAGATCGATATTCTTCGCAAAGTGCATTGATTCGTTTAGGGTCGAGAACAAAAATGACAGACTATCTTGAAGTTTCATCCTGATCTATCTATCATCCGATAAATGGACAGCAGGAAAAACAGTCAACGCGCAGTCTCTGTAAAAATATACCACTACAGAGTCTGGAATTATTAAAAAAAAAAGAAAGGAAGATGACATTTGAAATTATACTAAACAGGGTTCTTCGTAATTATCACTCGTTCAGCTCTCCCAGCCATTCCCCGTTTACCAGGCTATACCCAAGAGATCCTCTTGAACCGCATATATACGAAGTTATACATACATGATCGTTTTCTCTGCCTCTATTTCTTCGAATATCTTTCTCATTTCGTAATGGCCGAGTGAGATGGAAAACGCGACAGTGAACGAGAGGGGGGATAAAGTCTACCCAACCGAAGCAATTAGAAGTACGAGGTAAACACATAGCAGGGCAAAAGAGCTAGGCAGTGTAACCACTCCACCAAAGAAGGTGCTATATCCGAGAGAAGGAACCTCGTGCTCGCTCAACGTTATTTACCGTCCTCGCGGACGGCAAAGCTGTAATTAAATATTGTAAGGGGGAGGATAGCGTAGAAATGGGGCCCCGCGGTCCTCAACAAGTCTTTGCTTCATCTCTCTCTCTCTCTCTCTCTCTCTCTCTCTCTTTCTCTCATACACACACACACGCACACACACTTTTTAGCGAAATGTATGTTTCTCGTCTTTCTCTTGCTTTGCCAGTTCAATCTGTTCCTGGGACTCGTTTTAAGATCCGTTTGACCACTGACGATCGGTGGACTGCCAGAGCTCGGCTCGATATTCATTCTCGCCATTATGCCAGAATATCCATTCGAAAAAAAAAATGAATGAGAAAGAGATTCAGATAGACGTAAAGAAGTACAATGTGCCTACGTGTATATATGTTACACAAAGTAAGACACAAAGTAGTCGAGTTTCGCACTCTCGCTCGTTCGAGTCTCCCTCCCGCAAAGGTAAGAAACGAAGGAACGAGCGAGATGAAAGAGCACATGAATATGGGACCCCCAAAAGAAGAAGGAGCCTCGGGGAGTTACGTTTCTATAAATCATCTTGGTCTCTCTCTCTCTCGTTCTCTTCTTCGCTGATTCTATCCTTCGTCTCTTCGAGACCATGCCCTGATACCTTTTGCAAAATCATTGCCACGTATTTACGAGGTTTTTCGAACGAGCGAGAGTATAAGAATTTTGACTCCCAATTACCACGCCCTGTCTCCTCCTCGTCATTTCTCCCGCTCTGTGTATTTCGAGATTGAACGTATCAGACGCAAAACGCACGCTAATGACGATCGTGTACGGATCTTGGATGATTTTTATTAGCCCATAGTTTGCTTTTTGGTGCAACAGGAAAAATTCTCTGGGTCATGCAAATTTATTTCAGGATAGAATCCTTTTTGCATGTGTTTACGGTTGTTCTGGCTTAAAAGCGATTAGAATACACTTAACGTGCATCGTGGACGAAAAAGGTGTTTCTCACAGTATGTTCGCACACCATACACTCTCTCCCAAAAGCAAACATTTTACCTCAGGATTTTGGGTTTATCCAGAGAAGCTCAAGCTTTTCCATGAAGCGATATAACGCGCACTTTACCCCTTTCATCTTCTCCCTTGCTGCTTTTCAGTAATGCAAAGAGTAATTAACATTCCGCTTTTAATTACAGCTCGGGCCCCGACTCTCGCTCTGCCATAGTCCGCCCGGCTGCTCCCAGTATCCTCCTCTACTCACTCTCTCTCCCTCTCCCTCTCGCTCCTCTTTTGCTATCCTCTTTATTCCAGCCAGCCAACCACCGCCCTCTCATCCTCTACCTCTTCACCCCAACATGTACACATACCCATTAGCCCACTACGAGCTGCCGTGCAGGGCATTCACGTTTCCAAAATGCTCGGAGAACCCATGAAACACACACATTCGCGCATATAGTTGCCGGTTTTTTTATTTTTATTTTTTATTTTTTCCAAGCCCGCGTGACTGTTTGCGCGGTCACTGCCTGTTCACCGTTCACGAATGAATTTTACAATTAACGGAATTAATATCGGAGCCTCTGTATTTATTATGGGCTTTTGATACACGTACAAAATGCACGAACGAATTTAGCCTCAGCCCACCAGAAACGTTACAGCGATACATAAATATTCATCCGAGTACATGGGCAAACATATACATATCATGAAGTTATATGGGAGGGATTAAACATAAAGTGCGGAGGATTGTTGGACAATGACACTTTGCTGGGGATTCGTTCAATTCGAGGATGGTAATTTAAAAAAAGAATAGAAAATCTAGGACCGTAATCTTTGACCAAAGAAAAGCGAGCTATCGGAATAAAAATTTTGAGTCGATTATCTAAAATCTGTATCTATTTCGTAATTAATCATTAGAGTCATTTTTCAATTGCTGGTTGTAAATTTTATTACGTTTTCCTGTCGATTGGTAGGATTTTACAAAAGTATGCTAATATGTGTTTTCGTAAAAATGGATCCCGAAAATTCGCTCGACAAAACTTTGACCAACTTTGCGCGCAGTGCCCTGTAAATTACGAAATACATTTATCGCCACCAATCGCTGGCTCTGATTTGGTTGTTTTTTTTTTACCGTTTGTTTAACGTTCCACATATAAACGAGCCTACGAAAGCAGCATCACCGAACACGACATATTATATACGTGAGTGTAATATGGTTCGATTATGCTCACACGAGCGGAAAAATGTACACTAGAATTTCTGCATGCATTACAGAGGCTTCGACAACCGGTACACGGTTGGCGCGCGTGTGCGTGAAATATCCTGGGTGAGTTTTCCACGAGAGTTAAACAGTGATCGGGCTCGGGATTCTCGCTCTTTCACCCGTCGTTTCGTGTGTTTGATACAGACAGAGAGAGAGGCGAAATGTGCAAGTATAATATCGAGGGTGAGTTTTGGTATAACGGCGCACTCTCGTGCCTCGGTAGCGCGCGAATCCGATCCGGATTTCCGTGTGCGGACACCCGTGTGACCTTGTGCGCATTTGAATGCACTCTCCGCCTCTCTCGCTCTCTTCGGCGTTCCCTGTTGCAGCCCGCTCCCCCCCGGCCAAGCGCGTGTTTTCTCACCGGAAACGCGTATGTACAGTATGCACCGTCATATCAATCCCCCTCCCTACCGTCATTCCCGACTCATCCTCTTCCGACTCTTTGCTCTGCAGCGAAAATCATATATATATATAGGCTCTCTGGATGTATAAACATCGAGTCGCACGCACGACTCTTCCCGATTATTGAACAAAAAAAAAAAAAAAAAAACATCGAACGATAGCCTCGAACCATAGGCCGGGAAGATATCCAATAACCTCCAGGCCCTTTATCGCGAAACGCAGACCAATGAATAATCAAACGCGGCTTTTATTACGCGATTTCATGAAAGAGTCAGCCAAAACTTCGAATCAATGCGCATTCTGCGTAAGTGCATCGGGTAGAACACTTTTTTTAACGGATAAAATGACCTGGCCACCCGTCAAAAGGGCAAGTGTAGTAAAAGTGCTGCAAACAATTATTTGATACCCAGTGCCCAATTGCCGTGACCGCGTGTCGCTGAAGTTTGCCTATAATTCATCTCTGGGATTGAAAAAAAAAAAAAAAAACAAAAACAGTAACACGAGGAAGAACTTAACAGGTGTGATAATTTTTGCGCAAAAGGGGTAGGTTCAGGTCGTGTGTGTACCAGACTGCGGTATATATATGCATGCTCCTGATTATGCTTCTGGCAAACGCACAAGGGTCATCGGTCGGGTTTGCACGTTGGCACGTCGACGAGAGAAAGCGAGAATGCCCGAGTATGCTGCTCTTCGGCAAAGGACGCGTACCCGTTAACTGTAACTCTAGATACGGTACAGTGCTGTTCGCGTTGGGTACGATGTGCGCTCATAGTGAGGTAGAAAGAGAGTGTGAGAGAGAGAGATGCAGAGAGAGGTGGAGCAGTGGATGGTCTGTAGGTATGGGGGCGACCGGTCGGTTCCATTTTGTTTCTCTGACGGCGTGTGGCGGCGCGATAGCAGCGGCACTCTGTCAGAGCGTGACGTTATCACGACACCCCTTCTACCTAACTAGGGGGTTGCCCCAACCCTCACTCACTCTCTCTCTCTCTCTCTCTCTCTCTCTCTCTCTCTCTTGCTCGACATAGAATTTGCCTTCTCGCTTTCTCTACCCTCGGGGTTGCCGGTATACTGCTACTACGTGGATCAAGCGCAGGGGTTGCCTGACTGGCTGCTGCCTGGCATTGCTTCTATCACGTTCTATCCAACGCTCGTACCATTCCATCCACTTTCTCGCTTTTCCTTCGGTATAAACCATGGTATTCTCCCACTGGGCGGGGGAGGGACAGGGGGAAGGGATCTCGGCAAAAGCCCTCGCCACGGTAGAATGCCGATAAGATTGTAAACGGGGTATGGTCGAAGAAGGAGTTGGAATATCACCGTGAAATGTGGAAAGCGTTCGCATCGTATAAAGGGAGACCTCACCAAACGGTTTCCTTCCGTATTTTTTTTTTTTTTTTCTCTCACAGAGGCAACAATAGGATCAGGAAACACGCGAAAATAACCGTGTAATAGCAGGAGGATCATGAGGTTAAAGATCATTTTTGATATTTCGATCTGTGCCCAAAGTAAAGAATAGCTGATTTCTGTATCTTTTCGAATGAGACTCTCTTCATGGTACACGATGACACGCGAAGGAGGCGAAGGCTATAGGCCTCTCGTACACACATGTAGAATGCGCGAACAAGGCTCGGAGAAACGAAGATGCGGTAGACAAGGCAAGGAGGAAAGGAAGAACGTTAACTCGCACGTATACGATTTCGGATCAGAGCCAAGAACATTTCAGAGATCCCTCTCAGATCTAACCAGGTATGCAGGCAGCAAACGGGTTGAAAATAAGCAGCGACACACCATCAACATAGCATCGCATATAGCGAGGAAGAACTCTCGTCTTCGTCTTCTTCCTCTTGTTCTTCTTGGCCTTCTTCCTCCTCCTTCTCCTTTTCTTAATCTTCGTCGTCGTCGTCGTCGTCGTATTTGACTTTTTTGCCAGCTGGCAGCCTGTTATAGTGGCAGATGATCCCCGAGCCAAGAAAGCAAGAGGGAAACAGTTTTGGTTCTTTTTACTGCCTCTCTCTCTCTCTCTTCCTATCTCTCTCTCTCTTTCTATCTCTCTCTCTCTCTCTTTCTCTTCCCATCTCATTCTACATCACCACCGCCTTTCATTTATTTCGACTCCTTATTTTCATCTCGAAAGGGAGAGACGGAACCCGAGCCCTGCTGATGCTGTGGCGACTCCATCATTTCTTGCAGTCTTTCGCTTCCTCCTTCGACTAGGCTCTTGGGTCGTAAAAATACCCCACTCTTTTTAGCCACCATGAGGCCTCTGTAATGTCCGTGCTGTATGCTAAGATGGCGCGAGAAGCAAATTTTGGTTTTTCATTGGGTATTTGTGAAATAATTGTTGAACGAATGTTGAGCCACATCATTTCACCAAATATCAATGTGCCGAATAATCAATTCGCCCAAAATAACAATGGCAAAATAACAATGAAAAATGTAAAGCGACAAATTATAAATCGTGTACGAATTTTTTTTTTTTAAATTTCTCAAGTATCTTCTTCTAATTCTTTTAATGTCCCAAGTATGCATGAAAAGGATCGTGTGTTATATCATAAAGTTCGTTTTTTCTCATTTGTATTCTTGTATGTTAGGCCAAAAAGTGCCGATCGCATGGACGTTGCTGATGCTGCCAATCGGTGTTGTTAGCTTCGGGCTTAAATCGAAATAATTAATCAGTTAGCCCCGGGACGGCAAGCGGAGGTAGAGGGCATCGTCTCTATAGATTCACCAGCAATCCGTTACATTATACATCATCGCGTATACTCAAATTCTAATTTATTCACGGAGAAGACGACTTTCGCGAACGAAACTTCTCCGTGCCCCCCAACTGCGACTGATCTTTCTCTTTCTCTCTCTCTCTCTCTCTCTCTCACCTCTCTCTTTCTCTCGCCCCATCATTCTCTTCGACCTTTCGATCTTCCCGCTTGTTTCATTCTTTTTTACCATAAATCTTTCGGGCTACCTGTAATTGTCGCGCCGAAAGATCGTCTCCTCGTCGACCACAAAACTACAACAGCGCTCATCCTTCCAGATTGAGCTTGCCAGACAGACAATGATGATGAGAACGGGGATGGAAGTTTCGAGTCCTTCCGTCTCGGAGAACTTGTATCGTGTCATTTTTTTCCCTTCTCCTTTGATTTTGTGAATGTAGGAAATTCAGCAAAGGCTCCTGCTACAACGAATCGACATGCCGACGGAGTAAATTCTGGTTTTTGAAGTACGCAAAAGTTGTGACGCGACAGAAGTGTTTCTGTCGTTTATGGGCTTCTCTTTCTCGTACGTATACTTCTCGTCTGTATATAGATATAAATTAACAAGGAGTACAGCAGCGTGTACTGCTGTGTATCGAGTATAGTGGCGCATGTATAGAAGGGACTAGAGAACGACGAGAGTGCTGGTATATCCGAGCACGCGCTCGAGAACGTCAAGTACGTTTCGCGCAGCGTTCAGGGGATGTTATGGGGGTTGGTTCAGACACTAAGCCCGTAGACGCCGAGTAGCACCTGTGTCCCTGTGCCGCCCCCGGCCAAACCGACGACTAGATCGATGCCAAGCACACCATACCAGCTCTGCTTCTCACTTGCTCCTCTCCACTCTCTCTCTCTCACTCTATCTCTCTCTGTTTCTCATCTCGCGCTTCTGCTCTTGGAGCACTCCCGTTCCCTCTCGCGCTATCTCTAGCAAGGCCACGTGAATATACACACACACACACACACATATATATATATATGTGTGTGTGTGTATATATATCCTTTTCTCCCTCGCATCTCGCTTTGCAATATATCTCTGCGAGTCACTACGCGCCGCGTTCTCACGACAAACAATGCGTCGTCCTCGAAAACATCCACTTCACATGTCGCGCCCGGCCAACCTCGCTGAGAGAGATCAAGAGAGAGAGAGAGAGAGAGAGAGAGAGAAGCGACAAGAACTCGTTGAGAGATGAAAGAAAGAGATGAGAGATAGGCTGAGAGGGTGGGACGACGAGAGAGTTGAATTTACACGTATGTATCCATATATAAACTGTTAAAAAATGAAAGGGCCCGGCCTTCATCGCTTTACGTCTTGAATACTCCGAGTTGCGGCCTCTTGTTTGTTAGCAATCGATATACGTGTGTGTATGAAAAGATTTTTTTTCGAAAATGGCCGAAACATTGCACGTAGAGCGTGTGCTATGTACTACCTGAGAGATCTTGGAACGTTGACAAGTCTTCGTTTGTAATGTCACCAGATATGGGCAACATCCGAATGAATCATCCTTCATGATTCTTTTTGTGCAACAGAGTAATTATTCATCGTTATTACTATAATTGATAATTTTTTTCAGTATTACTTTTTATTTCGTGAAAAAAATAGCCACTCGCAGTTTTTGAACTACGAGATATACACATTTTTTTTTAGAAAAATGTGATTACGAATAAAATCCCAAATTCATTCGACTAACCGAAACGCGACTTGATCCAGAACTGCGTTGGAGCACTCTCGTGATGATAATATCTTTTTTGGCATCCGCGAGTGAATCAATGGAGGATTGTGATTTGTAAGATATGAAGCGGGGGAAAAATGAGAGGGTTTTGCATAGCGGGTTAGGTATACGGGCGCGTATATTCGTGAGTGCACACCGCGGACGAGAGATTTCGGCGATGGGATTTGATTGGCCGTTGGCCATAACCATCAGGAATTTGGCCGGCACTTTTCGACCAAAGTATTCTTGTATGCGCATATACACATATCGATTGCGTAACTATATATCGGTGTTCCTCGACCTCCGATATTGCACGCTGGACATTCAATATTGCTTTTCGCTTTCTCGCCGTTGCCCCGACGTTATAACAGTCTAGATCGAGGAAATTTTAAGTTCTGCAGACTTGACAGGGTCTTGAAACCAGTATTGAAGAATTTATTTTAAGGGAGTACCCTCGGTAAATCAATTAACAAACAGAAAATTACGAAAATTTGCAGAGATGTCAAAATCTTTCCAAAAATGACTCAGTTAAAATTTTGTAATCTTTGGTTGACTTTGAAAGAAGATATTAATAATTTCATTTCGAAGCTCTTAAAATGGGGTCTTATGGGAATCTATGATTTTGACGCACATTATCATTTATCAAGTTGGAATTAACAAACAGATTTTGATAAAATTTGAAAGAGATGTAAACGAATATCCCATGAACATTTTTCTCTTTCCAAAACATGTAAAGCTTGCTTGTGTTAGGAGAAATAACTAAAAAAAAGACAAGATTTTCGAGCAATTCACAAACGTGGCAACACGACAGCCGTCAATTGCATCATTTTTAAAGTCGTCGTTTAGGTTAGAAATATTTCTTTTCCCGTAAACACTGGGAATCTATTTTCTCACTTCACTTTGTCGCACTCGATTATCATATATTTTTTTGGAAAAATTTTTTTTTTCTCCAATAATACCTGTTTTCGCTCATTTTTCAAATTCATAATACACACAGAAACCGCTCGCTGGCTGCTTCAGTGTCCAATACATAAGTATTATACTTGTACGTGAGCACGTACACTAAAGCAAGGGATGCGATGTTGCCAAATTATATACTACGTTACTCAAGTAGAAGGTTAAAGTTCTCTGACTTACGTCGTATCGAGGGTACTTCCTTAAAGAATTATGCGTACAATATGCTTCGCAATATGATTCGATTGTCCTTTATTACTTTTTCATCGGGATATTTCATTCGGGAAATTTTGATGTCCAGCGAAATTTTAATTGTCATTGCCATTGAAATTTGAAATTATATTGTCATTTCTAGCTGGTCTTTACGCGAACCATAAATGAATCCATTGGATGAGTCCAATCAACGTTTTTTTTTCATAAATGGTTCGTGATGCTTAAAATCGAGAAAGCCTTAAACTGAAAAAAGACAAGAAAAAGTAGAAATTTCAAACGGTATATGTTGCTTCACCGGAATTATTAAATTAGCAGAAGATTGGTAAAAATGCTATTCGATATTAAAGTCGAAGGGTGAGGGCGGATAAATAATTTTTTTTTCGTACGATTTAAAGATTTCTTGTGGCTCTTTTTCCTTCGTGTCGGGTCGGCCTAAATGAAATCGATCGACTACCCAAAACGACGATGGGAAAGACCTATCCCTCTTTATTCCTCCCTCGCTCCTCTTTGCTATCGGTCGACTATAGCAGAACTTCGTTACATTTATATATACACGTAAGTATGGCATTCGAAGATATCCCTTCTCCCGATCCTCGGCGTCTTCGCCATCCTAGCTCCGATCCCATTGCTTCTCGGACCATCGGGATAAACTGGGATAAATGTCCCGGAAATATAGTGGCCTCGTCGGTAGCGACCGGAAATGGAAGCTTGCGGTCGGATACGGGTATGTATTTCGTTTGGCTGAGCGAATTTTTTTTTTTCGATACTTCTGTAGGTTGTTATGTCGCGGTGTACTCTTCAGCTCTTCAGCTCCCTGCCTGCCGTAACATTTTTTGATATCCGGAGGGTGGACCACTTCTCGTGTTTTTCGTATCTCGCTATATATATCGAAGATCTCTCACCATGAGACAAATCGCATTTTCTTATTCTATCCATTATTCTATTCATTTTTATTCCCTGTCAACGTTGAGACGTTTCGTGTCTCATTCATACGTCACAGCGTAAATTTGTGCCTTCGAAAAAGTGTTTGAGACATGGAGTGAAATAATGAAATCACATTATTGTTAATGAATGATATATTCTTTTTTTTTTATCCAATCATAATAAAAATACTGAAGGTGGAAGTGAGAAACTTCCATGATGTTTCATCACAATTTTCTCTCCGTATCGCAACGCTTTTTTCGATTCGTTAAAAAAAATGTTTCCTCACATTCGTCCGTTGAGGTAAAATCAATCGAAACTTCGGCCTATAAAATGAGGAGCTGGTATACGAGTGAAATATCGCGAGCTTCCATATAATCCATACGTGGCATATCTTCCGTATTGTCTTTACTTCGCTCTCTTCCTCTCGGTTATAATTCTCATTCGCTCATCTGGATATGTGTATGCCCGATGAATCTTTACGACGCGCGATAAACGAACGTCGTATATGCTCGAACGAACGATTAAAAATCTTCAGAGGATGCCGCGAGAGCCTCGGTCGCGCCCCCTCGCGGTGGTTATGCACCGCTTGGCTATAGATATATTTGACCCACGATGTCTATACTCTCTGTACGGTTACACATCTGTGTGACCAGCAAGGTAATTGCGCCACGTGATTGTTGGTACAGTGTATACACGAGTGTTCTCCGTCTTTATCTGTTTTCTTTCTCTCTCGTTCTTTCTTCGCCCATTCTTGTTTCTCTCATTTTTTTTCCACAGGACCAACATCATCGCGAGATTCTCTCCCCTGCTTGTGTTCTCTTTATTTCGCTCTTTCTCGACACATATATAGATATCTCGTCCTCTCTCTCTCTCTCTCTCTCTCTCTCTCTCTCTCTCTCTCTCTCTCTCTCGGTATATCCACCATCGGGATGCTGCGAGCATTCGGTACCGGCGCTCTCGCAGTTCCCAGCGCCCCCGCACACTCCCTCCCCTGCCCGAGAAAACGAGCAACGGGCAATTTCATTACTGCTTAACGCCTGTCATAAATCTCTGCTGGCGTCCCTTTCCACTCTCGCTCTTTCTCTCTCCGTCTCTTTTGCGCACTCTGCTATCATCCCCTGCGAAAACCCGGGCCGAGAGTTTCTCATCTCTCTCTCTCTCTCTCTCTCTCTCTCTCTCTCGCAATCTCTCGTTCTCGCATGGTACCAGCACTCTCCCGATTCTCTCGATCTCTTTTTTTTTTTTTCCTTTTCTCTTTTCGAAACTTTTATTTTTCTCTCTAGCCCTATCTCTCTCTCTCTCTCTCTCCCTCTCTCTTCTTATTCCTCTTTTTTTTTCGTTACTTCGCTACGTTCGCTGAAGCATTTTCTACCCGCAACGAAGGCAAAAGCTTCGCACTCTCGTTCTCCGTCTCGCGCCAGCTCTGCCCTCACTATTTAAGGAAAAATAACGACGGAACGATATTTTTACTTTCTCTCTCTCTCTCTTTTTCCATAACCCGCCATCGACTCCCCTTTGCCACATAACAGTCACGACTCTTCCTCGCTCTCGCAACATTACCACGCTCGCCAACTTTTCTCACCGCGCACTTCGCCATTCTTGGTTTTACTCCGGAGTTACTTTCGTTATGCCTTTCTCATATTCCAAAATACATCTATCGAATGCGCGCCAAACGTATATCTACGTTTTGGCATTGCCTTACTTTTCGCAGAAGCTTCTACTCTCTTATATTCCATGAGCTAGAGATGAGACGTTTGATAATAATAATAATAATAATAATGCGTTACCATTGTTATTGAATGAGTCACTTCAGGTTGATTCGTGAAATATGAGAAACTGAATGTGGAACACGAAAAATAACGTTGCATGCTATTTTATTTACTGAATAAATACAAAAATGAACCAATAAATTGATTGAAAAAAAAAAAAAAAACAATTAATAAGAAAAGTTGACGAGACGTTTATGGAGCATAATTTAAGAATTCAATTTCGAACATTTACGACAGTGACTTGCTCCCACAGTTTTCTTTGCCTGAATGATTAACTATTCGCTGCAATATAATTATCAATTTCCTTCATTTATGTCAAAAATGAGTCATATACAACGAAGCATGGGAAACGGGTTGTTCTCGTCAAGGAGTATTCTATATATATAGAAAGAATAGCGGGTCGTTTGTGAATGATCGCAAAAAGTTCGTGACCGTGCTCGCTCGGTGTGGAGAGAGTACGCCCCCGGTGTGTTGTCGTCGTTCTTGAACAAGACGAGAGAGAGAGGAAGAGAGAGAGAGAGAGAGAGAGAGTGAAAGAAATTGCGAGAAGTATCTTCACGAAGATTGGAATGCGTAGATCGCATTGCCAGGGGCGCCAATGAGTTTGGGTGAGATTCGAGCGCGTGATGCGAGCACAGGAACGAGAGATGAGAACCGCGAGAGAGAGAGAGAGAGAGAGAGAGAGAGAGAGAGAGAGAGAGAGAGCGAGAGGGAGATAGGGTGGAGAAAACGAGAGGCGTTGATGAGCCAGCGCGGTCCGCGAATGTTTTCTATGGCCCCGTCTCGAGATCGCGAAAGACCAACGACGAGCATATCACGTCGTCGCGATGATCTTTCGGCCACTCTTTCTCTCTCCCCTTCTCTCTCGCTCTCTTGTTCTCACCGTATACAAGCAGAGGGCTCGAAACGAGAGTCACGACACTGAGGAATGCCTCTACGGCCTATCACTATGCGAGAGCAAAAAATTGTCATTCCTCGCTCATGAGAGATCCTATGGCCTCGTCTCCAGGCGCGAATGACCGAACGTGGGCTGACGACGAGAGACGCGAGAAACATCATCGGGGTGAACGAGAGATACGTGTGAGATATCGCAAGAGGTGAGAGACCGAGTGCTGTGAGAAGGGTTAAAAAAAAAATTGAAAGAAAAAAAAAACGTAACAATTAAAAAGAAAGAGAGGACGGGAAGAGAAGAAGAATTCTCATGGTGGTCTTCGTGGTATCATGGAAATCTGAGACGCTGACCGTGGTGTGGTGCAACAAAAGTTTATGATCCTGCAAAATCTCTTTATAAGCTTACACGCTGCTGGTAAAGAATGAAAAAAAAAAAAAAAAAAAAAAAAAAAAAAAAAACAGAAAAATGAGAATGTTTAACGTTTCTCCCGTAAGTTTCCCTCTTTCATCAAGATTCCTCGACTGGAGAGACTGAAGCTTTTTTGTTTTCTCGCTCTCGAAAAGTTTGATCTCTGAATTTTTATTTTTTTACGTATCGATTTTTGTATCCGCTGATTTTCTTTTGACTTATCGTATACCTAAGCTAATTTGAAGAGAAACAAAAGTGCATATTTGGATTTAACAAAGCGTCCACCAACGAATTATCCAACTGGTTTCCATCACTCGTATAATTATCGCAAATTCTTTGTCGAGAGATTGAACGACGAGGAAAGATAAATGCGCGCATATATATCATCGATCATTGATATACGTTTCATTAGCGTCAGGATCGCGTCAATGCGCTCAGTTATCCATCTGCAGACCAGAAGAATTTCAATACGCGGTGGACTTGAGAGAAGAGATCCGAGAAACGTGCGAATGCGATCGTCCATTTTCTTTGCCCTATATATTCGTTTTTTTGTTTTGCGTTAAACGCACGACCGAGCGTTTACTGTACACTTTGCGGTTCGCGCGAAAACGTCTCGGCAACCTTTTACGGTGTGTGGAAACTAGAAAAGGGACGCACATGTCGCCCTTCCCGACACGTTACACACGTCCAGCTAAATTGTTCGTCGTATCGTTCGCACTTGATATTTTCGTTTTTTTCGTTGGTTTCTCTCTCTCTCTCTCTCTCTCTCTCTCTCTCTCTTACTCTATCTCTCTCGTTTTTGTCGGTCGTTTTCGTTGGTTATGCGCCTTATTCGGGATGAAAACAATGCCGCGAGAGGCGCAGATTACGAGTTTAACGCGCCAACGCGTGTCTGACACTCTGGCGTTCGGCTTTCAGCACGTGCTTCGAAGGAAAGCTTTCTTGCACGAACAGCCCGAAGAATGATTCGAAAGAGAGAAGAAAGGGGAGTAGAAAATATGTGTTACGTATTGGACGAGCGTTGTGGGGACTGCAGAGGCCACTATAACGTTTGATCAACGTGATATATATATATATATATAAACGCGTCTTTGTCACGACTGCTATACAGCAGTGTTAGTTTCCTGTGGATCCTGCCGAATGGAATAGGGGTTAGAAGAAGCTGAGCAGCATAGAACACATCTTCGCAGGCTTGATTCTACTGCCGGAGGATTGCTTATATAGAGATGGCCGTCGGTGATATAAGACCCGGTGGATCCCGTAGGAAATCCCGGGAACGGATCTATCTTACCCCGAGGGATGGTCTCAGTGAACTGTGAGAAGGAAAGAGAGAGAAAGAGAGAGAGAGAGAGAGAGAGAGCGAAAGGTAGAGAGAGAGAGAGATCAAGAGAACAAGAAAGAAGAAGGAGAGAAAGGATGAGAGGATGAGGTTCACCTGTCAGCCTGAATTAAAGGATGGTCGGGTCTCGCGCGAGCCCCCTCGAAAGCTTCTGTAGTCTGGAGAGACGCAGACGCCTCGCTCTGCTCTTCATCCTCTTCGTGCAATTGAAGCCGTCTTTCGGTCATGGCGACCGAAGCGCGACGATGCGAGGATGTGAATTGCGACTAACGAACGATCTTTCCCCGTTGCTTTACTCTATCTTGACTATTTCTGCACTTATGTCAACATTCGTATGTGTGTGTGTGTGTGTGTGTAGATGTGTGTAATCCATATCCAACTATGCTTCTCTCGCTTCATCTTCAAGAGAGGGAGAGAGAGAGAGAGAGAGAGCAAAAGGTCTAAGACCACGAAAGGGAGAATGGTAACTTGCGCTCTTCCGAGCGGGTCACCGGAGAGCCATATTTCATCTGGTTTCGGGACCATTTTTGGCGAGCTCTATACGCAGTGGAGTACTTTGGTATTTTCGTAGGTGGAACGTAGTTGACCTACGACGCGAGTGGAATTTCCGATGAGGAATATATTACGCCGTACTTCATCCGCCTTGTATTAAATTTTATTGCCGGACTTTTATTGTTACTTGTGGAATTAGATTCTTCGCTGTTCACTTAATACAAATTGAATATTTGATTGATAAATTCGTTGAAGAGTAACCGCACGGAGTTTTGGTCAAGAAAGAGAGAGAGAGAGAGAGAGAGAGAGAGAAAAAGATGGCGACTGGATAATTTATTAATGAGAATGCCACAGTGAGGATCGGACAGCCTGTCGAGCTTAAAATATTGATCGCCAGAGCGAAAAGAACGTGAAATATTTAATCGTCGCAGCAGCGAGACCGGCAGCGTAGAGATGTTACTCGGTGGATTTCATTCTCGATTTTATCCGACAGGCGAAAAGTCTCGAGAAGTCTGAAAGAGAAAAGAAGATAAAACAGAAAGAGAGAGAGAGAGAGAGAGAGAGAGAAAGAAAGAGAGAAAGACCATAGGGACACTGGATATTTCAGGCGAATCTTT
Organism: Rhorus exstirpatorius; assembly: GCA_963564615.1. Taxonomy (NCBI): domain Eukaryota; kingdom Metazoa; phylum Arthropoda; class Insecta; order Hymenoptera; family Ichneumonidae; genus Rhorus; species Rhorus exstirpatorius. Next base: position 40,628,623 of record OY751315.1, read on the forward strand.
GAAACGAAATAAACATCACGGGGTAAGGTCATCGTCCTTCCTTCTCTCTTCACTTAACCGTCCAAGTACGACATATATAATATATATGCAGCCGATGGTTTAGACGGTGTTATAGAGGCGAAAGAGATGCGCTACCCCCCAAGAGACTATTAAACGCTGCATGTGTTGCTCTACCCTATATGTACCGTGGTCAAGTATAATCCCGCAAAGAGATAATGCCCCCCCCCCGAAGGATAAATTATTGCTTCTACTACGCCGCAGCTCTCCCGTTTTCTTTGATCGTTCCGTCTGACCAGAAACTTCCTTCACTACTGATACCGAGCCTTGTATACATACGTATCGATATTATCGACGTCGTGTATTTTTTTTTTTTTTTCACTCGTAGCCCTGGCGTGTGCGCGCTCGACTGAACTCGGAATAGCGAGAGGCCTAAAAAACAAGTATAAGATAAAGCCTGTAACCATAGACGAGATCACGAGAGAGTGTGGAACGAAGAAAATCGCTGGCTTCGAGAATCCAAGAGTCACGCAGTGATCCGAACTACGTATATATTTTAACCTAAAACTCCCTGAATCTAGGATTTCACATATTGAGTAAGACACAAATGCGCTTAATTAGTAATCAACCGATGCTCGTTACAGAGTCAAATGCTAAGGACGGAGGAAGCATTGTAGGAAGTGCAGTAAGTATGTGTGACAGAGAGAGAGAGAGAGAGAGAGAGGAGACGCAGAGAATGCGAGAAAGCAAGGGTGACTAAGATAGCCTTGACTATCCGGTTAGTACAGTTTCGGTGGCGTGCATCACCGTAACACACATAAGCACACATACACACGCATACAAACACACAGCCACACATTCATCGTTGATCTAAGGGATGTCCTGCTTATGTAGGCAAACGGTAACACAAAAGGGGAGAGAGAAGGGAGAGAGGCCTGAGTGCTCGAATGGCGAGGAAGACGCCGGGGACACATCAAGCACCGGAAGGTAGGGATGCATTTGCACATTACAAATATTGACCCGTCCAGCAAACTGTAGTGCAGTAACACGAGAAACAAACGCGTCAGGGTTGTCAGGTGTTGGTATCCCGCCCTAGCTATATGGCTTAGAGCGTTTGTGGTTGGTGACAAACTGTATTCATCGGACTATGTACTGTACTTCCTCGGGGCTTGAAAGTACTACTGCTATATAGTCAATTGCATATTTCTGATCAACACCCACGGGCTCGAAGAAAAGCGAGAACGATCGATTACATCGAGACATAACAAAATGGTACAATCGAATCCCTCTTATACCAACACCGTAAACTATACATCGCATTGCCATCGCGCTACCAATTTCGTTCCAGCGGAAAATAACATTCCAAGGTCCATGAACCACGAGTGGCATGAGACACGGATAAAGAGAATATAGCCAGCAGGGTCATCTCTGCGGCGTCATGTCAACATGAATCCGCATACTAACGCAAACTCTACGATACGATAGGAGAGTTCATGGTATATACGTAAACGCACCAACGGGCCACGGGCAATGGAGCCAACCGTATATATATATATATATGGGAGCCCTGATGTAGGGAGACCATTTTCCAAATCTCCCGGCGGCCACTGTGAAAGTGCTCAATGTATTGTGAATAATATGATCCGCGAGTCACCCCATCGGCGATCCGGCACTTTCCTTCCTCTCGCTGCTGTCAATATCGTATACCTATATATGCATGTATGCGGGGTATTTTATGTTAAGCGGAACAGTTTTCCGTACGTGGTCAGCCATTTTTATACTCGACAATAATGTATACTATCTTTTTTTTGGTAGACAGAGAGCTTCTTATAGTTATAGATCCCAATTTTAATTGGTAGAGGTGCTACTACGAATTCGACAAAACTTATTACTTACGCTATCCATTATCTCTGTACGACGAAAGTTATTAATTGACGAGAATCGTCGAGCAGTGTTTTTTTTTTATCATCAAAACGTAAAATAAATGAGAATGAACATTTTCTATGGTAAGCATAAAGTAAGGTCTAGACGAGCATCACAATTTTTGACCCCTAGCCGAAATGCATTCCGCTCGGAATTCCCCATACGTACAAATATATACAATGCATAGCGTTTGCTGGTGAGTGTGTTAGCGCAATGCCACTGAGGTAGAAACCGGAGGGATGGAAGGAGAGAGGGCGGAAACGCATCAAGTATTGATGCCACTTCGATGACCACCGCCCTACTCCTATACTATTCCTCTTCGACCCCGAGAGCCACGTACTGCACGAACTTGTAGTACGGTACGACACGAGACTTTGGTGACGTGTACATGCCACGTAGGAAAGCCCCGATGGCGTTTTCTGCTACACTATACAAGCCCTAGTGTATAATGTTTTCTATGATGGTACACTACATGGATACTATGCAGGCAGGTACATACGAGGTTCTTTCGTAGTCTCTTCCCTCGCATTCGCTTGCTCTCACACACTCTCTTCCTCTTTCTCACTCTTTCTTTTGTATGTATGGCCATAAAGCACCCAAATGTCCGGCACTCTCCTTAATGGGGTGCCACCGATATCCTCCCTCTAAACTTACACACCGAAGCATGATACGGAAGACTTTGTCCGCATTCGTCGCTGTATGTACGTGAACGAAGAGTTTCTCGCTACCGCAGAGCTCCCACGAACATCCCGATCTTCCCTTCTGACTACCTCTTTATCTCTCTCTCTCTCTCTCTCTTTCTCTCTTTCTACTTCTGACCTCTCTTTTTATCTCACTCTCTCCTTCTCACGGCCTCATCTTTGTGTCTTCCAATGTGCGCCTAGACCTAGAAGGAATTTAGAGGTCTACCGGGAATCGCGGTAACACACCTTAATGGGATTGGCGTTCGTGGAACGATCATTAACGTCGACGCGGTGTTCGCCGCGACACGAAGAAAATACGACTTTTGCTACAGCTTTTGTGTTGCTAGCGAATCAGGAGTCGCGAAAAACATAGGCGGTATCATTGGCCATAGGAATAACTCGTTACTCGATCTTCGCCATTCAGTCCGTAATCTACGACAGTTTTGACATTGAATTTCTCCATTTATTTCACTTTCTCGGATCTTTAATTTTCACGCAACTCGATATGATGAACGCCTACAATGCGATTTAACAAATTGTAGTAAGTTAAAAAAAGGTTCAAAAGCTGATGCACCTTTACAACCTAATATATTCAATATATTGTAAGCCTTAATTACGGATGAAAATTTATATGCATCTTAAATAATGCAAGTTAAAGTGCCAGGTAAGATATATCTCGCGAAGTGTCACATGTCTTTAATCGTTGGCTGTTCGTGGACGACTGGTTTCGGAAATGAGAATACTTTCAATAGTTGGAATCAATGAGGAGAAGCTAGAGATGTTCCAGGAGTTAGACACGGTACATGGGAGGTTGAGCTCTAGACAAGCAGACATATAAATAATATCGGCGTTGTCGAGTCGGCCCTTATTATTTCCAATGGTATTTTGAAGAAAAACAGAACACTATAATATCGTATAAGAAAGTGGTCAAACCGTCGATGAGGATTTTTCCTGCTCGTATTGCAAGATGTGTCAGCCAAGTGCCATAGAAATCATGAAAATGTAGGGTGCAGGTCAAAGCAGTAATGAAGAGAGAAAGAGACTAAAGAGGGTATGCAAAAGAGTTCGGAGGGCGGTGTGGCGGAAAATGCAGAGATCGAGTAGGAGAGAAACAGGAACGTCGGGCAATGGAACACTTATCAATCACTAAACGTTTCGAGATTTTCTTTTGAAGTACGGCAATCAGTAAAATAAATTCAATTCGTCGAAGGTATAAATGCAGAATTTCATAATATCCATCGAACTTGGTTTACCGCTGTACTCACGCGGTATATAGAAGTTGAATAATCAACGGGGTCACGATCGGATCCGCGAACCATCGAGCGAGAGGCTCTTTCGAGAAGTCCTCTCCGCGTGACTAATCCTCCGCTACGGCTGTAGCGGAAACCCGGTTGAATGCCGCGTCCCATGTATGCGGGAACGATGCAGTTACATATATGGATATCTGTGCGCAGCTCTATGCCCGCTTGTAGAACCTTTTGCATATGGATGACGTTGAGGCGTCACCTCCATTAAGGCTTAGACTTAAAGTCTCGAGAGCCCGAGTACCAACAGTCTGGGCTAATGTCGCAGACCCAGCGAATTATGCACGCTACCACTCGGTCGGATATACGATGGCTATACACACATAGTGGCGTCATGCGTAATTGGATTAATTCAAAAGCGTGGATACGCTGTGGCTAAGAGGCACAGCCAGCTCGCGGGGGTTGTTTTGTGTTGGGTTTGTGGTATGAAAACTAGATTTTCTCCCCAACAACGTGGATTCATAATCACCGCTGTAGCAATCCAGCATGAGATATAATTATATTGGATACATGTGAGCAACGATTACATCCCAGTATTGCAGGCGGTCAGCAGATATTTTGAATTGTAAGCGAAAAAGAAAAAAAAAAGTAGCTTGGGATTGTTATAATCTCTGATTGATACGGTCGAAGGCGATTGAACATTCGAGTCCTGATTAAGCCTCAGAGGTTGCAGTGTCCGTTTGCAAATGGGATTCGGCATTCTCATCGTGAGTCCGGTAACGCGAAGTTCGGTCGGCGATCAGACGAGAATCTGGAATATTATACTATACCCCGTCGTGAATACCAGAGTGGAAAATCAGTGAGCTCGGTAGAGTCGACTTTAAGCCCGCGAATGCATATTCAAGATACGAGTGTTTTAAATCCAGCCTGGATTACGGGGCGTCGACGAGATAGTCCTGATGCTCTGTGCTATGCCACTGGTGTCCCGGTAACTGTACGTTTTCCTCTATTTTTCTCTCGCCATTTATCTATCTATCTCGTTACAAGCCCCATCGCAATGAAAGAGCAGCGACGGGAAGTGAAATGCATCTTCACGAATCCCGCCAAGATTCGTTGAGATTTTTTTTTTCGAATTATTTTTCATATCGACGAGAGGATTCCATACAGGGATTTGAGTAGATGTGAGCTCGACCGACGATGAGAGAAACGTAGTAATAGAAGCGAGAATGGAATATCATCGAGAGTGAAAAAAATGAATGAAGAGGATGTGAAAGAGAGTGAGGGAGAAAGAGAGTGAGATTCTACGTCGACATGAGAAGGAAAGTTCTCTGGTCCACGGGGAAGAGGTGGGTGAGGGATTAACAGCGATAAATTTCGCAAAAATGGGGGATTACTCTGTCGGCGGGGCGACAGTCTAATCCCAGGACGGTAGAGTACACGCCTCTGCTTCTCTCTGGCCCCGGAATACTCACTCGCTCTCTTTCTCTATCGCACACACACACACTTTAGCTCCCTTGCGGTATGAGAGCGTCGATTCTAGGGGTAGGTATTAGGTTTACCGGGCGTAAAGCACAGGATATCGCGCGTCGTTCTCTCGTACTCTCTTCTCTTGCTGACGCCGTAGATGAGAGAAGGCACTGGTCGTCGGACGACAGAGGACACTTGGAGAGCGACGGGGATTCAGCCATAGTTTTTGCAATTATCATCCAAGCGCTTTTCCACGAGAGCAACCCTCTTCACTGCCATCATCACGAGCTACCTAAGGCCGAACCAGCTACGAGGGCAACCTGTCGTTTTTTTTAATCACCTGAGTAGCGACATTGCTGAGAGACACAACGAGAGAGAGAGAGAGAGAGAGAGAGAGCACGAGGCCTTTTGGATAAGGAACGGAAGATTAAGGCTAGTTCACTCTATTTGCATCATCGAGAAATCCCCCTCTCCACCTCTCTGAAACTTTGGATATATTTTGCGCTCGTCCCCCGTGAGCTTCACATTTCCCTCTCATCCTATTCAACGGGCCCTCTTTCCCTGTCGATCGACGATGCCGCGCGTTATCATGGCCGGAGCTCCGAAGCAATAAATTTAAGGCGTAAGAGAGTGAAGCGGAGCGAGAGGAAGCGAGAAGATGAGAAGGCTGCAAGTAAACGAGAAGTTGGAACCGAGAAGATACGGAAACTACCTTGGGCTCTTTCTAGCTCACTGTGTCTGAGCTATACAGTCCTTTGCACTATACCTCTCCTCCTCTCTTACTCTCTCGCTCACTCTTTCTTTCTAACCACCGCATCTAGAGTGACCTCTTTTAATTACCATGCCAGCGAGAGAGTTCACCTTAAGCAAAGCGAGGCGCAGTAGCGTCGAGATGCTTCGCTTATATGCCCTCGGTGTAGAGAAAGCTACCATGTCTACGCCCGTAGGGAATTTCCACCGAGAGCTCGGTAGAGACTCGATCGAACTTGCCAGAGCCTTCCTTCCTTCCTTCCAGAGCTGGCGCGCAATAAATTTTCGTATCCGCACGGTACCTACGGTGGTTGAAGGCAGAGGCGAGGATCGAGGTATCTCGAGCGGCTCTTTCACCCTCGCTGAACCCCATCGACCCGCATACCCGCGAAACGTTCGTCAGCAGCGAGGAAACGAAGAAGAAAAAAGAAAAAAAAAAAAAGAAAGAGAGAAAGAAAAGCTCCCATTGAAGGAATTGCGAGTTAGCTCGCTGCGTGGAAACAAAAAAAAAATCTGGATAGGGTACATTGTGACGGATAAAATAAAACGTAGGAAACACGAGGTTTCACTTTGAGCGTGGGCAAACGAGGAAGAAATAAAGAAATGCAGAATGGCTAGCACACGCGAAGGAAAGAGGGATGGGAGCGGAGAGAGGCTGAAGGATCTCCGCAAGCGAGAGGTTTCGGCGCGACGGTCGACGGTGCATGTACGAGGCGGACAATGGTGCGCATCAACATAATTACAGTTTGCTTCACTTGCCACGCTCGACAGGGCCAAGTATTATATTCAAATGTGGCCCCCCGAGCCGTGTACATACAGCAACGCAGAAACGGGGCGAATGGCGACGGCGTCTGGCGGCGCCAGGGCGTATATATAGAAGTGAAACTCAGAGGGTTCGCCGCTCCGCGAGTTCGAGGGAGCGAGATGAGAATATTGCGGGGTGACCGCGTCGGAGAGAGGTTGAAGGTTGGAGGTTGGCGCGCGGTAACCGACCATCTCTTCTCTTCTATGCAACGCGTATATATTCCTCGCTCTCCTGCGAGAGGATTCTGCCAGGATGATGGGTCGGGTTTGCGGTTGGATCTGGCTCTCGGTCCTGGGTCTATTGGTCTCGCTTTTGGTCGTCGGGCGAGAGAACACACAGAATCGCACCGCGCTTCGAGCCGAGCCCCTGGAGAGGAAATTACGTCGTCTGGCTTGACCCCTCCATCACCTACCACGAACTGTGCGCGCGAGGATTTCCTCTTCATTCCCCGATAGACCGCATATCTCTATCTACATATATATATTGTATTCACGAAAGTGGTCCAACTTGAACTCGTAGTGTTTGCGAAAAATGCATTGATATTGGGCCCCGAATGAAATATAAAGAATCCAAATGTTTAGAATTTTTGACACAACAATACTGCGTGCATCAAAATCTCCGTAATTTCAATTCCCAAAACAGTTCGGACTCTAATCCACGCTAATTTTCTTTGTAATCGGTCAAACTTCAAGATGCCGCTTTATTCATCTAGGCGTGAAGTTTTTAAATATTTTTTTACAGTAGCAAAAATTCGGAATGATTCGAATACATTTCTCTAAGTCTGCTCATGGTATTTTTCAAGCCGCACGGAAAAGCCTCAATCGGTGAAACCTCCTTTGCTGCCTCTATCCGATCCGAGCTTACATTAACCTGCTAGAGATCATCGATATGACCCAAATAGTGCACCATCCATGAGTAAACGTTTACCAGGCTCGAAGTGATGATAAATAATTATTTCTTTTGTCACAAATATGAAGGTGGTAGGATATGAAATGTCTCGAGTGCGAAAAAGTGAAAATAAATGGTGTTGTCGAGGTATGATAATATGCCCTCCAACCTTCAGGCCAGTTGAGTCGATTGACACTGACTTCCGGTAGTGAAGAAAGAGAAGAGTCGAAGATGAAGAGAACAAAAAGGCCCCGTACCACAGCAAAAAGCTCGATGTCAGGAATCGCAGAAGTAGTGAAAACGCTACAGAAGTAAAAGCAGCAGAGAAACGAGGGGAATTTGTTCGAGCGGAAAACTGCCAGTCGATGTATGCAAACGTCTCGTCGTCCCGTGCGTCCTTTATAGACTCGATGGGGTGACAACGGGCGCATCGGGGACTCTGTTAGGCAATGGCAGAGGGTATAAAAATTGTCATCGTAAAGCGCGCTACCAGTCTATCCGTTCTTTTTTTTTTTCTCGTGGTAGCCTTATACAGCTCGATGCTCTGGCAACCCCTCGAGCATTCTAAAGACGCGTAACGGAAGTTCAACGAGTTCCGATAGCAAGAATTCCCGCGAGGCATTGAGAATGCTGGGCTGCTGGTTGAGGAAAATCCAAAGAGGCGAGGATTCTGTTTTCTCACTTTTGCTTGCTCTCCCGTTCAAAAGCCTCGAATGCGCACTTTCGTGAGAAGAAAATGTTTTTCGCGTATACTTTCGAGAGAGTCGTATATGACTCGAATCGAGACACGTCACGCATATAAGAGCTGCGGAAGCTTGGCGAAAAAAAAAGGTGAATCCGCCTGAAACCATTCGCGTGATGTGTGTACACGGTTGTCTCTTCAAAGTATTTCCTCGTCTTGCTCTTTGCCTCAAACGGGACAGTGCGTACGTAACGGAATGAGAGTTGAAGAGAGACAGCAGAGGGTTTCACGAGGATTCTACGGGGACCGTGGTGGTGTGATGCTCGTTCTGAGTTATTCTCCCGTTGCTACTGTGCTGTTGCTCGACGCGGAATGGAGATAACAGATCTAAGTGGGCCATGCAGCGCTACGGTTATGGCGGCATAAAACGCTCGGTAGTGTGTTCGTCGAGGAACCCGGGGGGATGAGGGTGCGAGCGTTCGGAGCTCAGAAGCTCTTCTCGGTGGGACCTCTCTTTCTCTCTTTCTCTCTCTCTCTCTCTCTATCTAAAACTCTGCGCGCACAGCAAAGCGGTAGGAAACGTCTCATGGTCCCGTAGAAGGGGCATATCGCTCGGTTCTCCGGGGCGTCGAGAGAGAAACATTTCTCCTTGCCGCACACGGCAGTCAACTTGAGTGTGCGGAGAGCCCCTTTATGGCCGAAAAAAACTGCCACTATGATTCTCTATGCAAATTGTTTAAGATATCCGTTTGGGGCCACACGCCACGATACGACCCCCCGTATCGTTGCTTTTTGCCCTACATACATATACATCCGACATTCCAGCTCGTTTTTGTAGGCTTTATCACAAGTCGACAATATCGTAAGTTTAACTCCATCAAAGCGGCTATGAGAAGTATACTTGCAAAACACGATTCTTCATTAGTTTTTCAAGTACAAAAATGCATGAAAGTACGGCTATTTATCCACGAAGTTGGAGTTATTATCTAGAAAGATAAAAACTTTACTCAGAGCTAGTTCAATCAGCTGATAGGATGCCATCTTTTTGGCACAAAATCTTTTAGAAAGGATACCTGGCAATCAAACAACAGGGAGCCTACAAGCTTGATTATGATCTACGCTTTTGTGATTTTCTTGTTCCAAAACCTGCATCGACCACAGTATGAAGTATCAGAGAGAGACAGAGAGAGAGAGAGAGAGTAAGAGAGGGAGAATACGACAAGATAAATTGGTACATGCACGAAAACGCATTTCATTATTACAGCTGCATGTCCCGGTTGGATATTATGATACATGCAGAAAAGGCAAGATAGTGTATACGCGACAACATTCGATCCCCGAAGGCTGGGATTCTCACTGGTGTTCTTCTTCGTATATACCATATATTCTGTTGAGTGTGCTAAAACCCCCTTCATGCTATAATGGTAGTACCAGGTTGTGCGGGCCTCTCTCGCGCTCTAAAAGACCATACATAACTTATTGATTGCTCGCGCTCGGCTGTGCACGACGTTTTGTTACCGGCTTCGGGTTATGAAGACCTTCGGGGCAAAGACTGCGTAGATGGGAAAGAGAGAAACTCGCAAACATCGTTTTTGTTAATATGGGATATTTTTTTGCGCCTATGGAGTTTAGCAAAGTCATCAACGAGAGGAAAAGGATTTTTTTTTGCTCACGGGAAAGAGAACTGGCGTTCCTGGAAAAATCGCCAACGTATGACAGCGGGGAAAATCGAAGCTGGCATTAACTGCAGTACTGAAAAAGCATTTTTGTTTCTCTCCCAACCAGCCAATTCAGCTCGATAAATGTAATACGAAAAGCCATAGATATATTTTCACCACCATAGTCTCGGGGTGAGTGTCGTTTTCATGGACGTCACTCGTTGTACGTAGCTATAGTCACTAGTGCTTTTCCATCGCTGTGGGAATGTGGCTCGTTCTCCTTCTCTCTCTCTCTCTCTCTCTCTCTCTCTCTATTTCTCTCACGCTAGACGATATACAGGACACGAGGAGCTTGGAGACGGCGAATGTAATTTCGTTGAATGTTTCCATTGATATAAGAAGACTACGGGCGTCTGAGATGGTTGGGGCTTGCTCCGGGTTGGGTGGTTCGAGCGACTCTGAGAATTCCCTACCACGTAAAATATGTGTGTATATCTATATGTGTATAAATGTGGAACGAGAAGAACGTTGACTTGCTCGCTTGCTCCCGAGCAAAACTGCAAGCTAGACGGATATATATCTTCCGAGTAAATTAAAATGGATTATATATGTCGACTTCATCTTCAATCTTTCTTCTCCGACTGCTATATACTCCCCGCTACTATGGGCAAGCTTCACCGGGTCGCTGGTTTGCTTTATCGTTCGGTGTTCCTATCTTGGTTCCCTATATCCGCACCCCTACCCACCTTCCATCCGTAATTGTTATTGCTCTTTTGCTATTCCGGTGTGCAGCTACCGGATAAACGATTCTGCGCATTCTGATCCCCGCTTTCCAAAGAAAATGAACACGACAGAACATAAGATTCATTTGAATTTCGGCCACTGGGAATGTCTCCGATAGTTTCGGCAATTGACCCATTTGTATAGTTTTTCCTCCCGCTGGAAGGAACGAGACTTCGTCCCTTGAAAAATGAGTCTCGGTGAAATTTCAAAGCGAAAGAAAAAAAAAAAACAACAGCGGAATTTCGAACGTTATCGCGTATAGGGAGATCGTATAATTCCATGTGAAATTGGGCGGTCGATTGCGCGAGCTAGGTACACCATTGACAGTAGTCAGCCATATTGTCATTTGAGTATATCTATATCTACATGTAGATACTCCACCGTATCTATAATACCTCTGTGTGGAATTTCGCTGTAGAGTAGAGCACATGCGGGGTAAAGAGAAGGAGGAGGAGGAGGAGGAGGAGGAGGAGTGTCGACGAGCAATCCGCGTAACGGGGAACGAAATTTAATCAAACCGGTGTGTCGGTAGGATACGACGTGGCCGCGGTCGGGCAAATATGCGCCAGAGGATAGTGCGCGAACATCCCCTCGTGCCCCGCTGCGCGCCGTTTCACTGGAACAGAGAGAGAGAGAGAGAGAGAGAGAGAGAGGACCGAGTCGGGGATTCCGCCTCCATCAAATTAATTTAATTTATATCTGGCTGTCCGAGGTGCTCTACCAAGAGATGCGGTCAGATCTCTTTCTCTCTCTCTCTCTCTCTCTCTCTCTCTCTCTCTCTCTCTCTCTCTCTCTCTCTCTCATCTCACATTTCTCTCACTCTCTCGTCGCATATATGCACGTTACGAATATATGGTATTCATTCTCCGGCGTTCTCGCACTCTCGCGTGTTTTTAGACGTCTCAGAGCGCGCGAGAGAGCCTTCTTCTTCATCTCGTGTCGTTCTCGTGAGGTAAGAGAGATAGAGGAACGGTCCACGATTGGCGCGAGTGTTTCTCGCTAACCTGCGAGGCCGACATAGCGAGACTATTGGCGTGCCTCGGCAAATTCTTTGGTCATCGAGAGCAGAACACGCGCGGAAAGAGAAAGAGAGAGAGAGAGAGAGAGAGAGAGAGAGAGAGAGAGAGAGAGATGGGAAAACGCTTAAACGTGCGGGCACGCGGTATGAAACGCTATTCGTTCGCGGGAACAGATGAAAGAATATAAATAGAGATATATATCGATGATAATAACAATAGTTATAACGCATTACTGTAATATTCAAACACATTCCGTATGTTTTATTCAAGCTACATTTAAATCAGCAATTCAATTTAAAATCCCTTAACTCATTAAATTTCAATGATTTTTTTTTATGAACGTTCATGTCCATTCGAATGGTTAATTGTTGGCGGTAATATTAATGAAAGTTATCTGAGAGACAAAATCATAAAGCTTGCAAGATTTCTCGGCAAGGACGCGAGATAAAAAAAGTGCCGAAAAAAATTGCAATTTTTGCTCCCTCGTATTTTTCAGCTTCTTGACTATGTCTTCGCTATACGAAACCCCTTTGCGGAAAATTTCGTCTCGAGCGTGCATCCAATTGCTTGTCGATCAAACTATTCTTCCTCGTGGTAGAAAATTTTTTCGTCAGACTTTTTATTTTCTCACCAATCTGCTAGCACTATGATCTTTATAATCATAAAAATTTGCTTCCCAAGAATACAAGACAAATGTTACGGTGATCAAGAGAGAAATTCAAGTCGTTCACTCTTGAGACGTAACTTCTCAAATTGGACACAAATCACTGATATGGTGCAGGGAGGGGGGGGGGGGCTATAAGCTTCTCTCGAGACAGGAATAAAATTTCTATTCGTCACAAGAGCGAAGCAAAGTTTTCGCGAACTACAGAGATATCTTCTGTATCCTTTTCCGGATGCATCGAAAATATATACAGATATTTGCACAACGTGCAATAGTCAAGTACATTCTTCATGCACGAAGAAACTCACGATCGCGTACGAAACTTCTTTTCATCCGGAATTCGAATAAAAAATATACCCTCGAGAACGATCTTAAGAAAAAAAAATATATATATATTATATGAGTAAAAAAATCATCCCCCGATTTCGTCTGTTCGCTTCATCCCTGTCGATATTCTCGTTCCATAAACAAACTTTACCCTCACGCGCGCTTCATGCATCTCTCATACATTTACGTTTGCTGCAGTAACAGGACCGAAACTACTCTGGGCAACGAACCGCACACGTGAAATTCTATATCGAACATTTACACACACACACACACACACACAAACATGCACGATGTACGACGAGAACTATGAATGAGAAAAGTTTGCTGGTTAACGCTGGATGAAATAAGGAGAGGTAGAAGAGGGGGGGGGGGGAGGAAGAGAGAGAGAGAGAGAGAGAGAGAGGCTATTGCATGTATGCATCGAGGCGCAAAGCCCACTATGCCGACACGTCATATCCAATACAGGGATCCTGCCACCACGAGGGTGGGTTTTCACCCTATAATATGCACATGTATAAACATACACTTCCGTAATATTCCATCGTTGTACGATACGAGAAACGTGCGTGCGAGAGAGAGAGAGAGAGAGAGAGACGATGATGAAAATCGTCGACTCGGATGTCGAGGAGGAGTAACACCCCCTGTAGTAGGTACGTAGTGGTAATGGCATTAACCGAGGCTGCAATATGATTACCGCTAGCAAGGTAACCCGATCACACCCAAAATCTACGTGCTGGGGATATTTCCAAAGCGCTTCATGTGTATGTACAATGTACATACACACGAAATCCTAGAGAGGTAGGGGAAGACGAAAACTCACCCCCCTATGACGTTACGCAACTACGAGAACAAACGCCTCGTGCGTATGTATATATATATATATATATATATATATATACATACGCTCATAACGGGGGTCCTAATCGCGTTGTGCTTTTTGCGGCTCAGATTACCCGTGAATCATTAGACGCACGGTGGGGAATGGTGGTAGATTCGCTCTCACATCGTCGTCTAGCCTCTATACACAAACACACACACACACACACATATACAGACGCGCGCACACGCAATATATATTGTGATACGATGTTGTAAGGGCTCGCTGTATTGCCATGACGCCAAAAGGCCGCTCCTTATCTACGCATTAGGAGATTACGCGCTTGTCCCGTACTCTCGGGCCCTCACAACGGTTTTTCTACGTCTCGACTTTTTCCAATGAGCCCAAATCTATCTATGTTAGACGATGGAGTGGACAATGTACGGTTTTATTTTCTTTTTTTTTTTTTTTTTTTTGTCGAATTTAACGCAGATCGATCGTTGAGCAGGCACGACTGTGATGAGAGTATGTTTTTCTAACAGTTTTTTTATTTTTTATTGTTAAATGTAATATTTAATTTTTCAATTGTCATGCTCTCTGGATTAACGTTGCCGAGGAAAATGTTTGTGAAAAAAATTCAAAGTTTCTGCTCCAAAACTGTGATAATGATTTTGAGAGTCAATCAATCGATTGATAAAAATGTTATCGTTGGACCAAATAGAATAGCAAATATACCTGAAATTGTATATTTATGAATGAATATTTATAGCGCCTAAAAAAGCAATGACTTTTCGGAACTCGGCACGATTCGAAAGTCGTGCATCTGCCACGGATTGTATAAAAGTTTTAGATCCACAAGTTGATATTATTGCCCTGAACGTCGTATCTCCTAAATACATCTTACTTTTCTCTAACGGCAAAAAAAAAACTGTTATCGAGTTCCAATAAGATTGGACTTTCTTGAGGATCGAATTTTCCTCCGAGACACAACAGAGGGTAGAAATATTCAAAGCACTCACCGTTAGGTGTTGAAAGAGCCAAGCCCTGAGGATGTTCGTCGCGACTTTTGGAAATATACCCCGTTTCTTTTGGTTCTTCTTTCCCGACGAGTCGTCGTCCTCCTCGCCCGTACCCTCGCCACTACCGATACTCGCGTTACTCGCGTCACCTGAAACATTCGAACAAAAAAAAAACAAACCATCAGTAAAGCTAACATCGATTATGTATCAATAATTGGGGCTGAATAATTCTTCTCATCGATTACATTCAAGTTTCAAAAATGCGATCGTTAATAAAATTTAAATTTTTTTTTTTTTTTAATTTTGATCGAAAAATCGATGAGTGACCTCCAGGATGGTATGTAGAATGATGGGGGTGCGGAAGAGAGGATTTCGAGTCAAGCAATTTTCGGTTCAGCCTGAAGCCATGTTGGATAAAATTTTCTCCCACTCGCCCCTCGCTTGTATAAGGGCCAGTTCCCATGCATACAAACACCATTAAGCCACCCGCAATCGCCCCTGGTCCAGGCAACCCCAACATCGACTCAACCCCTGCAAGGGACTATGCTCCACGCAATATTTTCCTTTCGCTCGCTCTCGCAATCTATCTCAGCGATTCACAGTCTCTCATACAATCTCTCTCGATTTTCCCCTCCTCCACCCGCATTAATTCCCCGTCATTTATCAATCTTAGCTTTTTAATTGCACGCTACTGCCGCACTCCCTGGAGAGCAAGTCCCCCAGCATCACTGCGTGTATTATATACATATATATATATATATATAGTCATACTCGCGAGCCCTCTCCCGCGAGAGACCCGGTAATGAGAGATATTAAGACGGCTTTACTATCTCGCCTCTCCTGTCGCTCGTTACCCGCTTGTGCGTGCGAACAAATCGCCATTTTCTTTTTCCTTTTTTTTATATAAAACATACCAGAATTTCATCCTTTCAATGGCAGACTTATTTTCGGGGGAAAAAGAATTAATCAATTTCAATCGCTTACGTACCAAAAAAGAATGCAAACAATGACAATTAAAAATATGATTATATGTTTTTTTAAGGACAATTTTAACAAACGTTAATTTTTTTATTCTTAAAAATTTTATTGAAACTTCAAAGTAGTCAACGGTTCGGAAAGTAATTTTCTTTTTAGAAGTCAAGAACGATTTGCAAAAAAAAAACGTAAAAAAGCTTCAATGTCCGAATCCTCGATCGTTATAAAATAAGAACGATTGCGTAGCTTCGAGAAAAAAAAAAAAATTAAACATATACAAGATCTGAGGGAGCCGTGACGTTTTTGGCAGGATTATAAATGACTGGTAGATTCTTATGGAAAAAAGAAAGAGAACTGCGGGCGATGAAGTGTCTATATGGTCATATATATAAGGGGTATATATATAAACTCAGAAGAGAAAGGAGAGAAGCGCGGGGTTCCAATCATAACAGAGAGATCAGGGGCACGGGTAAGGTCCCAGGGGGTTTGCGATGACAGGCTCCCGGTTCAGTTGGGCACCCTATAACATATCGAGGAGAGTCTTACCATCGAACTTTTCATCATTCCATGCCTCCTATGACTCGTGACCAAGATTAAAGTTGAAACTGGTGAACGGCCGATCGAAAGACTCTCGAAACCGATTTTTCGTAGAAAATTTAAATGAAGCACACACCAATAATAATAATAATAATAATAATAATAATAATAATAAATGCAATTATACAATACTTCTTGTTATTATTATTATTATGATTATATATTATTGTTTTTTATTTGCTTCATTGCTTTCCGAAATTCGGAGCAGAGCGGCAGCACTTCTATTCAATAGATAGTGCTTTTTTTTTTTACATACAACTGTATTTTTTTTTCGATTATTATTAAAAAATTTTGCTTGCCAAAAAAGTGTACTGGAAACTCAGCTTTAACAAATGAAAAAATCAACAACGTCTCGCCATATATAAGCCACGTGGATGAGGTTAAAATTCTGAAATAAATTTACGCATGTCTCTCCCCCCCCCCCCCCCCCCATGCATGTAAACGTATCCTAGAATTGGAAAAAAGTCCGAAGCTCTGGGGTCTATAAGCTCGTTGGGGTTTCAAAGACACACATAAGAATACGACGGTGGTGGGAAGAGAATAGAAAAAAAAACCAGGAATGATTCAACGGAACGACGGAAGATCGATCACGATGTGATGTTCTTTGGTCCATCGCGAGGATAGCTTTAAAAAAAAAAAAAAAAAAAAAAAACAAAAAACATGTCCGTAAGATGCGAATTTTATTGGTGTCTCGAATCGATGTGTGCAGCGCGGAAAATACGAAATTCGTCACACGTTTATCCGCCATTATCTCCATTTTATTATCTCGTAATTTGTCCGCAAAGCCAGAAGAGAAAGAGAGAGAGAGAGAGAGAGAGAGAGAATCTTGAGAATTTCGAGACGATGATAAAACACGTTGGATGACCTCAAGGGAAAACAAATCGTTGTCTTGTGCCAGTTCGTTCGGACAGAATGACAAAAAGAAAAGAAAGCTCCTCCAGGGAAGAAAGAGAGTCTGATTCCGTTTGGCCATTATTACTGGTGGGTCTTATACCGTTTGGCGTCAATTTTTACCAGCTCTGTTTTTTCGTCCGTTGCGGAAGAAAATTGGGGTCGGGGGGGGGGGGGGGGGTGGATGGACGTAAAGGCCGTTAGTGCGCCGAGCGGTACTTTGGCACGCGACAAAAACTAAAATGTTCTCTCGACTCTCGCGCGAACGTGAAATACCGATGGTATGTATAACGCAAAGGGCGGAAAAGCTTGCTGGGAATCGAGAGAGGCTCCGCGGATCTTGCGTAATGGCGACTTTGGACAAAAGCGGTCCACAAAGGGGAGGGTGTAGATGCGAGCGTATAGATATATAATTTTGATGTATATATGTGTTATATATATATATAGATGTATGTGGACACGATAGGGGGTAGCTAACGGAATAGCGAAATGGCCAAGCGGATCGACCGTTCTCCTCTGATTGCAGTTAATTTGCTCAGGGAATCGGGTTAATGTAGCGTGTACAAACGGTTCGGTCCGATGGCCCGCGTTACTCTCTCTCTTCTCCTCTCTTTCTCTCTCTCTCTCTCTCTCTCTCTCTCTCTCTCTATTTCTCTTTCTCTCTCTGACTATTTTAGTATTTCTATTTCGCTCTCTACCGATTATTCTCGTCATCTCAGTGTTCTCGTCCATTGGAATATTAAAATTTTTCAAATCAAGGCTTCGCTTCAATAACTTGTCCATTATAAAATCAATCATCGACAAGATATTACAAAAAAAAAAAATCTAAAGCAATCTATTATTTTAATTCAATTTATTTATTTATATTTTTCCTGTTGGCTTGGTACGTTATAATAAATTGGAAAATAATAATTTGTTAATTTTCGTACTTGATGACGAATTTACTCGAGTAATATTTATAAAAATTTAATTACAATCAAAACGATCGATAATAATTTATCTGTCGATTTATCAAAAATTTTTTTTATAAAATTATTTGGTAAAAATTGTTTGTCGAATTGAGAAACGAATTATTTCTGGTCGCTGGTTGAATTAAAATTATTCAGTGATTTTTGAGGATTATTATCTTTCGACGCTGAACAACGTGAGAATTGCAATAATCGCAACGACTTTAGGAGTAACAAACACAAAATTTAGTTCGAGGAATATTCGTTTGGAAGAAAAATAGCTCTATAAAGAGTTAATTGGGTAGGGAAGAATATTTTTCAGAGTTCCTTTTTTCGATAATTTGCAATTGTCGTTTGACAATTTTTTTTATTGTAAATTTCTCTGCGTGTCAAAAATCTTATCGAAA
Organism: Rhorus exstirpatorius; assembly: GCA_963564615.1. Taxonomy (NCBI): domain Eukaryota; kingdom Metazoa; phylum Arthropoda; class Insecta; order Hymenoptera; family Ichneumonidae; genus Rhorus; species Rhorus exstirpatorius. The sequence goes on from OY751315.1 coordinate 40,647,169, forward strand.
AGTTTCTCTCGATCAAATGGAAAAGTGATTGTATCGCGTCTAACTATCGCGGGGACATGTGAATTTTTACGAGGGGTTGTAGGGGTTGTTCGATACACACTATACAGCATCCGGTGAATCCGCAGTAGCCGGGCTGCAGTAGCTAATATGTGCAACACGAGGGGACGGAGAGGTGCCATATCGTCCTTGTGTTGATTTACGAAGCGCTTCGCGCATTTTTACTGCTCGGTTATAGAGATTTAAGTACAGCCAATTATACGTTTATGCCTCGACCCCATGCACGCTTTGACTGGCGCTTACGAGGCTCCGCACCAAACGCTTCTACGTCATCTCTTTTTCTCTTTTTTTTTTTTTTTCATTGCCACTATTTTATATTTTTCTTCCTCGTTTCTTCTGTCCATTGGAATTTTTTCTTACGAAATATTCGAGTATTCGATTTGACAGAAGCAACATTTCTGGGCTACCAAATCTTTGAGTCACGAGACATTTTCATAAATTTGTGTCAATGTACTATATACAGTTTTTTTAATCTTCAGCAAATTAATTCAAACGAAAGAAACAAACTAATGGAGTATCGTTGAGGCTTTGTTGCACAATCATCACAAATTGCATACAAGGGGATTTTTGTTAATTGTTGTTTTCTTCTTGAAATGACAGAGGCGGTAAATTTCAATGAATTCATTTTTCTTTTTATTCTTTTTGTCATAAAAAAATTACATACGTACGATAAAGAGCACGAGAAATCTCGTTCGAGGCTCATCCTCGCACTCGAATGAGACGGGACGTGAGGAACTCGAGCTTTTTCGTGCTTGTATAAAAGACACAGTGAAAGCTCGACATGAACATGGAACGTTATATTTAGAAGGATCGAGGAAAGTCTCCCGAAGATGACGATCGGCTATTTCGAGACTATGTTTCTGTATAGCTTTCTCCCCTTGCCTCTCCGCAAGCTCAAACTATATTCCTCGAGCATCTCTCTCTCTCTCTCTCTCGTTCTCTCTCTTTCTCTCTGATTCTCGTTTCTCGTGTCTCTCGAAATCGAAGTGAGTAAAACGTTGAGGAATGCCAAACGACAAGCGAGATGAGGGTCTCTCCGACGCTCTGGTATGCAAACTAAAATGGCTGTTACGAAAAATCCCGAAGGATTTTGGACTTGAATTATTTGATATTGTTTGAAGAGATTATTCAGAGAACTGTTTTTTTTTTTTTTTTTCGAGACTACACGAGACTCAAAACTACGAGAGTGTTTTTGAGGGTTGAAAGAGGGTAATCAAGAGCTTGGAATATCACTCGAGGCTTTCGAGACTCAGCGAGAAACATCTTCATTTTCGTTTTATTTTTCATTTTTTTTTATTTTTCATTTTCTCTCTCGATGCTGAAGATCGAGACTCTATTTAGGGTGACTCTAGTAGTTCTCTCACTCTTCAGCATTCTCGCTCTCTCTCTCTCTCTCTCTCTCTCTCTCTCTCTCTCTCCCTCTCTCTCTCTCTCTCTCTCTCTCTTTCTCTTCTTTTCTCTTTCGTTCAAGCACAGTCGAGGCATCGTCGAAATAACTTCGCATATGGCAGCCAAAAATAAACTCCTTATACTCATCCTCCGAGGAAGCAGAGAGGGAGAGAGAGAGAGAGAGAGAGAGAGAGAGAGGGAGTGAGAGGGAGAGATGAAAAGCAAGGGGGAGAGAAAATGTGAGCAGAAAATCGTGAGGGTGAAAATGTCCACATGGATGGCTCAGTGGAAAATAAGAGGAATGAGAGAAAATGAGAGGACACCGGATACGAGAGGAGAGACGTTCATATGTTTCTTCAAGTCTATCAAGGTATGTTTCAACAACAAAAAGGCAATGTACAAAACTATACGAAGACGAGAAACTCGCGAGAATGGTAAAACAAAAACGTACAATAGAAAATGTCGAGGGATATAGACGAGAAAAAAAAAAAAAAAAGAACAAAACGAACACGAGAGACCGAGATAACGACGAAGTCACGGGAGAAAGAAGACTCGAAGATCGAATGCCACCAACGTTTTCTCGCGATATCGCGTTTCAACGCGAGCCATCCTGACGATATATCCTCCGTGTTGGCTCATTCTCGCGCTCTCTCGACTCTTTTCACTCGCAAAAAACGGCCCATATCCCCTGGGTGCTTTAAACGATGATATTTACGAAATTCCAGCGAGACAGCGAGTCGCGAACGTCACAGAACAAAGTACAATGATAATAATAATAAAAGTTGTAGCGAAGTGGCAATGATTTCGACGTATACGAGCAGGCTACAAAGTGACAACCGAACGAACATTTCGTTAGCCTTACGAGAATCTCGGGAAGAAACGATGAGCGAGGAGAAAGAAGGACGCGAGGGAACGTTCGAGATCGGCAAAGCACAGGCAAAGGGGGCCAAGGGAACGAATTTTTGGGGTCAAGGAACTCTCGGGTGGTGGCGTAAAAAACACGAAAATCGCGTCATCCAACCAGACTTCTTCGCTTCGTCATTTCTTCATTCGAAACGTCGCGATGAAATACAAAATTAAATTATTAAAAAAAAAAAAAAAATGCAACGGCAACGTTGAATATTTATTTTTAAGCCGAATTACGGAAAAATCCGTAACAATTATTTATTTGTCAATTCATAATTGGTTTATTATTCGTTACGAATTAATCGATCCAATATTTTGACAGAATTTTCAATATTTTCATTCATTTTCCTGACCCACATGGATAATCACGAGTGATCAAGCCCGTTGAACGGTACGTTATTAAAATTCAATATTAATTAAAATGTCGCCGTAATGACATTTTGATTAATACGGATTTTATAAAATATGAAATTTTCTTATAATTGCCCAAACCATCGAGCTTGGAAAATTTTGAAATAATTTAATATGAAGTTTCACGATGCATATAGGGATCGAGAAAATTTGATATGGAGTGTGTCGAAAGTTGATCAAAGCGTTGAAGATTTAATGAACATTGAATTTATCGATCCAATCAATCAATAATCTACATCGAAGATTTTACGCACACACACACAAAACAAACGAAAAATCAAATAAAAAAACAAACCACGGTTAAAAATCCTCGAAAGTTACAAATTAAAAAAAAAAAAAATTTTAATCAATAAACCTGAAGAACAATTCCAAAGAATCATCTCTTAATTTTTCCTCGTTCTTAAGACAACAGGAAACTCAACGAAGAAGAAAAAATTACGAAAAAAGAATGCCCAATTTTTTTTATTCAACGTTTGCATTGATATTTCTCAAGTTCAAGAAAAAATTCAACGAATAATTTTCAACCCTCGATGATTAAGAACGCGGTTAAAATTCATTCTACATGACGCGTCTGAGTATACAACTCAGACGTGTCTCATGCATTCGCACGAACGTGTGCGAATGCGCATATCCATATAACATAACCCATATGTACAGAGAGAGAGAGAGAGAAGAGAGAGAGAGAGAGAGAGAGAGAGAGAGAGAGAGAGAGAGAGAGACGAGAGAGATGAGAGAGTGCGGATGATATTGTATGTATATCCACACTCGGGAGAGCTAGGGTACTTAATTCGAGGGCTGCTTAGCCGAGAGATTAATTGGCGATTGTGGATGCGATGGGCGCCTCTCTCTCTCTCTCTCTCTCTCTGGCTCTCTCTCTCTCTCTCGCCGTTTGCTTTATATTCTCTTGCCTATATCGCGAGTTCTCTCGCACGTGATCCGCGAGTTGGACCACAGAGGGAAGCTGCGAGCGAGGAGCGAGAAAGAACGAGAGATGGAATATGCGCGTTAGCGGGTGTATGAGATAGAAAGAGATCGCGAATGTCAGGGAGCCACAGCCGGCAGAGTTTGTCTTACAAATGAGCCGGACGACGCGTATGATTTAGTGCCGTTGCTCGCGCTCGCTGCTCTCGAGAACGTTCCCTAGGCGTTTAACCTTTGCTTAGATGCACAAGCGCGTTTCCCTTCTGCTGATGCTGCTGGCTCGCCGTTTCGAGATATGGGTGCGCTTGGCTTTCGAGCTGGATTATAACTTGACTGCGTGGGTGCGATACCCGGCTAGCCGTGCGGATTACTCTGGTAAATGAATGAGGAAAATAAAGACAGAGAGAGAGAGAGAGAGAAAGAGAGAGAGAGAGAGAGAGAGAGGGATAGAGTGAGATGGTAGAACGGGTGGTGTCCATCGATCAACAGCCAATAAATTAGATAAATACTTGTATGCAAGGAGCGCACGAGCCTCCCCGCACGGCATCGCCTTTATTAATGGGAAATTAATCGAAGGTGCTAGCCATTTATCAACCAACTTCACGAGAAAACGGGAGTCGGAAGATCGAAAGCAAAGAGCCCATACACAAGACCGGATATTTCGATTTTAAAAAATGTGAAATTGATAGGGGAAAAAAAAAAGAATAGGATAGAATCCAATAATTAGTAGTTAATTGCATGAAAATTGGTATTTGCATGTGAAATACTTTTACGAATTCTAAAACGCCTCGAGCTCAATTGTTGCCTGGAGCTCGTGTTATTTATTTATTTATTATTAATTATTTCGTAAAAGTCAAGTCTGAATATATTTTGACTCTGCGAAATGGTTGTTAATTTTGTTACTTTTTTTTTTCTTCTATAAGTTTGATTTTGCCAAGTATACAAAAAAGCCTGACTCGCGTGACAGGATTAACGGGTATAAAATTCTGAGATCGTTGATTTCGGCAAATTCTCGTAATCCGACGATGACGCACACGGTATGCGTGCGTCGGCGAGCTGGAAGATTGAATGACGGAAATACCGATCTCTTCGACGAGATATACATACTATACGCGGTCAAAAAATTCGGAAGAGGCAACGACAGATTCTCAAATCTTGTGTGCCGCGCCAAAAGCTATCGGACAATTTCGCATATTTGAAAAAACGATCAGGAAAAAAAGGTTCGCGCGATTAAACTTTTCTCCGGTAAGAAAGAAAAATTTGCATTGAATCATAAAAAATTATTGTCCCGCGCGATATAAAGTGCGTATGAAAAATCGGAAATTCATTGCTCAATCAGTGAAAAAAAAAAAAAAAAAAAAAAAAAAAAAAAAAAAAAAAAAAAAAAAACGAAATGGTTCGGTAACATTCCGATCGAGAGTTCGTCCAATCGCCGCGAAGAATTCCCAGAGCGAGAGATCGATCTATACGTATTCAAGCGACTGTATAGAAAAGGCATCAGGGATCGAATATAAAATAAACGAGAAACGCGAAGGTATTGAAGTCGAGGGAAGAAAAGATTCGGAGATAGATAGATAGAGTAGAAGAGAGAGAGAGAGAGAGAGAGAGAGAGAGAGAGAGAGAGAGAGAGAGAGAGAGAGAGAGAGAGAGGACATACGTCGCTCAAGGAGGCAAGCCGAGGGAGCGTAAATCCATCGAGGAGACATCTCTCGCAGCATCCTCAGCCGCTGTGGAGATTCGTTCTCGCGGTATCGCGGCCAGAGGATCGCGCGTCCGTCCGCGTGTCCTCTCTCGTATTCCTGATCGTATTCGTCGCTGACGCCGCGCGCGTATCGTGGGATTATCGCCCGATAAATATATAAGGAACTCTCGCCCGCTGACTACGCGCGTATACATACGCCGTGAACTAGAGTAGGAGAATTAAAAAAAATAAACAAAAACAAAAAAAAAAGCACAAAAGAAGAAGAAGAAAAAACAGATCGAGAGGGAGGATGCGATCGTTTCGAGAGTAAAAGAGAGAAGAGAGAAGAGAGAGAGAGAGAGAGTGAGAGAGTGCGGCTTGATTGAGACATCGTCGGAACGGCTGTGACAGTTATCTGATTCATGGACATGCCGAGTGTATTTTATGCCGTACGACCTATGAATACAGATCGATCGGGACGCCCGCGAGAAAGGCGGCGTCGGCGAGAGATCGACGGAACACAGAACGAGAAGCGTACAAGCTCAATTCGATGTATATGTATCACGGATTATATAAATATGTACACGTATGTGCATATTTTCTCTCTCTGTTTTTCTCTCTTTCGCTCTCCCATATACAAGTCATACGCACCTCTCTCTATATACCCAGTTATAGCGAATGCTCACGCTTATTCCGAGTTTCACTCGAGAAAATGCGCGGTGTCAGGGTGCAGTGAAAATTGCGCGTATAAAACTGCCCCGGGGAGATCATAGAAAGGGCCCCGCAGGCCTGCATATCGAATCGAACGTATCGATCGCGCGGTAATCGCTATCGATTCAGCGCTCTACGCGAACACGCAGAGTATACAAACAGAATGAACGAGAGGGATTAAAATGCATGAATTTTTCGATGAAGTTGATGTTCATGATAATTCAAAATGAAGTATAAAAAAAAAAAATTTCAACCAAAGAACAGTGCGACCGGGGAAAATGCGAGCAAGGCTTGAATGGAAGTAAAAACTGAAATGTTAAATTAGCATTTTTGAGTATTCATGTATTTTTAATGTGACTGGAATAATTCTTGCGATCATAATGATATCTTTAGATTTCACATTCGTCATTCGTTTCTCAGACTCCCTTGGTATTGTGACAACGGTAAATTGAAAATAAAAAATTAATTAATTGGGATTTTATTGAAAAATAAATGTATTTCGATTTAATAAATCGTATTCGCTCGGTCCAAGTGCATGATAAATATTTATACGAAGGGCGGCAGTTACAGGTTGTAGTTAAGTGGCGTTTCAAAATCGTTTTGGCGTATATATGTATCACAGGAATATATACGTAGACTTTTGGCTCTGTATTAACGATTCAGCTCGCCTCTGGGTGATGTGGCCCAAAAGGAAAAGTGACATCGTCTTTGAGGCTAGGGCGGAGGTAAGAAGGGCTCCCAAGAGGACGAACAGGAGGTATAGCAGAAAGGAGAGAAAGAGAGTGAGAGAGAGAGAGAGAGAGAGAGAGCTACCACGCGGTTGACAAGGGATTGATCGTTCTCTCGATCCGGTAATAAAGTAGAGCATGGTAAAGTACAGAGGGAAAACAGCGTGGAATTTCCGTTCGGGCTGGGGGTTGAATAACATACGCGAGAGGGGGGGGGGGGGGGGGGAAGAGGCGATGCGTGTCGTCAACGTTAGGGCACGTTGCTAGCTACGAGCTCTAATTAATATTAATATTCTCAGCGTGTACAAAATGAGTCATTACTGTATACGAAGAACAGAAGCTTCAACAATTTGAGGTCTCGAATTGGGGTTGTATGACGAATAAACGATGATTTCACTGTGATTTACGAGCTTTTGCTTTGCACTGACTCAACTTTGGTTGCCGAGGCTTTGACGAGACTTTCGTAAGCCCGCAGACATCAAAAGAGACAGGGAGAGAGAGAGAGAGTCTTCTAACAGTTTTTGGATACTTTTGACCGTCACTCACGACGAATAGTCGTTTTATATTTTTCTCATTCTTTTGATTATTTGGAAATATTCATTTAAGAAATTTTTTTTTCACAATTATTTATAGATATTTCATCCTGTTTTGATTGATTAATAAATTAACCCTTTCAGGGGCGCAATTAAACTGGAAATTTTATCGAACTGTTTATTCTTAAGGTTTTGGGGTCGCTGATTACAAATCTGAAGTCAAAATTTAAAAATTCAAGATGGCGGTGGCAATATGGCGGACCTCAAGCAAAAAAATTGAAAATTACTAAACAAGAAAAATTTTATTGTATTCTGCATGGAATTTTGAACAAAAAAGCTTTCTCGTCATGTTTTTCAAAAATGCATACTTTTTGAGAAAAAAAAATATTGAAATATTAAAATTGATCGAAAAGCACAGGAAAACCGGTGGCACTCTTAGGAATGCCACTGCCCTTGAAAGGGTTAAAATGAAGGAAAGTTATTCTAAACAAACAAAAAATAATTTTTTTTAACTGCTAAGAATTATAATTATTTAATTTATAAAATGATGAATACGCCGATAAGAACAAGGTAAAAAAAAAAATTTTGTCACCGGAAGTACCGTTTTTGGGACCTCAAGAATCTTCGCTCGAGGCATTAACCTTTTCAGTGCATCAAGCTATTTCTTCGTAATTCTCCATCTCTCTCTCTCTCTCTCTCTCTCTCTTTCTCTCTTCCTCTCTTAAATGTGTGGTTGAATCACTTTGGGGGAGTAATCTTCGTACGAATTTATCGGGATTTATGCTAATGGCAGAGTTCTGGCGACAAGACCTTTTTCCCTATATAGATATAGTATATACACGACGGAATACACGTTTTCGGTGCGTCACTGTAGGGGGTGTCCCTTGAGTTCTTTCTCACCTGTCCCAAGATAGCGTTAATTTTTCTCGTGTGACGTATGGATGCGAGAAAGAGGGGAAAAAAAAAAACGAAAAAACGAAAAGTAAAAATCTAAAAGAGGCTGTAATATCGCCACTAAATGTCCTCTGTCCTTCGTTTTCTCGCGAACGATATCCCGGCGGGATGTTCCAAGCAAGCACGTCGCGAAATCGTTGCAGAAATGGCCGAGGGCAACATGCAGCAGCACGTACAAAGATTGTACTAATTAATGCGAGCCCAGGAGACCGAGACGAACACACACACACACAAAATAACACGATCGGGATATTCTATTGGTTAGGGTACAGAATCGTTGATGTGTGTCGTCGTCATGTATGAAAACGATGCCATTACTATGATAATAATTGGTGCCATTATTGTGCCCTGCTTCATGAGACGCAGTCTTCATTAACAGAAATTTATCACATCGAGGAAAAAATACACGTTTTTAATTCAAAATTAACGATATTTACTCGACTTTCCCATCAATTTAATTTCGATCAAAAAGAATTTAATTAATTTCAATGATATTCATGAGAAATGAGTAAAAAATAATATATAGATTCAACGATCTAATTGCAATCAAGATAAACGAATTATTATTAAAATCGACGAAACTTTATTAAATCAAATATATTTTCTTGAGCTCAAATCCACTGGACCCAATTTCATTCAATTTTCTAAATTTCAGCAACAGAGTTGTTAACAAAGTTTCTCAAAAATTAAAATAAATAAAAAAAACACAGCGTCTTGGCGACGACGTCCTCGTGTTCGCCTCTCGCAACACGAATACCCGGGGGGACATGTGACGAGCACGTGCCTCAGCTTTTTTTTGGGTGGGCTTCGCAGCATCCACATATGCGAGTATATATATATATATATATATATTTGTATCGAAAGAGTCGCCACGGTTTCTATGAAAGGATGCACGAGATTTTTTTTTTCGCTTGACTCTGTAGCGAGTGGCGAACACGTCAGCGGGCGATGTAAAAAAAAGGGGCGAGAACACAGATTCTTATATATATGTAGCGTACGAATATACATGTGAGCGACATCCCTCGAAAATTCAACTTCCTGTCATCCGCACGCACCAGAAGACCTTCGTAGCACGACGTATGCGGAAATTCTTCATTAGAAAGGGCTTAGTAATTTTCGATATCCAAGATAAATTATTTTACAAGTCATATTTCGTAGAGGAATGGTAATTTTTTTTTAAATTATTGTTCCAAGCTTAATTAAAATCGCGCTACAACTGACCCAATCACAAAAATAAAATTTCTTTGAATAATCAAGAATTTGGAGATATTTATATAAAATTATTGAAAGAAAAGAATTTTATACAATTCCTGAAAATCGCAGCGTGTAGGATATTCTTTTTCGACGCGCACTTTTTTTTTTCCTCGAAAGAAGAGATCGCTTATTTGCTTATTTTTCAAACCTGGGAATTCCAGCTCTCACTATAATTTTGTTTTTCATAAAAAATTGCTGTACGCTTTTGATAACTTGTAAAAAGTTTCGCGATAGTAAAAATAAAAAATTCGATCCTGAAAAAATTATCGCCCTATTTTTTTCTCATGTCAAAGTGTGTGTCGCCTTGAAATGGTAATTTTTCTTTTTCGTTTGATGTAACGAAAACCAACTATAAACTGAATGCAACATTGAGAAGAAAAAAAAAAAAAACTTCTCAAAATGCTAACAAGTTGTTGGACTTGAAACACGAATTAATTAATAATTGACATGACAGACGAGCGTTCACGATGTATTTTGATAAAGTTGGATCGACCCGAGGAAGTTGAGAAAACGAGAGATAAAACGAATGGTGTCTCACCACGAATATCTCACTCGCTCTCCCCATCTCTCTCTCTCTCTCTCTCTCTCTCTCTCTCTCTCTCCCTCGTGAGGAACGAACCGACGCGAGAGAAATGAGAGTTCAGTTGGGCCAGTAATGAGCCAGAAAACTGGCGACAGCAAGCTATTCGTTGCAAACCATAATGATACTCTATTCTCACCGACGCACTTTATGCAAGCATATATATGTATATATATATATATATATATATATATAAGTGTGAAAGAACGCACGTGCGTGTAGACTATCAACGCTCTAGCCACGTTTTCGCATTATAAACCGTGAGCCTCGCAATTTATATTATTCTCGCTGGTCTTACCAGCACGAACCGTAACTACTCGCATGCATACGCGTAACGAGTCTCGTATGATTTTCGACGTGCACGCATTACTCGGACTCGGGAATCGTATGACGATTGCTTAGAAGCAAATGGCTTTAGCCAGAAAAAATTTATCTCGAAAAATTTGTGCGATCCCCTTTTGTTTCTTGATAATCAATGTAGAATGACTATGAAGTATCGTGGAGCACGACTTTTCGTATAGATTCATTGAGAGTAACCTTGTCCTCGGTGAAGTTTGTCCCGTATGGCTTATTTTTCCGTCGCTGTTACAGCCTCGGTGAGAGACGTGAAAAGGGCTTGGTACGAATTCGCACGTGTGTGGGTGTTTGTGTGCGATTCTTGCAACGCTTTGGATCTCACGGGCCCATAAATCACGCCCGTTGGACCCCTCAGGCCGTCTTGTTAGCGCCCTCTTCGAGCTCTTATATATACCCCGAACCTCTCTCTCTCTCTCTCTCTCTATCTTTATCTGTGTCTCTCTCTTTATCTGTCTCTGGCTTCGTCTGGTTCTCTTTCTACACAAGCTACAGCAGTATCCGCAGCTCCTGCCGATCGTTCTCTTTTATCCTCTAACTATGATACCCTGCTCTCATTTTTTTTTTCTGCCACGATCAAACTCCAGGATGCAATATCGACTGCTGGCTTGCGAAAAGGCCTCGACAAGACGATTTGTCGTGTAAAGTTGTGTTCGATTATATGCCCTTTTTTTTGGGCAAGCAATGGATACTTGACGCAGAGCAAAATGTGGAGTGTAGTACGCGGGAGTGAATGCGGTAAAACGGGGATCAGTGTCCGCGAGGCTAATTGAAAAATTGTAAATGCTGAGATTTCAGGTTATCAGACTATCTTATTGTTAGTGTAGCGAGTCTAGCTAAGATCGTAAGTGGAAGTTTGAAGAGCTGAGGTGAACAATTTGGGATATCAGTGGCTCAGCGTAGGAAGAATTTATTTTCGTGTATTAATTAGAGATGTTGAAATTTGAAATGTATATATACTTACAAGATACCGAAATTTAAAATTTTTCGATGATACATTGTCGATGTTTTTTGATAGATTCCTTGACAGGTAAAAAGCTTGTAGAAGAAAAAGTTTATAGGGGGACAACAAAAACGAGTTCAATAAACTTGTTACAAGGACATGTTCTCTTCAAAATGTACTATTTTATTGTCCATTGGTCTAATTTGCTGTTTTCGCCAATAACCTTCAATTTATGAACATAATCTCTCGTTCCTAAGCATTTCACTGAATTATAACATTTTTTTTTTTCGTAAACTTGATCCATTTTACCCAGGTCTACCCTATATTCGTAGATAAACATACATACATATATTTATACATACGAGGGTGGCATCGAAATCAAGTAGAATGGGGAACCAGAAAGCGGCGGCTGTACCTTCCCTGCACTCGTTCTCCGCATAAATGCATACCTATCTCCTCGTTGAATCTCCCGCGCTCTACGGGGACCCGGTAAAACGAGAGAGAGAGAGAGAGAGAGAGAGAGAGAGAGAGAGAGAGAGGGAAAGATAGAAAGAGAGAGAATGTAAACGAACGAACGAAAAGCGTTATCGGGAAGAGCGCACCAACCTGATAAATCCGCCAGAGAATAATGAGTCGACGTTACTCATGCGGCCGGGGCACGTCAGCGTCTCGTTTTTTTTTTTTGGCGAGAAGGTGGAGGGGCCGGGGGGGGGGGCGACATTTTGCTGTTGGGATGTTCGCGTATTATACGCCACATAGTCATTCCCCTTCGTGTGTTCTCTGTAGAATATTTTTCGCTCTTTCTCCGATGCTTCTGGCTGCATGGCATTTATTAATTGAGACGCGATTCGTTCGCGCACGGTTGAACCACGACTTTGACCCCGTAAGGGATTTGTCAAATGAGACGTGTTACACGCAGTCATATAACATACGCGTGATCGGGGTTGGAAATCTTTGATTGCATCGAGGATCCATCTTTTCATTATTTTAAGGATTAAAATTTTTTTTTTCTATTACTTGCATCAACAACGTTTAATCAAATAATCAGGTATTTATAACATAATGAATAACATTTATAATTATAATTTGTGTTACTTTTTTTTTACCAACTTCGATGACACTTTAAAATTAACATTTCCGAAACGATGAAACGAAGGATTCTAAAAGTGATTAAACTTATCTTCATATACTTCATCGTGGATTTCGACCGTAAATAGGTCTTATCAACCCCGAATATTTTTTCGATTTTCATGCTTCTTGAATGAAAAACATATCATTAGTACTCGGGGTAATTGCGAATGTTGCTGAACTCGTGCAAGAGAGAGACAGAGAGAGAGAGAGAGAGAGAGGCTATTTAGGCTGATTTGTTTGTGTACATTACATACCGGGCTACATGGAAATCATTTGAGGAGGGAAGAGCAAGCTAGAATTTGGTTCGTCGCGATACTAAATCCAGAATGGTTCCTGACGCTGAAAAATAAAAAGAAGAAGACGCGCCACGCGGGGCGGTCGTCGTCGACGAGGAGGCTCTCGCACAAAACAAAAATAATCCGAGTTCGTATAAGCTCTCGCCCTCGCATCTTCCTCTTGGGTTCTCTGCACTTTCCTCCTACGAATCTCTCTCTCCCTCACTCTCTTTCTCTCGCTCTCGTATATTAGAACCCCTACATGCGTATATACGTTTTCGTATATAGCGATGCGGTGGCGGGACTATCTATAGATCCGCATCAAGACTAAAGTGTCACGGGTTATACGGTACATATATTTATCTATCTACGTGCGTGTATATGTGTACGCGTGAACGAGGAGACGCTCTCTCGAGAGCGCGTTCACGAGCGAAATTAGTTTTTAAATAAACCGAACGAACACCCCCGTGTCCCCCGTTTCATTCTTCGCCCCCGCATCGTGCAACTCTCATATCGGAGGATTCTCCACGTTCTGTACAACGTTGCAAAAGTATTCGGCTTGATAAATAATTAACAGAGAGTTGAAGAAATCGTCAATAAAATTGAATAAAATCACTCAATGATAATTACATTTTTGTCAAGTCCAGCGAGCAGCCGAGAGCTACCATAATAATTTTTCACGTTTTCCCAGTTGAATATTTGAGTAAAAGTTTATTTAAAGTTTTATAAAGAAAAAAAAAGTTTACTGCAGACGTTAAAAAAGGATTCTATTCGGTTCGTCATGCAGCTGTAAAAATGTCAGTTTTCTTTATTACGTTAAAATGTATTTTATATTGCACCAAAAATCATAAATCGTACATCTTTTGTCGGTGGTAAAAGTAAAAAAAATGGAGCGATTGAGCCTCAACTAGATTCTCGTTCGAGCAAACATTACTCCGTAGCGCGCACCAATCTTTTTCTATACAATGCGGAGATTGACGCGGGACATGGAGTTTAACGCGACCGTTTTGTTGCGACCAACTCTTTTTTTTTCCATCCCTCCATCGCTCACTGGCATCATTCTGTGTTTCTCTCGCAACATGACCCTCTGTGTTACTGGAATACGTTATACCACAAGAGCCTCCATATAACTTGGCCTGTGTCCGCCATAGTGTTTCCAGCAAAACTCAATATCGTTACCAGACGTGAGAGAGAGAGAGAGAGAGAGAGAGAGAGAGAGAGAGAGAGAGAGAGAGAGAGAGAGAGCGAGAGAGCGAGAGAGTACACAACAACACCCTCCAATTTTCATCGTACAATAAAACACGTGGCGACAAATTCGGCGCGCCTGCAATCACGATCGAAACCAACCGACGACCCCACAGCAATAGCAGCAGAGCCCTCCTAGGCCCCGCTGCCTCAGTAACCAAAAATCTCCCCTGCCCGTTGGCGCGTAGCTGTTGTCTGCTGAATAACGCATATATACATATATATATATATATAGACGATGGTGGTGGCGTCAGCATGGTGAGTGCTATAGCGATGAACTCTGCTGGTGTTAATTTGGTTATATGATAACGTGAGACCGAGAGAGAGAGAAGAGCTTGAGTTCTTGGTGAACAAAGAGATGAAAACTGCGATGACGATGGTCAAAATCATCGGTAACAAAATACATATACGGCTGTGGGGATGCGAACTACCAGCATATCGATGCTAATCGCCCAAATGGACCGTGTTACAGAGTTACAAGAGCTAGGACTCATTCGCCTCCGTCCTATCCTCGCGAATTAGCGTCAAAAGCTCGAGCAGCAGAATTATGCGAGCATTGCAGCCGTAGAGCTGGGTCACTGAAAGGTCTGTACAGACCACTGAGAATCGAAAGGGCGTAATTTACATGGTCGAACAGGGAGAGAGTATCACGTGAGCTGTGACCAGTTGTCTCGCATTTCTGGTGCGTGTGCTCGATGCACAATGAAACATTTCAATGCAAAAACGATTGAGAATCCAAATTTTGAGCTGTCGACTCGATCGAAGGTCAGGTACTTATATTTCCTAATTATGAAAAATACTCAGGAATTCTAGCTGAGAATCGAGCCCACCAAAGTTGAAGGAAGTCTTCGTTCCATGATGTCTCAAAATCTATAGCGTACGAAAATTTTTATTCGCTCATATTCGAACGATCGAGATCGAGGACAGGTAATTGATTAATTAGTACAAAGAGAACGATCTTAAGATCGTGTGACTGATCAACATTCCTGAATCGCATGTGAGCATTCAGTTGAGGAACATAATGCCGCGCGATGCAGCGTGTCACTGGGAAGTTTTCTGCTTGTATTCTCACGAGAGACGAGAGTGACTTCTTGCTCAAGCTTTGTTTTTTTTTCCTTCATCCAACCGGATTTATGGAAATCCACGTGTGTCCGATTTATCGCACGATCTTTCGCTCCGTCGAAACACACAAGAAACGTGTGTAGGGCATTCGTCGCAGCTTGGCATTCCTCGATACGATCGATCCAGCGCGAGAGACGTGTGTCAAAATGTGTGTGCCGAGAGAGAGGGACACAAGTCTCTCGGACTTTGAGTACCCCGGATAATGACGATGATACTTTTTCACTTCTCAGTGTTAACGAGCCCAGAAATTAATCCTGTACAGTTCTCGTTCAGGTGGCAAATCATGTTTAAGAGAACGAGAGAAAAAAAAAAAACAGATACACAGGGTGCTGGTATACGCTACTTTCCGATGTTGTTTCGTGAAAAATAAGACTCCGTGGAATCACAGGGAAAAAGTCAAAGAACCATAGCACAAGCCGAGAGACGAAGAGTTCACAATGGCGGAACGGAGTTGTGGGTCCGCTGCGATAGCAAGAACCCTGCGAATCATCGAAGAGCCCCAACGACTCAACGAGCCGTGTCGCCACGAGATAGTAAAACGTGCCAGAGATTGAAGAAAAGTCGTCGAACGAACGAGGCGGATCGGTGTGTGTGTGTGTGTTACAAGAGGGAAAAAGAATAAAGGTCCGTTTGATGCAAGGAATTGTAAAAAAAAAGCGAGAGGAACAAGGCGAAGGAAGAAAAGAGGTAGAAGAAGAGGAAGTTACAGGGCGATTGGAAAAAAGCAAGAAGAAGCCAAGAAGGCACGAACGGTGTGTAACTTGTCATGGTGGCGAGACTCATCCGCATCGAACATAAAGAGAGAGAGCGAGAAAGAAAGAGAGTGAGTGTATCTTCGGCTCTGGCGATCGGGCGTCGGGACGCCGTGCTCGCACTTTTCTTACGGATATATCCTCTATATGCGAAGAACACGACGGGCAGAGAACGCGAAGCGGGATTGAAGGCAAAACGAAAGAAAGAAAAAAAAAAAAAAAGAGAAGAAGAATGTACAGGCAAATATTGCGTTAAACGATGTAAGAAATGGTAGCCTGTGTGCTCCTATCCTGGGCCGCGTGCTCCTCGCGTGGGTTTTGCAAGGAACAACCTTTCGTACATGCTGCTCCTGCTGATGCTGCACACGCTGCCAGAGAGGATAGGACGAGCGTGTAGGAGGTTGGTTACATCGTCCCCCGTGTGCCTCGACGAACGATATACATATATTATTCGAGATTACTATATAGCGAGGGAAAAACAGGAACAAGCAACGAAGAAGAAAGAAGATGAAGAAGAAGAAGAAGAAGAAGAAGACGAGGAGGAAGAAGACCGTATGAGAGATAGGAAGCCGTCGAGCGGTATATTCCCCGAGTTCAACATGGTTGCGTTCGTCGTTCACGCATCAGTGGCATTCATTGCATCGGGAAAAAATGATATGCTAATAAATTGTTTGCCTCGCGAACAAATTGTTTGAGCCAACCGAGGAGTAAAATGTTGATAAATTCCAACAATTTTTCGGTCCAACAATTTTCAGCTGCATCAAGTGAACTCCTTTCTGGTCCAACTGATCTTGCGCGTCGTTTCTCTCTCTCTCTCGAGGTTTCTTGTAAGCGATGCGGGAGATCCGCTCGCAACATTGGGGAGCCAAGCGAGCGAGGAAACGAGAGATGAACGCAAAAGAAAGGAACCGGCGAGTCCACCCTGCCTCAAAGTGCTCCGCTGACTTACATCCCTCAGGGCTAAGGGTGCGCTAAGAGGGCGTGACCAAGATCTTCCTCTCACTCTCGTATATATACCCTCTGCATTTCGTTTCTCTCTGGTAAACGCGCGCGTGTTAGCTCATCATGCTTCGTTCGGGGAAAAAAGAATGCGTCCTCGAAATCGTTCAACGTTAATAGATGCACGTATGATGTGTAGTTTTTCTCTGGGCTCTTTTTCGTTATCCCGCACGTCGATGGCTCTCGTTTATACTCTCGTTCAAACTCCGTGGATTATTATTCCGGTTTACCTTTTTTGGTGATCATCGAATCCGGGCAGCTGCGACGACGCTGCTGCCAATGCGACTGGAGCTTATCCCTCCACGGATCTTCCCGTACTTTTTCATGGTGCAAGGAGCATCCTTATTTATCTCCACCCCCCCCCCCCCCCCTCCTGCCCTTGCGGAACCTCGTCGCTCGTGTTCTCGCGCGGACACAGAAGGATCGAACAATGCCTCGTGAATATCACACGAAAGAGTTTCCGCAGCCTTTTGTAACTATATGCGAAGCTCTGGACGCGTCTCTCTCAAAGTTCGGAGACGAAGATTCGAAGATTATTATACGGAATAAAGTGCCCCGCGCGGCGCATATCGACTTTTCGATCGAAAGATCGTTATCCTCCTTTATATCCCTTGCTATATTATGTAGATCACCCGGTAATTCACTCTGCCCTCCAACACGAAAGATATATATTATAATAAGAAGAATCCGATAGCTGTAGATCGCTCGCGCGCTCTGTATAGTACCTCAAGCTGACTTCGGAAAAAAAGTAAAATATAAAAAAATTGAACAAGCTCTCTCGGCAGTATATACTTGATCGCTTTAAGCTCTTGTTTCTCTCCCACGCACATTGTCATTGTTATCGCAGGGAGTCCGCGCGGTGTGATGTATACGTTTCTGATGCGGCCATCTCGTCAATTCCTATCCACAATTTGTGATCCCTTCATTGGTCGGAAGGTCGTCATATACACGCGCCTGCGTTATTACCCGAAGGCGGAGTGTTGTATCGCCAACGTCTTGGAGCACGAGTCTTTCCTGATGATGCTTCCCGATGTTGAAAGTCGCTGCAGATAGGTGTATATAGTATACATATATGGATACATAAGAAGGATATCCATATAGTGCGGGACGACGGGTAAGGACGAAGAGAAGAAGGGAACGGGTAGAGGGTCAGCTGGGACGCGAAGGCAGGAGCAAAAGCAGCGGCAGCAGCATTCCATCAAACCAGACTCCATCTTATAATGTGTCCCGCGCTCGGCTCTCCGATGCTGACCCCAGGCTACATCTTCGGCCGTCTCTCGTATATACACAGCACACACAAATCGCTGGTTTGTCCACACATATACAACGCAATGCATATGTACGCCACAGCCATATTTTCATCGTTCTTTTTTTTTCCCCCTCCCCCCCCCGTTCCTCCTCTTCGTCTTCTTCATTCTCCACCTTCCCTCTTGGTTCACGCATCTCGATCCGATCGTCGGCTTTCTCATATCTTCGTCCTCTTTCTCCTTTTAATCCGGAGGTCTTTTATTTTCATCCTCTCGCACTCGTCGCTTTTGCCCTCGTCTCCTCTCCTCCCGGAGTTGTTCGACGCGCAGGCAAATCGCCGTTTGTCCGCTCTCCACGGTCGCGGGTTCTCTCCGTGGTGGACCCGAGCAAGGCAGAGAGCCGCGGAACGAAGGAATGGATGAGAGCGAGGCTGTTGGAAGAGAAAGAGAGAGAGAGAGAGAGAGAGAGAGAGAGAAGCGACGATTGGAAAGGAAAAAAATGCAGCACAGCATTGTTTTTTTTTTTTTTTTTTTTTTTTTATAGGATCCATCGTGAAGAGGCAAAGAGTGTATATGGCATTTTGGAAGATCTTTTTCTGTAGCGTAGGAGGAGATTCGACAGGGCTGTCAGGGCGATGGCGTCGACTCCACGAATTCGGATATAATCTCACGTTGTATATGTTACAACTCATAGCATCGAAAACTTTTCATTCCGTCTCGATTCGGGATCTCTGGTTTGAGGAGAGTCGCGATGTTTCTTTTTTCGTTTTGTTTTCACTCTCGTTTTTTTTTTTTTTTTTTTTTTTTTTTTTTTTTTTTTCGTTCTTCGTCGAATCTTTCATCGGCTAGAATCACGAGAAAAATGCGAATAAGTTGTGTTTCTGGGTTCCCGGATGACGAGGATCGATGATCGTACATCGCTCCCCTCGACGACGAAGAAGACACGAAGAGGGCGAAGACACGCGCGTCCGAAGAAAAGCTAAGAGCGAATATAGGCGCGTTGACGTGCGGCTCGATGGATGCATTTTTAACGCAACGGAAATAGCGCGACGCCTCGTGATTTTCACTCTCGTTTATTCACTTTATAACGCTCCCGTCCTCGCTCGTTCGCTCGGCTATTCGGGATATAACGCGCGTCTTTCGAAAAAGCGACGAGACGATCGTCAGCGAGAGCTTCGGCGCAGACAAAACAGGGACAGCTGCTGGTATGAGCCGACGCGACGACAACGACGACGACAGTCTCGCGGAGAGAGAGACCACCGAATTCTACATTCCTCACTTTTTTTTTTTTCCTTCTCATTCGTTCTCTTACACATAATTCCTACTGTCCTGCTTGGTTTCTTTTTTTTTTTTTCTCCTCCCCAAGACGAAAGATGGACCGAGGCACTTTCTTTTTCCTTCTCTCTCACGTTCTATATGTCATCGCATCGACTCGATGTTCGCTGCATATACGACGATTTTAGTTTAGTCGGGATGGATCATCGTCGGGATTCGATTGCAAATGTTCAATGAAAAAATTGACGAAAATCAGCCGATTGACGATAACTAAAAATAGTGTATAATTAGCTCGAATAATAACTATAACAGCAGAAACTAAGTATAAATACATCGGTAGGATGTAATATTGTTTTTTTTTTCGTTCTCATGTCATTCGTCTCTGGCGTTTTTTTTGTCCCATTCCAAGACGAAAGATTTGAGCGCGTTTTTTTTTTTTCCTCTCTCGCCACTCATCAGCATAAAACTTGGATGCTCTCGATACGAGAGTGACGATTCTGGTATAGTTTGAGCTTGTAAATCAACATCGAGACGCTGATTGAAAAATTACGAAAAAGTTAGTTAATCGACGATCGTAAGAAAAAAAAAAAATTTTGTACCGCATGTGGTACAGTCAAAGGGCCACTTTGACGTTTGAGGTATTATAATATGTGTCTGTATAGCTCGCTTTAGAAGGGCCTCCCCCAATAATCTGGTCCAATTCTGATGTCGAGACTCTGCGGTGGTGTTGAACGAGCCTCCGAGGCTTCGTACAACCTCTCTCTCTCTCTCTCTCTCTCTCTCTCACTCTCACTCTCTCTCTCTCTCTCTCTCTCTCTCTCTCTCTCTCTCTCTCTTTCTCTCTGTGTGTGTGTGTGTCTCTCTCGGTCTCTCGTAGACTTGAGAGAGACCCGGCGTGTCGAGAGATGCCCTCATAAATCGACGCGTTTAGATTGTGCCGCATTAGTGGCCGTTTTACGGCGTACTTGGAGAGATACGAGACGAGCCAATGCACTATATACAACTGTTGTGTACTCGACCTATCCTATGTGAAATATAAACATATTGCGTATGGGACATTCCGGACCACCCGATGATTTGAAAATATTTTTTCTTAAGACTCCTACAAAATATTTTTTCTCAAGACTCCTAGAAAGTGCCAGGAATCTCGACGAATTAAATTACATTTTAGTAAAAAAAATTACTGAAAGTTTCAGTCGGATATGAATAGTCCTGCACGACATGCAGTGTCATGAAAGCTAAACATGCCTTATTATAATTTAAAAAAAATAAAAAAATGGATTGAAATATCCAGTTTACATTTTCAAGTGTTTTCCCGTGAACTTGAATGAAACTTGATTGGGCCAAAAAATCAAAATTTTTTTCCTCCCGTATAGAGGGACGAACTAAGATTTTCTTCTTTACGAACTTTAAACCGACTTGATCTCTAGAAAATTGGATTAATGCCAATCAAAAAAATCTCGACGCCTCGGAGAATTGACAAAAAGAAACAAAATTCCAAAAAATTTGGTGTTTGAATCGTTGCGGAATGTCTCATATATATGGGGCATTCCATCCCGATTCGACCAGCCTCCGACCCTCACCATTTTTTATTCGACTCACAATTTTTTATGTTGTTCACCCACATAAATAGAGACTACCATATTTTTTTTAGATTTTTTTTCCATCCCGTTTTGGAGTAACAAATTTTTGAAATAATCGATGAAACCCAATTCAATCAGCGATATCTTCTAATTAAAAAACTCTGAATTAACTCTACTACTAAATTGCGAGTCGAATCAAAAATGGCGAGGATCGGAGGCGGGTCGATTTGGGGTGGAATGCCCCATATATATATATATGTATGCATAAATTAAGTTACATTGTCTCGTGTCTTTTCTCCTTATCGTCGTGTCGTCTTCGTGAAAAATTAATGACTCCACGAGACTTCGCAGTAATTAGCACGTTCCTTTGAATTATCGACGCATTAATTATATATTATGTGTGATATGCTTTAATAGCGAATCGAAGAAAGATGTTTAAAGATCTTTTATTCATATTGATCTGCGGTGCTGCACGAGAAACAGCGCTTTACGATTAAATTTTTCAACCATATATACAATAATTTACGATAATACGTATATATAGATGTATGAATGGCGTATCGTATCTCATATGTTAATGCATGTTGAGCAGCCTGCAGTGATAAATTGATTATCAAGATATTTTTCATCCAAACTTTGCCCATTTTATAAGCGTTTCTCTGCATATAATTTCCTAGCAAACACAAGGGCATAACCTGCGTAATTTTGCATCGAGTCGAGTCCTTTCTGTTTTTGAACAGTTGAGATATTCGCACAGGCATCACGAATCTTCATCTCTCTCTCTCTCTCTCTCCACTCTCCGCATTTATAATAAATACATAATATCGTCGATACTTTACATATTATCGTTGCAGGGGTCGCCTTACTCTCAGATTCCCCGCGGTGACTGTGCAATCCACCATAATCGCGTGTGATATCGAGATTCGCGCTATATAAATATACAAAGTGCGCGTGTGCGCCCCGCGGGTCTCCGCGAGAGTTCGCACATGCGATCGTTATGGCAATTTTGCAAATTTCACCACAGTCCGACATATTGCAGGACACGTGGATTCGATTTGTCCCCGAACACCGCTTAATTTTATTCCGATCAGTATACCGAGAGGTTGTCGCGTTTTTTTTTTTTCGAGCACTCCCCGTATCTTCTCTTTTCCGTCAACGTGAAATATGTTCGGGGAGTAAAATTGATTCGTTCAATTCGAATAAATTTTATTTACATTAAAAAATCATATCTCCAACGAAAATATACAATATTTTCGTTGTAAAAAAAAAGAAGATGTACGATCATCGGTATACGACTTACTGATGTGAAATTTCCACAAGTTTGCATGACAATAATTTTTGTACGTTTTAAAAATAATTTAAATTGTTTCCATATGGGTATGCTTAATTTCGTGAAATTTACTACGACTATTGAATAATGAAATTTACGAAATTACATCTGCTTAAGGTTGTAATGGAAAATGAACTTTAGTGGAATGAAAAAATCTGCTGATTTGTCAGCTAAATTCGATGCTCTTTATCGTGATACGGACGCGCACACATTGTATTAAGGGTATACGAGAGAGTAACGTGTGTTTGGATACATCGTTCGACTCGACGCCCTCACAGCACGCTCTTTCTTCTTCCCTTCTTTCCCTCGAGAGGCCCACAGGGGTTTTATACGCCGACGAGTGGCGCCTGGGGCAACCTTGCAATATATATATGTATATATCGCGTTTCTCGTATTTCTCGTGTGCGTAAATGGTTGGTTGCGTGCGGTCACCCCGCGAAATCGCGAATACTCTGTGTGTGCTGCATTGTTTCTCTCCTCCCGGCAATCTGTTGTGGGTGCTCGAGTCGAGTGTGGCTCTCGTCGACGCCCTTCTCG
This sequence comes from Rhorus exstirpatorius, assembly GCA_963564615.1. Taxonomy (NCBI): domain Eukaryota; kingdom Metazoa; phylum Arthropoda; class Insecta; order Hymenoptera; family Ichneumonidae; genus Rhorus; species Rhorus exstirpatorius. The sequence goes on from OY751315.1 coordinate 40,670,087, forward strand.
CTTGTCGAGTGTTATACACCTCTATATATATATATATATATATATACATGTGTGTGCGTATGTATATGTAGCTCGGACTTTTTAACCACCCTGCAGCACATCAACCAGCACGCACCCTTCACGAAATCGTTCTGCATCCACCCCTCGAACGAGATCTCATCCGATCGCCACACGCGCGCGACGATTCTTTCTCTCTTATTACGGGTTCGTCGACAATTAGTTCTCGAGATGAAAAAATAAATCAGCGATTTTTTCGATAATTGCAATTGTTGAGTGCAAAAAATATATAAAAACCGAAAAAAAAAACCAACATTCATGAAGTATAGGTATGAAATGTAATGGAAAAATAGTCGAAGAAGAGCATAGAAAATGAAATTTCAATGCGTACTGGAGTAAATAAAATAAATAATCGAATAAAGAGAATGAATTATTTTATAAATTCAATTGCTCGATAAAAACGAAAATTCCAAAGAGAAGGTTCAAATGAGTTGTATAGCGAGATACGATTTCGTCGAAATGACAATATCGATGTGAACGCATTATCTCTACGTTTGGAGATTTGAAAAAAAAAATTATATACTCCCTTCGTGTGCCAGGGTGGATGCAATTTCGTTGTTTCCGCGATACCAGAACGTGTTAAGCGTGGTGTGCGACTTTTTTATGGATATAAATATATATACATATCTGCGCGTGGACGCTTCTCTCGTGTAATTAAACCGGGATCGCGAGAGGCTACATGGACGGGATGAGAGACGGGATAGAGGGAGGAGAGTGAGACGGATAAAAGTGAGAGAAGCAGATGGAAGAGACAGAGAGAGAGAGAGAGAGAGAGAGAGAGAGAGAGAGAAAGAGAGAGGAAGATGGCCAAGTTGGTGCCCAAGAGCGCTAATTAACGAGCCCCGAGGTGTTGAAATCGAGTCGCAGTATTTCACGCGAGGTGCAGAGACCTCTGATGGGACTTTGTGGTACTGCGGCCTTCTCCTCTTTCTCCCTCACATCTTGGTGGGTGGATATTCTTGTATATATGTGTATATATATATATATATGTATGATATGCTGTTTTGCACTTGAGAGAAAGAGAAAAAGAGAGACGCCATAGAAGATCGTGCAGGCCGAAGAGATCGCCACACGACGTGGTTCAAGTGAGACACGAACAACGCGAGAAAGATAGAGAGAGAGAGAGAGAGAGAGAGAGAGAGTGAGAGTGTGTCTTATAAGAGAAAGTATCGGAGAAGGTGGGTATATAGATTCTTCGGGAGAGACACAGAGGAACTAATAGGCGGGGTGAGAAACAAGCCGCCAGTGAGATAAGAAGACCCTCGGGCCCCTCATGGCATAATAATTTGTGCCCCCACATCTCACTCTCTCTCTCTCTCTCTCTCTCTCTCTCTCTTTCTTTTGCTCTGGACCAAAAGAGGATGCTGTGCCATCCTGGACGTCTCAATTACAAGATAGGGCATTAAGAAAAGAGCATTGTAGAACATTTTCGAGCATTACACCTGGCTCTACGAGGGCCTCAACTAGATTGGATTTAACGACTTGAATTATTCAATCGCTAGCAAACAAAATGTTTATTTCATTTTATGTTAGAAAATTGCCCTCTCGAGTTCAATGATAAAATCAAATGGGAGACGTGCAGATTTACCCTGCTGGGTATATTTGCCATTTTTGCATTCGTTCCAATATTTCATCGATCTTGGTGTATGAAATAACTATACTTGGGCGATAGGAGAATATTTCGTGAATGAACGAATGAGAATTGTCAGAATGAGAGTCCTTCCGACAATTGGAGAAAATCGAATGATTTGATTGATTCTGTGTGTATTCAGGGACAAACTTAGCTTTGCTGCACGATAGTGCAGAGAGAAATCTTGAAAAAAAAATAAAATGAAAACTGAATATTGAAATTTGCAAAAGTCAAGCGGGTGCGTTTTCCTATACGATTGCAGCTAGACAGGCCGTTGAACCAAGTTTTTCGATGAGAAATACACCACGAGAACTATATTGAATTGGAGAAAAAAAAGAGAGAGAGATGGAAATATTGACTGGAACATTGGCAAAGAGACTGCATGCGAGAACTTTAAGTTCATTTCACAACAGAGGGTAAAGAAAGTGGTTTCTATATCTTGGACGTTACCTTGTTCGATGGAACGTAATATCGTATAATAACACGACGTATGCTACGTAATATCCGAGTGAACTCTCAGAGTGAATACGAGACGCATACGAGAGGTTATGGTGCTCTTGTAATGGTGAAGATGTAAACACATGAAATAATATGGCAACGTTGATATATGATTATATAACGCGCATACGTGTTTGAGTGTGCGCGAGTTTGTTTGAGTGCGACTGGACTCTTGCGGCGCCATGGCTAATAGACATATCTCTCTGCTGTGGCTTGCAAAACGTTACCACGGTATGCAATGGAGAGTGCAAGCGAACGAGAGAACGTTACCCGACAACTGAACAGGCGAGGGAATAAGTTATACGAAGGTACACACGAGGTAGAGAGCACAAAAAAAACGATGGAAAAAGAGAATGAAGAGGGAAGAAAGAGGGCGAGAGAGAGAGAGAGAGAGAGGGTGAGAGAGATTCAGAGTGACATATTGCAACGAGGGGTTCGGCTTGAAACTTTGAACAAGTATATCTTCCGATTCGACCCGCTCGCGTGATGTACCGCATATCGCCACTCGGAGATTTTTAACCCCGGAGGGAGCGATGTAAAAATTAGGATACAAAATGACTAAAAATTATTTTGCGATGAAACAATTGTAAAAAAATTGGGTAAATAAATGTTTCACAATAATTCACAATAGTGTAGAATAAATAATAAGAATAATTAAAAGTTCCTATTTATCACTGATTTCCATTCAGCGGAGATTTCGACTTTCATTATTCGATGCTAGATTTTTTTGCAAGTTCATTTATCAATTAAGAGATCCCGATCGAACAATGTTTGTTCTCGTCAAAGCATTCATTCTCAATTAAACAATAATCGAGAATAAAGGCGATGAGTAAATAAATTTAATTAGTAACAATAATTACTAATATTATTAATTTGAAAGTAAATTAATAATGGATGAATTTAAAGAAATATTAATCGGAATGGGAGAAAAAAATGAAAAGAAATAAATGGAAAATATAAATAGTTGAAGAAATAACAATAATAGTACGAAAGATTATATTGCAGTGCGTGTGATATCGTCGACTTTGACGTCGAGAACGGAATGAGAGTGAAAGGGATCGGGTGTGTGTGCCTAAAGCGAGAACACAAGTCCCATAGTTTGTATGTCGATAAACCTCGAGCTCTGCATATATATCTGTGCCACTATTATTCTCACTTTAAAATACTTTTGGCACATAAACGCATACATGCAGAGCGCGCTCGAGTTGCATAACTCTAAATGACGTTTCGAACGATTCTCTAGATCGCATTCCCGGGATAAAACAAGAGAGAGAGAGAGAGAAAAGTCGATTATTTGCAAGTAGAAAAGGAAAGGGATAGATCAGACAAACAACAAGATTACGGTCGAATTATTCTCACATTTTTTCCTCAATCGCAATTACTATCCGCCATGTTCTCTTCTTTTTTTTTTGCGATCAAAACATAATTGTAAATAATGATTGCTCGTGAAATGTTAAAAAAAAAAAAAAATTAAAGTCGTGACGTCCACGATCGTAATGATCATCGAACAGGTCACGAGAGTCAAAGTCTATTAACGACGAACGTTCGAATCGATCGATGAAAGTAGAGAGACCGTGTGTGTAAATTTCCTCACACACACACACACACACACATTTCTTGATTCCCTTAGTCGGTGAATGGCATGGACGACGAGCTTGCTTTTTTCATTAGTAATTTTTCTTTTGTACTTGGCAATTATCGTAACTTGTAAATACAAGGCCTTAATCCACACGACTCGCCAAGACTCAATAGCATTTTCATTTAGTCCCTTTTTATTTGCCAGCCAATCGATTTACAGAATTCGACTCTCTCGTTTCTCTCGTTATATTTTCTCGCTTATTCGCGCGTATTATTCTTCGCGAGGCAATGACTCCGCGCTAAACTACGCTGTGCCGTACATACATATAATACCCATTTCAGGGATGCTGCGAGACTGGCCACCTTTACGCACTTTGGCCTTTCTCAAACGTTATTCACCAATGGCACAACACCCAATAGTTCCCATTGTCCCAGAGTCCTCGCGGCACGAGCGACCGTGCTCATTGTAGTCGATGAGAACACAATAATAATTGTGCTAATGATCGTAGACTCGCGAGAAAACGCCGCGTAATCGTCGAGGGAAAAGGAGAGAGCGGAGCTTAAAGGGAGCAGCACCCTTCGAATATATACGCCGAGAAAAACGCGGGGCTAGATCGATTCTCATTCACAGACAGTTCTCTTCACTCTCTCTCTCTCTCTCTCTCTCTCTCTCTCTCTCTCTCTCTCTCTCTCTCTCTCTATCTCTCTCTCTCTCTCTCTTTGAAATTTTTTTTCTCAGTCTACCGATGGAAAGCTCGATTTGAATCGAAATTCCATTGCGAATTCACAAGCTTATACTAGGAAAACAAATTCGCGTTTTTATCACGCGAAAACAAAAAAGATGGATTTTTTGTTTTGAAAACGTCAAGTGCTTGTCTTTAAGGTTATAAATCTTTCCCAAAATCAGACGCTCATTTTTCAGGCGTATTTGTCATATTCCTACAGAAAATTCCCTGTAAATGGGTTAGGAGTCGTCATTTTAGGCTAGTGTAAGCATTTCCAATTCCTCTGATCACGAACCGTTCCACTTCACGTGGAAGGGGTCCCACATATTCGTTGTGAAGGTATGAATTATTTTTGAAGATTTAAAAATCCCGATCTGGGTATCCTTCGAAATAATATCGTCAAAAGAATCGATTAAACTTTTTTTTTTTTTATTAAGGAAATAAAATCTACCATGTACAAAGACGTCCTAATGCATGAAATAAAACCATCCACAAATCGTATATATTTCCACCCCCCCACACACACATACACATATGTGTACAGTATAATATAGAACTCGAATAAAATCTCTCGCACAGCATCCCATATGATCCTACGTACATTCGTACGTACGTAGGACTCTCTCTCTCTCTCTCTCTCTCTCTCTCTCTCGCTCTCTCTGTCTCTGTCTCCCAGGGAGAGAAAGCGATGGAAGGAGAGCCCGTTGGAGGATACGCTACGTGGGGCACTCTCTTCATTTCCAGGCTGTCACGAGCAGAAGAAGATTCGGCCTGCGTTTGACAGCTGCAGGGTCTGGGGCCGTTGCTGCTGCTGCTGCTGCTGGTACGGATGCTGAGCCGCGTGTGCGCTATGCTACGCGCATGAAACCCGCGAGAGTTTCCCGAGCGTATACGCGTTTCGGTAACGCTCACATCGGTACCCGTGCCGGGGACGTAGCATGGTCTTCTATCCCCAACCCCAAACCCTCTACTTTTCTCTCGAGGGTTAGGGGGTGGCCGGAACCAGCTAGTGAACCGTGCTCTCCACTCCCTCTCCAAGCCCCGCATGCTCGAGTTCTTTCTCTTTCCATTCCCTCGTTCTTTCGTTCGCGTTTCCCTCTGTGTTTCCCTGTTCCACTTGTATCGTCCATTGCCCGTAGCCTTCGCTCTATCTCAGTTGCCTATATAGATTTTTTACCTCACGCTCTCTCTCTCTCTCTCTCTCTCTCTCTCTCTCTCTTTTTCCTCGTACTCTTTCCATCTCGCATCCTCAACTTCTCGTCATATTCTCATCCCCGACCTCTTTATAACCTCCATACATATGGATATGCATATGTACATGGATGATGTATATAAATATATATACGTGTATATGGTTTCTTCGTTCACGGTTTCTCATTTTTTCGCCTCCCTCCCTCTCTCACCGCGCTTTTGCTGCTTGTTATTTTCCTCTCTGGATTCTCTCGTTCTACCTTGTACACGTGCTTTACGCATATATCTATGTATACACAATGGTGTATAGTTATGTATAAAATGTACATTATATATATGTATATATATATATATATATATATATGTGGGTGTGTATAGTGGTGCTATCGCTGGTAACGCGCATGCCCAGCGGGATACCGAGCGTGGATCCCTTCGTAAATACCGCATTTTAATTATTCCGTCGTTTCGTTTTGTTCGGGTATATCTTTTCTCCCGCAGGTCCGAGACGCCATGGCATACATAGACTGGGGGTTTTTTTTTTTTTTTTTGGACATATATACCGAGATGAGAGAGTCGTACAGGAGAAAGAAAGGAGCACAGGACGATCGGGAAGGCTCGTGTAAATCACTTCTATCCGTGAAATTTGTATGCATATGTATAAGGGATAAATGTATGTTTGTATTTATATAGATGGCTGGTGAGTGTAGAGTTGTATATATAGTATATATGTACAAATGATAATCTCGATCGTATGATCGCACACTGGATACGAGAATTCCTCGCGGATCGCTCGAACGAGACTCTGAGCGATCGATGGCAATATTTTGCGTTAAATTCCGCGGATAAACGATCATTATTATTGTTGAATTCGAGATCGAAGATACGAAAGATTGTCGAATTCATTTTATCAGAGATTCGGTGAGTTCGAGGAATTTTTTTTTTTTCTTTTTTTTTTTAATTATTTACAAATGCAAATTTCGTTGCGGAACAATCGAATGAATTATAAAATTGAGGGATGTCGAGTGAAGAAAGTATAATAATTTGTATCAATGAAATTTGTAAAAAGATCGAGGTTGGCTCGTTGATCGAGGTATTTTCGTTTTTTTTTTCTTTGAAATTTTAGCTATAAAAATTTGACCGATCTCGCGTAATTGAAAATTTTGATTTTGCACGCGTATGCGTATACATTCACAATGAGAATTCGATTAATTCTGTATAAAAGCTTTTGGTGATGGAAAAATATTGATAAAAAAAAAAAAAAAAACGAAAAAAAAAGAAGGAAAATTCAACCCCATCTCGAAAAAGGTTATTGCCATGCGACAACGAGAGTTCATCGTTGGGCGCCAGACGGGACCACGACGAAGTACAGAAGCGATAGGGAAAGAGCGAGACAGAGGGGTAAAGGGGTGAGATACGAGGGTGATACACACATTTAGCCATTACACGCAGCTGCTTCAGCCTCGAAACGGTCCCGAGACCCCAAAATGACGAACTATTGCAGCGTGAATTTCATATTTCGAAAAAAAAAAATATATATATATATATATATATATACATATACATCACTCGCGATGGATATGGGATAAAGTCCTTTCCTCCGCGAAAAAAAGGGGTGTAATGAAAACGAGGCTCTCTCGGTAATGTTTCGACAACGAGAGGTAACCATTTTTTTTTTAATAACCGTACCACATGATTTAAAATTCAAGCTCTATGTATAGAGATTGCTCAAAGTCAAAAGGACGTAGTCCTGATTTCTATTTACAAATGTAAAACATTTGTATATTAAAATCGACAATGTTGGGGATTTCTGAGTAAAAATTCGCTAAAACCGATAAAACTTAGTAAAAAAAAAATTTCACACTACTGTAAGTCTTCAATGATTTTGTGCACTTTTTCTCAAGGTAAATAAGTTAAGGTAATATAAACCGAATGTACGATTAACTTTTTCTTTTGAAAATTCGTCCAATTTTAATTTCGGAAAGCTCTTGCTATTTGTTTAAAAAAGTTCTAAATATTTTCGACCCAATTTTTTTTTTTTAATTAAAATCTTTCATTGGACTCGATTGATTGCACTTTACGCTCAGATATTATTGCTGCAAGCAAGAAACAAAACATTTTTAAACAATTGCTGTTGTAAAAAAATTTGCATCAGTGAATTTTTTCATTTCGCAAAAGGGACTTGAATGAGCTACCAAAAGAATGAAAATCTCGGACTCTCGGCATCGATTATTTTTCGAAAAAAATTAACCGTAATTCGAAACTTGCATAAAAAAAGTGCAAGCCTCACTGAAGTCTGCAAATAATTCGCTGCAAATATTTTTTCATGCCAAAGTCACGTATGTCACCAGTGCCTGTACCCACATCTCATTACTTCCGGCTGGTAAATATACGAACTCGTGAGAATGACTTTTCAAAATTTAGCCCCTCATCGAATCGGTGCAACGGTATAAGGCTACCCCAAAGCGATAAATCATTCCAAGATGAGATTTATACAACGAGAAATGAGTATTCCAGTGTCTTGATACCGTTCTGCCACTGAAATACTCGTTTCACTTTCTACGTCTATAAATACAGAGATCTTATATACATATACGGACATCGCGTATACATATATATAGATATATTGGACACGCGGATGAGGCGAGAACCGGGTTGAGAGACGAGAGAGAAGATGGAGAAAAGTGGAAACACGGTGGAAAGCGGGAATATATATGGTGAAAAGGAGAGAAAGATGGAAGGTATGGGGGTGCGCAGATGCACCGACGGGTGCTGTTTAATATCAGAGCCGCACATGGTTCGCTCGAAGACACATTTCACTAATATTGCAGTGCGCGAGAGCGAGATCGCACACGACAGGATAGCACAGAGAGGAGGGAGGGAGGGAGGGAGAGAGAGAGAGAGAGAGAGAGAGAGATCACTGTATATTTTCCACGGTGCACTCACCCACGCTTTACATATATCTCTCCGCGAGCATTAATATATTCAACACATATGAATATTGCACACTGAGAGAAGGACGGAGAACGTGTGGTGAGGGTGAAAAAGGCCGAAGGGATGAGGGAGAGGAAGAGAAGGAGGACATAGCGAGGGCCAGAGTGAAAGGGTTTCAACGGATGTAGAGAAATCCAGCGTATACATTGGCTAAACCTTCATTCTATGCCTGTATCTCGAATGCCCTCTTCTCTTCACTCTATCTCCCCCCCCCCCCCCGCCCCTCCCTCCCGCAGTTGCGTATATCTCTGGCTCGCTCTTTCGAGCTCACTCCGCGAGTCTGCGTATGGAGCTTCATGAAATCTGCGGCTTTCATTGTTCAACGACGAAGCTTTGTGCTTTGTACAACCCTCGAGCATTCATCTATACGCATATACGTATCAAAATGCTGACAAACAAAAGGGCATAACTCGCGATACTTTGCGTCAAAAATTGTTTGAGTTGCGCCATTCTTGTTTTCTGAAAATCGATGTATAATATATGTGTGCAACTCCGGAACTATCGCCGGGGTTCTCTTTGAATAAGGAACTAATGAATACCTGCGGACTTGCCTTTCTATGTGCAATATACACGTATACATACATGTTTTCCAAATACTTCGACTGCTTTTTTTTTCGATACGAATGTTTTTGTTTCAAATTTTTTAAGCAATGAATTTTGAGATCATGAGCAATCGCTCCTATTTACATATTATAAAATACAAATTATCGAAAAGTAAAAAATAACAATTCTAGCTGTACCTTGACATTTTGTGAGGTAAAAATTTTTGTAAAATTGACAAAACGATGCAGGTAAATGTAGTATACTTGTCTCAAGTTTTTTCTACACCATTTATGGTATTTTTGGGAGATCCTTTTTCACAATCCTCTAAAAGCATTGCGAGGCACGAGTGGCTTGATCAAAGTGACAAGGCTTTTTTAACCTCTCGAGAGCAAAACTAGATCGGGCTCAGAGTTATGAGGGTTATCTTCGTTCTCCGGTATACGAATTCGTAAAAAAATTCCTACCACAGGAGCTCTGTTTTCGTCCAAAGTTCCAATAGTGGTTACTTTTATAAATTCAGCTGATGCCAATTAGTGCCTGAGAGGGAATGAAAGTTGCGTTTACAAAGTTTACAAATTCATGAAACTAAAAATGTTGAGTGCTCGAAGTGCATAACGTCATTTTCGTCATTTTCGTATTTTTCGTGTTTCGAAAAAGTCCTTAAAGTAGCGGATTGATGGCTCGCGTGCTCGAGTCCGAGAATATGCATCGTATGTGTGTATACGATTTTCTACAGACTTTGTAGATGAATGTATGTACGTATATTGGTACAGAGGGAAGATGAGGATGACGACGATGTGGAAGAGTGCAAGCCTCGAGAACCAAGAGCGAGGAATAAAGCAAACGAAGAGAAAGAGAAAGAGAGAAAGAGAGAGAGAGAGAATGAGATGGGAAAAGAGCTAGCGAGGAGAGAAACCTCGCGGTGATGGATCGTCCAATCAGTGCCGCGAGATGGAGGACGACCAAGAGGTTGAAAGATAGAGAGAGAGAGAAATACCTATCGAGCGAGGGAGTACGAGCTAAGACGAGAGAATTTTGTACATAACTATGTATATATATATAGCTGTGAAAGTTTCTGAGAGAGTATTCGTGAAGGACCGCGCGAGAAAGATAGCTCGAGGAGTGAGAGGCAAAAGAGAGGGATGCTGAGAGGTCATGGTCGGGTCGGTTGCCTGCTAATCGAAGAACACGTCGTGCGCTGGGTAAGCAGCCACGCCGGTACCGAAAGAAGAAATTCTCTTCCTATTGCCACGGACTATACACATCGCTTGTTATAACGAGCAAAAGGGCTTAAGCAGCATCGCTGTACACCCCGAATCGCGTTAACTTTGCAGCATATTTCGTTTGTCAGAATTCGATCTAAAGATTCTATGATTCTCATCGAACGAGATTGGACCAACCGCGCGAGTCAGCCTTCGCCATTTTATATACGATAAATTGCCGCTCAAATGACGATTGGGCGATTTGAATGGAAATTATTTCCCGATAAAAGGATCGAACGAATGGAAAAACAAAGAGTCCCTCTCCCGTTCAACGTGTGTGTTGCCTCCTCCATACATCGGTCTGGATAAAAGATGGGTAAAAATGAATGAGAGCGAAAAAAAAAAAAACGAGCGAGAGAATACATACAGCGAAAACGAGAGCGAAAAGCGAACAGCTAACAATGGCCGCCAACCAAAACATCCGATAAATCTAACCAGGGCCCCGAAACTCAAGCCCCGAGGGGTTTTAAACTCTCTCTCTCTCTCTCTCTCTCTCTCTCTCTCTCTCTCTCTCTCTCTCTCTCTCTCTCTCTCTCTCTCTATCTCTCTTCCTCTCTCGCCCCTGTACTCAGTGAATACACACGCACACACGAAAATATATGTACACATACGTGGATCTCGCAACCCTTACATTACGACGAGAGAATGAGAAAACGAACATAAGTATATGTATATATATATATGGGACACAGCGAAGCGTTCTCTGGACGCAGAGTCCAAAATGAGTGGATAGAGAATGCGAGAGAAGTTTGTGTTGGGGCGGATGGGGAGGAGAAGGACATGACGTGTGTGTGCCAAATCCACGAAAAACCAAAACCAAGGGAATTTCTACTCACCCGTTCCTATTTTCATCTCAACCATTTCTCCATCTCTCTTTATCTCCTTGTTCTCCATGGATATTTTCGCTGTTTTCGTCACTCCTGGATCGCACTTAGGAACAAGAGCTTTTGCCATGGCAGAGAGAACGAAGCGAGAAAAGAGACCACGTTACATGGTCGGTCGAGGTTTCTATGCTCGACCTTTTCTCTCTCGAGGACGCAGAAACAGCATTATATATATATATATATATTTGGACGGTGGTTTTGCGGGGGGGGGGGGGGGGGGGAGGAGGAGGTTGTGTAACGTAACGAGATCTCCTCTCGTCCTATAGACCCATGGAGAGTTTCTCCTGTTCGTGGCTTTTCGGGGAAAATTTCAACGAATTTGTTTGCGGCCGCGTCCTAATTCGTTTTGCCTCTGCCTTGTGAAACCCAAGGTATTACAAGTCACCTCACACACACACACACAAACACATGCTTACGCGCGAGCTCACTCGATTTAGAAGATGTTTTCCACGAGGATTTATTAGCCGTACACAAAGAGACCGAGAGATCTGGTGTGCTCGCGGGGTAGATACGTATACAAGACTTTTTTTGAAAATTAATTTATAATCGTTTCTTACACTGCTAAATGGTACATAAAGCATATTAATCTAGGATAACGATCGAAAGACTACAAACCAATTTATTTTCATTCGATCGAACGACCGAGAAAACAAATGGCATCTCAAGATGACAGTCATATACTCGTAATTACGTATATTTAATCGGAAGTGACGTGGGACGCGTGCCTCTGTCATTTTAGCTTCGAATCTCATTAGGATAAGTCGCTCAAGGTGGATTTGTAGAAAAAAAAAAAATAATTTATGATTGATCGTCATTGCACGAGAAACTCGTCGATTCATTCTCGATTAATTAAATTCGTTACGATATAAAACCTCGAAAGGGATCGAAAAAAAGTGTTCAACGGGGCAGACTCAACTCGATGTAACAACGAGAGACTTGAATTTGAATTCCAAAATTGATAATCGTAACATAAATTCAGAATCATTAGAGAATCATTGAAATTGAGGCTTGGAAGTGAAAAAATGACTTTTATATTGAGAAAAATTTTAGTCCAATCGAAGGGAAATTGTTATCCCAAATATGTCTGACTCTAAAAGTCATTTCGATTTCGTTCTTCGATTATCATTCGTACTTTGCGAGTTATGGCTTTTTTTTCACTCCGCGAAGGGGTTGAAGATGAGAAGAACGTAATTTTGAGAGTTGTCTCTCGGGTCCATGGGGTTCTCGTGGGCGGAAGAAAGATGGAAAGAGATGCGAGAAAATCGTGGACACGAAGAGGAGGACGAGCTGGCTCGGTGGGCTGTGCGCTTCGAGAACGGATGAGAACGGACAGGTTGGATGGTGTGCGAGGAGGTCCGAGAGAGTGAATGAGAGAGGTGAGAGAGAGAGAGAGAGAGAGAAATCCCGTGACTCTCGCTGCCATGGTTACCGTCGCATTCCCGCCTCGCCACGTTGCCATGGTGACCATGCTTTTTCTCTTACTCCCGCAGGTTTGCACGATAACCATTCTCTCTCTCTCTCTCTCTCTCTCTCTCTCTTTCTCTCTCTCTCTCTCTTTGACGTAGCACACCTCGCCATTTTCCTCTCTCTTCATCTTCCAACTTCGCGAATGTAAGAGGAAAGGAGATGGAGAGCGCCAACCGAGTGCAGCGAAAATGGGGAATGAGAGGAATAGAGAAAAAAAAGAAACAAGACGAGAAGGAAGAAAAAGAGAGAAAAAAAAAGGGAAAGAGGGCTGGCCCTTCATGGCTCACGCGTCCTGATCTCCTCTCTACTTTATGTCGGCGATACAGCATTTTTTTTTTTTTTTTGCAACGAACCTCTGTTACATATACGATAGTTCAGGACCATTCTTCATTGATGTTTTTCAAAGGTTCATTGGTTTTTAAACGTGTATATTTTTTTTTTTTAATTCACCATCGATTCAATTGAGACGCGAGAGATTGACGGATAATGCAAATTTTTGATAAAAACATCGCGATACAATGATGAATCTTGGTCTGACGAATTGAAGATTCGAGCTCCTTTTAGGCCGCTCGAGAAAAGTGAATTTATAAGATCCTGGTCAGTTTTATTTGGGACAAAATCTGGAGTCGCGGTAGCGTCTCGAGACACGTACAGTAATATTATAATAACCGTTCGTTATTATATATTGCTGAAAAATATTTTTCAATGCGGTGATTACGTGTATTTTTTTTTCTCCATCGATTGCGACCAAAATGAAGGCTGCACGAATCACGCAAACAATAGTTTTATTTTTTGTGACGACAACCCTCAGGAACAGCTACACTGCAAATCCAAGTGTGTAGTTTTTACACACTTATGTGTGTAATTTCTTGTAGTCACTTTTTACTCACTTTCACTTGTGTAATTCTACGTCATAACACACTTAAAGTGTGTAATTCTACAAAATAACACACTTAAAGTGCGTTATGACGTAGAATTACACACGTGAAAGTGAGTAAAAAGTGACTACAAGAAATTACACAAATAAGTGTGTAAAAACTACACACTTGGTTTTGCAGTGTATTTCGTCGTCGTCATCGCATACTACTTTATTATAGTATGATCCCACTCTCAAAATAGATGTTGAGAGCAGAGGTTCAACTATACTTGGTCAAAGATCCAGATAAGTCAAATCTAGCAACTTATTATGCACACCGAATATCATGCATCAGGATATGTGTGATTAGATCTTTGAGAGACTTGCGGACTTAAGACTTATCAACTTCTTAACGATGAGCTCTTCTAATTTGTTTTTTTTTTAACTCGGTAAAAAAAATACTCAGCGCGACCAGCTTAAGATAGAGATAAACTTACATGAAATAACGTCGCGTCAAGTATTTTTTTTTCATCGAACTTTCTTTTTCAATGCTAATTTTTTTCTTTAATTAAAGTTGTTCACACAAAAAATGTTTAGATCAAAGAATGTTCACACCAAGAATGTTTAATTTTATTGAACAATTTCAATGCTCGGTGTACTCGGCCATCTGTGCATTGAGCGATTTGAATTCATTCTATAACTTTTTGCAAAGATTAGATTGGCTTGGAACTTGGAACGGACACCATTCGATTTGGACAAGTTTTGCAATTTCATCACTCTGACTCGATGTTTAATCAAAATTTTTATACAAAAGAGTTTTTTGACTCGTCGCTGAAATTGTACACGATAAAAATTCACATTCGAATATGTACATAGAAATATTTTATACAAATCTTGCATACGTTCGTTCGTTTTTTCTTCTTTTTTTTTTTTTTTTAATATTGCAAAATGGCGCAGGTACAGGCGCGAGACAGACGCGCCTCGAAATCAAACAAACCGTCTCGTTGACAGCCTACACCTGTGTCGACTTGTGTCAAAAAAAATTCTTAATTTATATCTCGGAGTCTTCGGCGTCACGTTGGCTTTTTTTTCAGATTATAAAAAATTAAAATTTTGCCAGTGCTGGTTGAAATTCGAGCAGAATTTCAAACGGCTGCCAAATTTTTATTTCCTAGAATGTTGAAAAAATGCTATAGGAACTTTAAGGAACATTTTGATCTTTGAGTTCAGGCAAGTAGAAACGGCCGTAGGTTATATCAGCCAGATAATTCGGTTTTTTTTTTTCGATTCACAGACGTCTCGCTCTGCATCTCCGTCATTTTTCAATATTTTCCAACAAAACAAGATAATCGTATGCTCTCCGAAATGTGTCCAAAATATATCTATAATTTTATTTGTAAAAACTTCCCTAAATTAGAAACAGATCTATTGTTATAAATAATAACATCATAATTAAAATTTGGAATTTAAAAACATGCAGTGCTTTGAATCAATTTTCAAGTCAAACTAACTTTGAAACAGTTGCAATTGAATTTGGAAAATCTGAAACTTACCGGTGACCTAAAATTGGATTCTATCAGTTCAATTAATGTATTCTCCTGATCAAAAAAAAAAATTCATCATTTAATTAAAAGCAATAATACTTCCTTGGCTTTTGGGAAAGAATTTTTTTTTTTCCGTAATTCTGGCCTAAATTGGCCTACAGTCGATAGAATTTCAATTTCTTTCGACGTGGTATATGCGTAAAGCTCACGGTGAGCCAGCAAGCCACGTCGTATAAACTCAAAGCATTCGATTGGCGGTATATGGCGTCATCCGATATCAATATTTATTCAACGCGGCGAATGCCCGGGCTGCAGCGATTAAAAGTTGTTTATGCTATAAACGATTCGCTCCTCCCACTGGCAGGCATTACCGTTTACCCGTACATCATATATACATATATGTACACATATAAATTTATGTACATACGCGCACACATGAAGTCACAGTGAGTCGTTCGCACCCTCGTTTCGTTTGTAGTCGGTGGTCGAACGAGGAGTAATCACGCAACGTCGTATAATACGGAAAAATTTTAAGGGGGGATATAAGGGGGGATATAAAAAGTTACCTATATACTTTTTTTGCTGCTTGAAAACGCCCACGCGATCTTAACGAAATATTCGTCATCGCTAATGAGCACGATTGGAATGAAAATGCTTGAAATTGATTCAATATTTAAAAAAAGAGATGTAGTTAATTAAATTATTATTATTTAATTAATTATTGTCATTTGTTTGCTTATACTTTTGGCAATAGTAAAATCCGCCTCTGATTTAATTAAAAAGAAACAACACCGCGGGTTGTTTTGGTTAATCAACGGGAAACAAAAATTGGAGTTCGTTGAAATAATTGCGAAAAAGTTTGCGAAGACGATTCGTCATCGACGATAAAAACAATATTATTGGGACTTACAACTTTTCAATAAAAATGAATATCGCACGAAAAATAATTTGCAAATAAAATGTCGATAGTCGCACGATGATTTGTCTTTTTTTTTTTTGGTTTTTATCATTCAAAAGATTTGTCAAAACTTACCGGGACTGCCGAGGAATACGGATGAATATAAAACGCCTCGTCGCGCCGCGTCACTCGCTGCTCTTTGCGCGTCAGGTGGCGAACTCCATTCTCTGCGCGGACACCATTTGCCTGCAACAAATTTAAAAGAACGAAAAAATTGAAAATGTACTTGTCGTAAACTCTCGGGAGTTAAAGTAAATGTACCAGTGGCTGCACACCTAAGGTACCGTTCAGATTGGTGTACAAATTGCTTAGTACGTTCTATATCAATGACTTCGAACACCTAGACGGTTATGACTTTGAGTTTCTAAGGCACATGCAATGTTCATTGAAATATTGCGTAATTTATTACTTGTACCGCGATAAAGGTGGAAAGCTGGAATGTAGCCGTGTCCGCACAGCGCTTACTCGCTATGTTCTAGTGTTCGGGCCCAAGAAGACGACCCAGTGTCCGCTCAGTACGATATATTCGAACATACTAAAAGCTCGAGTTAATGAGCATCGATTTTTAAATCTCGATAGAATTAGCTTTTGGAACTCAATAGTGCATAACGATAAAATGGATACCGATTAATTCAGAATACAAAATTTCAATTTCGTCAGGAAAGTCAAGGATTAAATTTTGACACCGTGTCACCGGCCCGGGATGTCATGTAAGTAACGATACCGATCGCGAAACAGCTGAATGTCGTACTGTGCGGCTACTGGGCCTATCGAACTATACGTGCGTCTATACCGGTCTCCGAACGGTATCTTGACAGGGGTACAGCTTATGATTTGCTTGTCCCAATAATAGAACACGAAGATTGGATGGTTCAATTGAGTTTTATGGGAAGTTTAACTGCTGCATGGAAAACCCTACTTTTTCCGGAACAAAATGAGCTATAATTCATCTCGAATACCAATCCAAACGATGAGCGTTTCAAATCTTTCATTATTCCTTAGCATATTCGATAAAAAAAACCGTTGATACGGCCTCCATAACACGCGGGCCGGAATAAACAGATGAAAATAATTCGTATTCCGCGTTAGACGCTAGTCGATTTTTTTCTTATACGTTAGTGAAGTATTGTCGATCACCTTGCGATTATTAGAATTTTAATATTAATCATGCAATGCTTAATAAATGTAATTGTAATTGTTTGTGGTGGTGTGTGACGACTCTGGGACTCGTGCGACCACTGGTACATTAAAATAGAATTTAATTCTAATGAAAAAAAAAAAAAAAAAAATTTATAAAAAAAAATGATGGGAATCTCTTGCGGAGTATAGTCGTTAAAGTCACGAGCTCAGGTAGATTTTTATCGCGTGTTATTTAAAATTTATGTACCTCTTTTTTTCTATCATTTTTCCGTCACTCTTGGCCTCTCGTATTTTTTTTTCTCTCATTCTTTCATCACTCTTTTCGTCTCTGTCATCAAGCCACACTAAAACTTACATTACATACATATGTAATAGTAAATGCCAGTCGTACCCGATAGTCCCAAGTCCTATTATGTTTTATACTGTAGGTATGTATATGGATCTAAATAGATTTCAGCAAGAGAGAAAAAGAGAGAAAGAGAGACTCTCTCGATGGCTACTCCGATGGGAGAGCATCCGACGGAATAATCACGCAATTATGGTAATTGAATAAATGCATAAAAAGCATGTTGCATTACGCTCAGGTATCCTCTATCGTCTGGTCGATTGTTTGTCGTATATAACTACCACTTTCATATATATATATATATATATATATATAGAACCTTCCTGTATGTATGTGTATATATATATATACACAGGACGGTTCTTTTTTTATTATATAATGGATGCACATCACGATGACGAGAGAGCGCGTGTACCGCCAATGAAATATCGCGACAGGTGAATTATCCTGCTGGAGCTGATCGAAATCGCTCCGATTTAGATAGACAGATCAGAGCGAGTACACCGTAAATTATAATGTATTATATTACATGGTTCATCGAAAATTTCATCGCATTTTTTTTTTTAATTTATATTTTCGCGTTCTCATTGCAACAATAACGTATTATACATCGTGACGTTCGACAAATCCGCTCATCGCATAAATACAAGGTCCATGTCGAAGCGATAATAAAGTTTTAGAAAATTTTCATATCATTCAAAATATGCCGAAAAAAAAAGCTCAAATGAATAACTCCAACTATACAACTTTAGAGTTAACACGAATTTAATACTTTTTTTTCCTATTATATTGTTCTTCGAGTACACCGTAATGCGGATCGTTTTCTCTTTTCTTCTCTATTTCATCGTCGAACGATATTGCAATTTCGCAGACGCGAGAAGAAAAAAAAATGGAAATTTATTTTCCGAAGAAAATTTCAGAATGAGAATAAACGAGTGCGTCGAGATACTGCCTGATAGCGCGGTATGAGGAAAAGAGTGCCGACTATAGAGGGTGCGAGATACATTATACGAGAGTAAAGCCCGAGGAGAAAAGTAATTTCACACGAGGAGTGTTTCGGAAAAAAGAGCTTCACCCCGACTCTCCGTGTCTTTCGAGATTGTGTGTAGCACACGAGAAATATATAATATAGGATATACTTTTTTTTTCGGAAAAATGATCGGGAGTCTCGAATTATTTTAGAGGTGAACGAAAAGAAAAAAAAAGACAATTGTTTTCGAACGGATTAATTCGGAGTAAAAAAATACGTTCAAATTACCCGGTTTCTTTTATCGAACAATTAATCATAATTGTTTGCAAAAAAAATTATTTAAAATTTGTATTGATCCTCATGTCTGTTTTCACGCCTGGGAGAATGGAAAATATGGCAAAGCTTGAAATTCTCAGAACATGGATCGTGCGATATTCTTATACATTGTTAAAAAAAAAACAAAAATATGTATCGATATACACGTTTTTATTATGTCCATAGGACCGTCGTATATCACTGCTCGTCGGACAAGCGAGAGATTTCGAATATACCTAGATTGGATACAATATAAAATAGTCGAGGTGAGACGAGAGAACCCGTTGTCTTTATACATTGTTGAAGCTGAGAGGTGGATTCACGGGAGCTCTCTCTCTCTCTTTCTCTCTTACTCTTGCTCTATTCCGCTGCATTTAATCGTTACTCCATAAATCAGTCGCGTGAAACCTTTTTCCGGGGTCTCGAACGAAACTGGGCTCTCGTAAAAAAAATGAATTACGACCGAGTAGCCGCGCGTTACAGGATGAAGCTATGGTAGATGATCGAGCTCTACACAGCTCGATCCTAAGCTATTTAGTGTTGGTACAGTGTAGTGGCCAAAGTCTCAGCGGGAGTAGCCCTATTGACCCCGATATTTGCCAAACTTCTTCTTTTTCTTCTTTGCTATCTTCATTTTTTTTTTCGTGGTAATCGGAATAATTTCGTGACAAAATAATTGCGAAGGATTATTGCGTTAAGAATAACGATTATAACTTTTTTTTGAACTATGCTTAAGGGTTGTACGCAGTCAGAATTTTTCAAAAATCGATTTTTTTATTATTTAATTTTCCTATTGTACATATATTCAAGTATGTACACAGAAAATTTTACGTCGATCCGACAAAAATTCTCGAAGTTACGCGTACATTTGCAATTTGCGATTTTACTATGTGCAAAGTGCTTTGGAAACTTTGAACGCATTTTTCTCAAAACTATGTTTTCAAAGTCAATGAGAGCACGATCTCTCGGAAACGGCTGAATCGATCAGTTTTAAATTTTTACGCAAGCGCTATGAATATATTTTTCAGTCCTCAATCGAAAGTTTTTTTCTCGCCGATAAATATTTTCCATTTTATAAACAAATTAAGGCGAAAATTTTTATGTAAAATGGATTTTTTTTTTTTTTTTTTGAGAAGCCACCGTTTTGTCATGTATTAACTAAATCTTTTTTGTTTTTCCATTCGTGATGATCCAGATCTTGCTCACCGCAAGACGCTTTTTTTTTATATGTGCTCCCGGAGACCGGGTTATAGCAGCTTTAAAAATCATTATATTTACAAATTAAAAAAATCGGAATGAAGTTCAATGTTACCTCAATATATGTATATAAATTTTTATATCAATAAATTGAAATGTCTCTTCATGAAAAATCCTCGAAAAGTACAATCCCTTAATGATAAATTATCTGATGAATTAATTTAAATTGGAAGATGTAAAAAAAAAAACCTATTTTTCTTATTATTTTCATTCTATTTTTGCGATATCGACGAAAATTGATTTGCTGCTGTCATTGACATTTTTTTGGACCCGTTAAGATATTTTTCGAATGAGGATTGCGAATAATTATTGTGTACTAAAATAGCAAATATTTACATTCCGTATAATTAGATATAGCATATATCTAATAAGAGATAAATAATTTTAATAATTATTATTCATTCATCATCTGTTTACTGAATTTTTTTCCGTTTCCTTTTGGTTCTCGCGCCTTTTCGTTCGAGGGACGTCGTCTTTTTTTTTCCACCGAATCTCGCCATTTTTTGCAATTTTTCGAGACACGTGCTCGCTGCAGGTACAATTCCGGAAATAATATGGGGGTTCCCCAACTACGTGTGTATATTTTGTGTATACGCGTCTCTTCTAGATATATGGCAGGATCGCAGGGATAACCCTTATTACGCTAATGGCTCGACATTTGTTGAGATAGAGAGAGTGAGAGAGAGAGAGAGAGTGAGAGAGAGAGAGAGAGAGAGAGAGAGAGAGAGAGAGAGAGAGAGAGAGAGAGGATCACGTTTGCTGGTTTAACGAGTAAAACAGACGGAGGAGACTACGAGTCGCCTAGCTGAGAAGGCCTCTCGAGCCTCTCTCACGAGGAACAATTTGAGAGGACCTCGGACTCACGGGAATTCGTTTAATGTACTCCCCCGGGCCGATGACCCTCGAACCATGAAAATTAAGATTCCTGGTGATTATCAAATATTTTCGTTGTTTGATTTATATCGAAAAAAAAAAAACAATCAAATATACCAATTATAGTAATTTTATTAAAATTCATTTGATTCGTTAAATTTATTACATTGAAATAAAAAAAAACATTCGATGAATAATTTTTAATATTAATTAAAATTACGAAATTATTGCTCAACTGTATGCTTTTTACGAAGATCGAATAGCTTGATTAATTAATTTTATACAATTATAATAAAATTTGAATAAATTGCATTGCAAATTGAATTTCGTTAGCAATTCGTGCCAAGCTCAACTAACTGACTTTTAATAATCCTTTTTCATCTTCGTTTGTCCTCCGTTTGCATGGGCTCACTTTGTCGCAAAGGGCTTTGCCCCAGAGATCCCCCAGAGATCTCCGAGACTAAAGAGTTTCTGAGCAATGTTGGGTATTTTAGAGCTACGTCTCACAGGGTATGATTCGCACATTTATAGAAAAATAGTCAGAGAGAAATAGGAGAGGATAGCTATACGCCGCGGGACAATATAGAGATTTATAGTCGTTAGTAGACAGGGTGTAATCATACACATCATCCCGTCGCAGCGCACTGTAACACTGATTTACCGTGGGAATTTTTTCAAAGTCGTTTTCTTTTCTTTCTCGGATTCTCAGCATTCCTTTCTGGCAAGCTCGAGAGCTCTATACACGCAAGTATATATCTATATTATATTTATATATGCGATACATATAACGTGCTATGCTATTATACAGCAACGCTTTTCTCGCTCGTTTTCTGCGGTCACACCCTCGAAACTATTTCGTCAGCCATAGAGAAAACCAAACCGTATAATTAGAGAACGAGAAATTGGAGCTTCGGTCTCGAAAGAAATGAAAAGATTAAAAAAAAAAAAAAAGGAACGATTCCATAAATATTTATTTTACATTTACTTATCTGGGCTCTTGAACGAAACGGATCATGAATACACACGAGTGCGACTATATGTTTCGTCAGTTGTTTTTCATGGGAGAAGACTCGACGAAGCTTCTGAGTGATTTTTGTGTGAACGTAAAAACAGAATGAGACGTTTTTTTTTTTTTCAACTTTCGTACCGTGCTCAGAACTCGTCGTTTTCAATCAAGAATTTTTTTTGCGGGGAAATTAAAAATACCGTTGGAATTAAAAATTATAATCGAGCATATTTTTATGAAGAAAAAAAATTGCAGAAAATATTATGTATATATATATATATATATATCCGGCAACGTGTACGATTGCTACGATGACCACGTCATGTGTATCCATCAGGAATTCTCTGCCCTGCACTATACATGTGTATATATATATATATATATATATATATATATATATATATATATATATATATATGTAACGTCTATCCAAAGCATCGTTCTTCGTTAGACGCTTGTCGTCGTCGTCGTCGTCGTCGTCGTCGTCGTCGTTGCCAAACGTTTATTTTTTCCGACGATCCGGCGACGTCGAGTGAACCGTTGACAGTTGTAAATTAGAACGTAACACCCATCCTTCCATAGAGAACATTCGAGTGAAAAAGAGATCGCGATATCTTGCCCATATAGTTTTGCAAAGTAAATATATACGAGAAACTCGATTCCGCATGGCATCTCATCACCGCGCGAATATCTTCTCTCGTGATTTGACATTTTCCTCTCGCGGCGTATCCCTTTGATCGTAGCCCACAGCGTCACCAGGAATTTCACCGTCTTTGCCATAATGCCGACCCCGCTGCGTGCGCTTTCATTACACATTTTTCCGTTTCGGAAAACTGTCTCGCGGAAGCTTCAGCGTTGCTCTTCATCTCGGTGAAGAGTTTCTCGGCAAATAGAGAAGAGAGATCATGCAGCGAAGGGTTGCGCGTATAAAAATATATGCATATATAGTAGATATGGAATAACACGTGCGGAGTGAATCTGGGAAGAGAAGTTTGTTAGAGCTGAGGGTGCGACGCGAGAGCTGGGCAAAAGGTCGAATATAACACCGTCGCGTCATTCCAGGGCTAGAGGGATATCTTACATTTTTCCATCTTTATTTTTTACTCCCCCAACTCCCGGGGTCATAAATATAAATCAATATAAACCTTCCGCCCGCTATCCCTTGGATATGGTACCGGGCCGTAATTTTTTTTTTTTTTTTCTCCTCGTACAGCGAGAAAGTGACGTACGAGGCTCATCATCGGGATTTTTCGCGACACGAAGCATCATATGGGTATATCGCGAGTCTACCCTGTTATTTCACAGTTAGACTATCACCCTTGTCCTCTTGTATCCCTCAACGTTATCTGCTGTCCTCTCTTTCTCCCGGGAACGCAGCTTCTTTCTCTTCCACCCCTTCTTTTGTCCTTGCTCGCTACCTTGTCTTCTTCTCCTCTCTTTAGCTGTGGCTCACTCTGGCAACTCTCTTGCTGGAGTCAAATCATTCTCTTCGTTTTGTCGAGAGAAAGAGAGAGAAAGCGAGTCGGGGTGTACGCGTGTATAATGTGTATGCGTGTGTGAGAGAGAGAGAGAGAAGACTATGTGAGTGAGCAGGGTGTCTCGGTTCTCTGAGCTCGCACCACGAGAGTCCCTTGGGAAGCTTTTGTCCTCGAGGCTGTAAGCGACTTCCTGACAGGCCAAGTTTGCACCTGCTCTCCTTCTGGCATGTCGCCTCTCTCCTATTCCACACTCTCTCTCTCTCTCTCTCTCTTTCTCTTACTCTATCTCTACATTACTCTCACTCTTTCCATCCAAAAGGCAAGTTCACATCTTCCATTCCTCTTTTGTCCCTCCAAGCACTTCGAGCTCGACCTAATCTTAATGCCGTCACCTTACACCCCGCCCACACGTTATACACCGCGAAGCAGCTTAAGTAATTTATTCAGGGTCTCTCTCTCTCTCTCTCTCTCTCTCCATCTCTTGCTTCATTCTATCTTTTCTCATTCCGTATGTATATCTATTCCCGATGAACATAATCTTTAGATCGAGCCGTCGGATAACCCTCGGAGGCGCTCGAGGTACCGTGCAACACACGACGTATAATACGTTGAGGTCGTTCAAAGATATTATATTTATTCCCGAATAGACGAGTATACAAGTGTATAGCCCTTCTTTTCACGGCGTTTGCTTAGCAGCCGAGCCCAACCTGCCGACAGCAGTTTCCCATCGGCAGATGCGAGCAAGACAGGCCGTTGGATATTTGTCCGGTAGAATAATCTTTTTTTTTTCAAATTTCACATACAGCTCGGTCAATGTGATTGTCAATGATGAAATATTCGTTAGCCAGCAAGATGGGGAAAAATAATTCGTATGCCTCAAGTCTTATGGTGTATTTGTAATGATCTACATTTGGAAAAGGATCACAGGATCACATGTTTGGTTATGTTTCATGTTATATTTTTCATTCACGTAATTACGAAACTGGGAATCCGAAGATCCTGCTCTTTTCCTCGATCACAGCTTCAAATAAAATAGATGTCTCTCAACATCATTGTCATTTCATACGGCAATCGATCGAGCAATACGTATAGAAGCATTTAAAGAAATTTTGAATTTCCTAATTCTCAAAATTCACGGATAAGGAAGTTCGAAAGAAGGGAAAGAACTTGAAAAAAGTGCCCTGAGTCTTGACCTGAGATTCGAATGATGTAAAATATATCTTGTAAATTGAGAAGTCGATAATTTGAAGTACAATATACATTTCTGCACATACATATATCTTCTCCATTGACGTTCGAATGTTATAATGCCAATGAGACTAAAGTCCACAGCTTTGATACGTTTCAATCTACGCGTCCAGGACACCTCGAGCTCGTCGTTATGGCGAAAAAAAGAATACTAAAGCTCGCAGAAAAACTATTCAACGACAAGGTTTCTCTTTCCTTTCGCTTCTTTTCTATGCGAGAGTTCTCATCGGATTGATAAACAAGACGCGTTCGCACGAGCTACAGAGGGTTTCTCTCCTTGCAATATGCCGGGATGTATACCAGGCCTATACCCATATCACATACATACGGGGTTAAGTTTCCTACCTGTCTGTCGAGCGAACGACTTCACTGAGCGCTCTCCGCCGCGGCACCGGTAATTAATTATAAAGCCGCCACGATCGCGATATTCATGCTTCGGCTTCCTCAGGGCCCCCGTATATAGGACCGCTCTGTCTGCGTTGTACTAGCCTCATATGTAATACACACACACACACACATATATATATATATCGCGAGAGAGAGAAAGAGAGAGATATGCTCGCGGGTTTCACGGTACAGCAACTTCAAACGGACTGCAAGGTTTTGCTATCCGCGTCAGGGCAAATGTACATATATATATAATCGTGATCACCACTGTGACTCTATTCTCGAGATCCCTTATTTGTAAAACACCCAAAGTACAAAAGTATCATGCATATAAAATGGATTACTGAGACGAGAGGTCATTGAATAAAAACGATTTTTGTATTGTAATAAATCTGAATAACTATCGAATCTTTTTATTCAATTTGATTTATAGTATATTAAGTATTTATTTCACGTTTATATTTAAATTTTTATTTACTCTCTGTCTTCATTAATAGGGCAAATGATCTCATTAGCATTCAGGTGGGTTTTACTGCTTTTAAGGTAAAAGTGTACCAGTGGCTGCACACGTAAGAGAGCAGATTTCTATACAAATTTAGGACGCAAAGCCTCATGCGTTCTTATTAATGACTTCAAACACCTTGAAGGTTATAATTTCGAGTTTCTAAAACACATGCAATATGTTCATTATAATATTGCGTAATTTATTAGTTGTACCGCGAGAAAGGTGGAAAGCTGGAACGTACCAGTGTCCGCACAGCGCTTATTCGCTATGTCCCAGTGCTCGGACACGAGAAGACCCAGTGTCCGCGCAATACGATATTCGAATACTGGAAGCCCGAATTAATGAGCATCGATTTTCAAATCTCCATAGAATTAGCTTTTGGAACATCACGATAAAATGGCTATCGATTAATTCAAAATACAAAATTTCAATTTCGTCAGGAAAGTCAATGATTAAATTTTGACACCGTGTCACCGGCCCGGGATGTCATGTAAGTAACGATACCGATCGCGAAACAGCTGAATGTCGTACTGTGCGGCTACTGGGCCTATCGAACTATACGTGCGTCTATACCGGTCTCCGAACGGTGTCTTGACAGGGGTACAGCTTATGATTTGCTTGTCCCAATATAACAGAACACGAAGATTACATGGTTCAATTGAGTTTTATGGGAAGTTTAACTGCTGCATTGAAAACCCTACTTTTTCGTGAACAAAATGAGCTATAATTTATCTCGAATACCAATCTAAACGATGAGCATTTAGAATCTTTCATTATTCCTTAGCATATTCGATAAGAAATCCGTTGGTACGGCCTCCATAACACGCGGGCCGGAATAAACAGATGAAAATAATTCATATTCCGCGTAAGATGCTAGTCGATTTTTTTCTTATACATTAGTGAAGTATTGTCGATCACCTTGCAACTCTTAGTATTCCAATATTCATAATGAAATGTTTAATAAGTGTAATTGTGGTGGTGTGCACCACTGGTACATTCACCTTAAAGTATTAAAAAAGGGAATTTGTCTTTTCATAAACAATGCAATTTCAATCGTTGCTTGATAAAAGTTTTAGAAAATGCCTAAAAATAAAATAAAAAAATTCGATATCATTTTCCCAAAATTGTATCATAATTACGAATCATTACCAACGATTATCGTATATATTCTGATTCATTTTAAGTTTTTAAATATCAACAAAAATTTCCATATTTTCATGAAAATTTTTCTCTCTCTACGAAATTGAGCTTTACTCACATGACGCTTGCGGTGGTGTTACACCCGCTGGACACGAAACTTTATCGCTTGCTTGATTCTTTACGTACATCAGCCAGATCACGATATACTTTATGTCTCGACTATGTATAATGATAATGAATGTTACACGTAACGTTTCTGGTAAATGTATATATATTTATACAGGGTGTAATTGAAAAGATAGAAATCCCTTGGAGAGATGGTAAATAAAGGTCTCCTGAATCCATAGGAAAAAAAATGGAACTCATTTATTTAAACAATTTTAAATAAGCAACATTTCTTGATGAGCCAATCAGGAGGGGAAGATTTTGCCGCGCAAAAGTAGGCGTGGCTTATACGAAAAAATCCAGCACCAATTCACTTCGCTTGCTGTCCGAATTAGGCTGCGGGCATGAAGTGAGCCATTTGACGTGCGTCACTTGGATTTAAAAATAATTGGCGCGTACTATTCGAAGATTAAAATGCAATCACGCTCTCCACGCCGTTCCTACTCATTGTACATATGATTTTGTTCACTTAGAATTGAATTAAAAAATTTAAACTAATTTTTTATAACAAATTGAACGGAGACTGGATAGAAGCCAAGAACGAATACGAGCACGAAAACAGGGACAAAGAACGCAGACGACGACGACGATGACGACGACGATGACGACGACGACCAAGACGAAGACCATGACGAAGACCAAGACGAAGACCATGACAAAGACCAAGACGAAGACCATGACGAAGACCAAGACGAAGACCATGACGAAGACCAAGACGAAGACCAAGACGAAGACCATGACGAAGACCAAGACGAAGACCAAGACGAAGATCAAGACGAAGACCAAGACGAAGACCATGACGAAGACCAAGACGAAGACCATGACGAAGACCATGACGAAGACCATGACGAAGACCAAGACGAAGACCATGACGAAGACCAAGACGAAGACCAAGACGAAGACCAAGACGAAGACCATGACGAAGACCAAGACGAAGACCAAGACGAAGATCAAGACGAAGACCAAGACGAAGACCATGACGAAGACCAAGACGAAGACCATGACGTCTTGGTCTTCGTCATGGTCTTCGTCTTGGTCTTCGTCTTGATCTTCGTCTTGGTCTTCGTCTTGGTCTTCGTCATGGTCTTCGTCTTGGTCTTCGTCTTGGTCTTCGTCTTGGTCTTCGTCATGGTCTTCGTCTTGGTCTTCGTCATGGTCTTCGTCATGGTCTTCGTCATGGTCTTCGTCTTGGTCTTCGTCATGGTCTTCGTCTTGGTCTTCGTCTTGATCTTCGTCTTGGTCTTCGTCTTGGTCTTCGTCATGGTCTTCGTCTTGGTCTTCGTCTTGGTCTTCGTCTTGGTCTTCGTCATGGTCTTCGTCTTGGTCTTCGTCTTGGTCTTCGTCTTGGTCTTCGTCTTGGTCTTCGTCATGGTCTTCGTCTTGGTCTTCGTCATGGTCTTCGTCATGGTCTTCGTCATGGTCTTCGTCTTGGTCTTCGTCATGGTCTTCGTCTTGGTCTTCGTCTTGATCTTCGTCTTGGTCTTCGTCTTGGTCTTCGTCATGGTCTTCGTCTTGGTCTTCGTCTTGGTCTTCGTCTTGGTCTTCGTCATGGTCTTCGTCTTGGTCTTCGTCATGGTCTTCGTCTTGGTCTTCGTCATGGTCTTCGTCTTGGTCTTCGTCATGGTCTTCGTCTTGGTCGTCGTCGTCATCGTCGTCGTCATCGTCGTCGTCGTCTGCGTTCTTTGTCCCTGTTTTCGTGCTCGTATTCGTTCTTGGCTTCTATCCAGTCTCCGTTCAATTTGTTATAAAAAATTAGTTTAAATTTTTTAATTCAATTCTAAGTGAACAAAATCATATGTACAATGAGTAGGAACGGCGTGGAGAGCGTGATTGCATTTTAATCTTCGAATAGTACGCGCCAATTATTTTTAAATCCAAGTGACGCACGTCAAATGGCTCACTTCATGCCCGCAGCCTAATTCGGACAGCAAGCGAAGTGAATTGGTGCTGGATTTTTTCGTATAAGCCACGCCTACTTTTGCGCGGCAAAATCTTCCCCTCCTGATTGGCTCATCAAGAAATGTTGCTTATTTAAAATTGTTTAAATAAATGAGTTCCATTTTTTTTCCTATGGATTCAGGAGACCTTTATTTACCATCTCTCCAAGGGATTTCTATCTTTTCAATTACACCCTGTATATGTCTACATGCGATTAGGATCTCTCGCTGAGGTGTTAAACGCGTTGCCCGAGACCGACAGCTGAGTACAGAGCTTGGTAGAGTATGCAACAACAAAAAAAAACGACATTTGCCACAGTGTTATATACAAGAGAATCTAGAAGCACAAAAAGCATCCAGGCCCAACATTCATTCACGCACATTCGCCCTTTTTCTTCATGAATAACGCACTCGCGATTTTCGACCCCCTCTGGTTAAAACGCAAATTCTCAATTAACGCCCTTTTCTGTCTTTCTCCAAAGTATACTCTCTTTCACTGTGGTAACAATGTACGAAAATTTGCACATTCAATTATCAACGTCGTGAAATGATTTTTTGAAGAATTTAAAAAACGAACAATAAATACTCTCGTCGTTTGCTTCTTGGGCTTTTTTTATAAATCTTTATTATCTGTATTCAATTGCAATTAATTTTAGAAGTGTATTGATTAATTTTACAATTTATAATTCACCTTTTTTTTTACACAAATCGGTGAAATTTCTGTAATATTTTTCATTCAAAATTTTCCATTTGTTTATAATTCGAACGTAGCTCTGAAATAGTAAAGAAATTTTTGTGTCATCGCGCACGTTTCGGTCATTTTGTTTGAATTATTTCGAGTACGTAAATATAATTTTTTAACTTTTTTTTCAGACGGCGACTTTTAAAAAATATTTTGTCATTTTTACGTAGCACAGGACTTTTTTTTTTTGAGTTTCCCACGTTTCTTCATCCTTAGACGCCAAGATTTTCCTCCTGTGCTCATTTTCTCTCGAGCTTCTCGTAGACTTTGCCATATTCTTGTACTTTGTTCCCGAGTTATTTTTCATTTCTCTCTCTCTCTCTCTCTTCTCTCTCGCTCTAACCCTTCGTTCCCTTGGACGAAAAGCTCTCTCGCGACGAGACGAAAGTGAGTAAGGAAGAGGTGAATAAATCCCCCCTCTCGCCCCTGCTCTTTCTTTCTGTCTTTCTGGCACTTTGCCGGGCGACCTTACGACCCGACAAGACCCCGGGACCACGTTCTCCGAATTACCGATCCGTATACGCGAGACTCCACTGTGCACTTAGCGTAAATTCTACGTTACCGAGATTCTCTCGCTTGTAGAGAAAGAAAGAAAGAGAGAGAGAGTGGTGGAGAAAAGGAGTAAAAAAATGTCAAACGTAACATCTGGTCCTGAAACAGCACATATTTTCCTCGTCCAGGGGCCTTGTCGATCCCCTATCGAATATTTTCGGATTTAAAAAATGAGCTATTTATCCTCTTCACGAACCGTGATGGAAAAAAGCTCATCCCGAATATCCAAATATCCGGAAATTGTTCCCCAATCGTCGAATATGTATATTTCAAGTAATTACACATTTCAAGGTCATTAAGCGAGTTTCATTTCACGATTGTGCTTTGAATTATAAGAAAAATGAAATTCCACGCACGTCGGGCTGGTATAACGATGCGTTGCAATCGCTCCGCGGGATCACCCATATCGGCAAGAACGAGAAGATGCGTGCGTGTGCAGTCAGCGAGATTTTATTCATACGGTGTTTTTTTTTGCATTGCAAACGCCATTTTTCTTTCTTTCTTTTTTTTTTTTGTATTCCAGTGCCTGAGCGTGAATTCCAACGACCCCTATACGGGGATAGGTATTTACGGCATTTGTGAAGAAAATGATGTACGAGCGTCATGGAAAAAAGGGGGGGAAAAAAGTGCAATGTTATGCTCCGTAACGTTTTAGTTGAAGTATAATTTTTTGTAGCCATTATTTAATAAGTGTTGGCGAAAAAATTTCTTTCGAATGAATTTAACGTTTTTCAAGTCTGAGCAAGTAATTTGAAAACATTATATGGACCAAAGTCGAGGGTATATACGAGGGTCAAAGGTAGGTCGAGTCAGCGCGAACTTTCCTCAATGTATATATAAATATTCGCGTGTTATTCACGGAGAAAGCAAAATGCAGAGGATATCGTATTGCACGAGCAGAGATTTTTAGTTTTTTTTTTTTTCTCCTCTGCGACGAGCGTGCACAATGTGTGTGGGCAAGCGAGCGAATTTGGCTCTTCGTATAAGAGAGCCGGCTGGGTGTGAGATAGGAGAGATTTAAAATGTTGCGGCAGGTCCGGGGGACTAAATGATGATAAACTATCTCGTCGCGGTGTCCTCTCTCGCTCGCACACACACACACACTGCACACTGAGCCTTTTCACTCCGTATGTTTCTCTCTCGCTGTTCTCATCCCCCATGCACCCCCCTCACCACCCGTTAAACTGACCCAGGACGGTTTGAATTACGGCCTAAAACGAACAAAATGATAAAAAAAAAAACCGCAGCACCCTCTCCGCTAGTGAGAGTGAGCGAGAAACTCATATCTAGTGTGAAAAACGTGACGAGGGGAGAACGAGACAGCGAGAAATTTTTCGTTTTACGTATCCAATAAGAGATGCACGAATTCTAGAAGAGTTGACACGTTTAAACAGACAACGACAATAGTAATAATAGTAATAATTATTATTATTATAAAAATAATAGTAACAATTGATTTCATGTTAAATTTTAAGTGAAAAAAAAATATAATTTCTCTCCAATACTTTTCGAGAACAAATTATCTACACTCTCGTATAGTACGGTGGTGGTAAATTGCGGTTGAGGTAACGAGGAGACACTGAATCCCCATTGCATTTTAATTTCTTCGATGAAATTCTCGCTGCGATGCAAAATTCAGCAAAATGGGTTATTTATATGAAAACGAGAAAATGTAAATATTATAGGATATATTCGAGGATGTCAATCTATATATATGTATGAATAGAGAGGAGGATTTTGTATCGGTTTGTATACGAGTGGCCAAAAGTATAGTGAAGTGGTATGAGCAGCAAAATTGCAGTACACAGCCCGACAACGTTCGTGTTTCCGGTTCGATTAATAATCGAATTTTCGATTCGGCGTGCTAATTAAATCCGGAAAACATGCAAATTCTCTGTTATTTCAAAGGCAATGAGAATGAGAGAGAAAGAGAAAAATCGCCGACGGTGCATCGATGCAGAGATTTTCGAGGGTGCGAGGGGAGACAAAATCCTCTCCACCTTTCTCTCTCTCTCTCTTTCTCACTATCGGTCAGTGGATAAATATCACGCGCCAGTACGCACGAGCAAACGAATTCGTTTCGTTTCGCCCGGGGGGTTCTGGATTCGGTTACAAATTGCCCATAAAAATTCATAAAACACGATTATCTACTATTAATTACAATTTTTAACATCGAATTTTCGTGCTCCTCTCTTTCTCTCTCTCTCTCTCTCTTGAATATTCGTGGAGCAATAATAATGATATCCCGGATTTTCGTCTGCGTGTTTATGTGTGCTCGAGAGATATAAACGCCGAAATTATTGCTTTCGCAATTAGTGCGACGGTGAATAAAAAAAAAAATCGTCCCAAAAAAAAATCATAATTCTCTTCCGCCAGGTAATATTCGTCGATGGAAAATCATCGGTGATAAATTTTTTTGTAACGCAATAATCCAGACTATTAATTAAAAATTTGAATCGTTCGCATTTTGATTCAATTTTGTTAATCAGTGCTAATCAATTCGGGAAGCTAGATGAATTTTTTTCTCGTAATGATTTTACAGATAATATATATTTTTTTAATCAAAGGAGAGAAGGAACACTTTACTGTTGAGCTATGCAATTTATTCATACTGTCGGCTTAACAAATTTTTGAAGCAGCTTCAACTTCTCATTGCTAATCAATTTACACGTCTTACATAACAAAATTTACATATTTTTTACATACCTCAATTACTTATAGTCAATTTAAAATACGAGTAAAATATAAATGGTACATGTTTCTTTAACAAAAAATTTTCTTGTATTTTCTCATATAAATGTTTATCCATTGGCAATGACAGTTGTATCTCTATTGTAGGAAATGTTTATGCCATGAAATTTAATTTCATCATTTAATTTTATCAGTTTATCTAGCTTTAAACATTTATCTGAATTTCGTTTTCATCAATTCACGCTTCTTCCCACATTATCTGGATAAATCGCATTGCAGACGCGTGTATACTTTCTTCGATTTCTTTTATCGATCCTCGGGGAATGGGGGGAGGGGGGGGGGATAAAATTTCGATCAGTAATTCGTCAAACGAGAGTCGAGAAGAAGAGAACGGGCAATCCGTGACGTTCCTCCTCGAAGATCTCGAGAGGATTGATCATCGGAAAAAAAGAGCTCACACTTGTTTCGCCTTGCTCGTGCTGCCAACTCGCGGATTCACGGGCAACCTGGCGCCGCGTCCCTGGCAGAGGCGCCGCTCTTCGGTCGAGATGCGAAGCGCGAGTCCCGCGAGTATTATCCACGACTCGTCGCTGCAGTGTATGTATACAACGAAGAGGGCTTTTTTTTTACCTTCCGCCTCCACCTCGGGGCAGCGAAACGCGCGCACGACCTAGCGCTTGAGAGAGGGAAAGATTCGCGATGCAAGAGAGGGGGGAGAACGAGATGAGAGAGAGAGAGAGAGAGAGAGAGAGAGAAAAAGAGATAGAGAGTAAGAGTACCACAGGATGCTGGAACGAGCAGCGACGTTGCGAAAAAATGCCTCTTCGAGAATGGTGTCCTTTACTTTTTCAATCTTTAATTTCGATAATTACGTCGTTGAGCGCGAGAGGCAATTAAGACGCAAGAAATCGAACGACAATTACATTCACGAGCGTGAAACTCTGCGAATGCTTTGGCTCTCGCGGTCTCACTGTACAATAAACGCGGTGTAATATTGATCGAAGATGAGAATTGCTAGAGAAGATATTAAAAATACAGAGGCGAGGTTAGGAAAATAAGAACTCCATAGAGTCACGGGACAGAAAAAACAGCGCATTTTAGACATTTACGGGCAATTTAAGAAGAAAAATTGTTCGATAAATTAACGCTGTCGTTGAAGAAAAATTGTATTCGTTGCAGAATAATTTTTAAAGATTCGAATTATAAAAAGTCTCACTTCTATTTATATCAAGGGATGTCAATAACAGCGCGTCAAAGTTTTAGCAAATTCTGCAAAAATTGACAAGCCAACACAGCTCACTGAACAAAACTTTTCGACGAGAAATTCCAAGCAATATGTTATCGTATTCTTTGTTTGAAAGTTAAAAACGAAAATTTATCGAAAAATTCGTATTTCAAAAAATATTCGCACACCCATGTGCGGAGAATTCAAAACAATTATTCATTCGGCAATGAACGGATCTCGAGCCCATATGAGGGTTAAAGTACGAATCGAGAGCCCGAAAAGAATTTTTTAATGTAATAGCCGAATCGCCTATTACATTAAAAAAAAAGTATTCAGCATAGCTACGAGAAATAAGAAATCAATTTACGAATTCGAGAAGATTGCTAAAAAAAACTGTCTTAAAGATTTACGTTGACAAGATTTTATTCCGAAAAAGATATCCACTGTAGCTTGGAAATGTCAAATTCAAAGTGAGAATAGAAAACTAAACGAGGATATTATGCAATTCGTTAAATTTATTAGTTACAAAAAAAAAATCCCCATTCCACGAAGGAATTTCAAAAATTTCATTTGACACGTGTCGCAGGTATCGGAAAAGACGTCGGAAATTGTACTAATAATAGATCGAAAAAAAAAAAAGAAAAAAAAAACATTTATCCACGTGGTATACCTCGTCACACTTGCAGCTCTCTTTCTTTCTTTTCCCGGCTGTCAGATCGTCAAAGGGAATTAATACCACACCATCGAACTGTAAAAAAGTGTATATCGAGACAGGAACGTACAATAACTGCCTATATATATATATATATATATATATACATATACATATGTAGGACGTATATAAGGTGCGTGCACGCTTTTTCCTCTTTCTTTTCTTCGTCCCTGCTGGCTGCACACGTCATTTTGCACCACGCGAGTACGAAAGAGGAGAAAGAGGAGAAAAATGGAAACGAGAGCTAAAGAGCGCGTGAGAGAGAAGAGCCGAGGGTTGCAACGGAAAGGACCAATGCACACCGATAGAGCATTGGATATGCGACGGCGTGGCGGCGAATCAAACGATATCGGGCTTCTGGATTAATTTATGCACCGTAGGTTGTTAAAACGCGAGACTCAAAGCCACACCGCCGACGTCGTTGCAATCATACGGCTACTGGTTCGGCCCACCCGTACGAATTCGTCTCGCGGATGATCGTGACGTCGATCGCTATTATATACATACACACACACACACACACATATATATATATATATATGTATAATATATATTCCTGCGCTCTCGTTTTACCCTTGTATGCACGCATCGCACTTTCTCGAGCAAAATATTCACGGAATTCGAAGAAAAAAATCGTAAAAATAATTTTTTTTTTTTCTTATAACAATTAAAGTTAACTTTTGAACAAAATTGTAAATTGTTCTAAATTAAGAAAAAAAAAAAAAAATCGATGAAACCAACGTTTGGTTATTTGAACCGTATTTTTCATCGAATAAATAAAATAGTAAATAATTGAATGGAATTTTAACTGCGACTGAATCGACGGTGAAATTCAATATTTCATGAAACAGTTTTGTTTTTTTTTTTTTTTTTTCGAAGTAAAACACCCATTATTGCCATTTTTCAATCAACGTCAATTGCGATGTTAATTTTTCTTTATAATCACGTAAAAGAAAAATCACTTACATAATAAGAATTACGAAACTCAGTACATGAATACCGACCTAAATGCAACTATTTCTAAAATGATTTTCAAAGTCTTTATAGATCGTAAAAAAAGCTTATGCTCGTGGAATACGATGTCGCGGAGGATTGTTACATACGGAGTAACGAAAAAAAAAACGAAAAAAAAAATGAAAATAAAAATAAGTAGGTACAGAGATATTGCGCTCGGCCGTACATTTCTCTCTCTCTCTCTCTCTCTCTCTCTCTCTCTCGGGTTTCGCTGCTGCGATGCAATTTACCGAATTGTTTTTAAATCCCTCCGGCGGCTAGATGGCTCTATATGTATGTACAAAAGTATATATGTATAATGTATATATACATATAGAAAAAGACAGACGGAAAGGAGGATGTTGGAGGGGCGAAAGTCTGAATGTGGGGGGGGGGGGGGGAGGTTGGTATATAGAGTCGCGACGGAAGGAGTAAACGAGGGAAAGAGGGCGGAAGGGCTGCTATAGCATGGAGAGACGGCGAACTCTCCCTGATGGCAGCCATGGCGTCAGCTGTTTTGTCCCAGGGACGATCTCGCGAGCGTCTTTTTCTCGTTTCTCTATTTCTATTTTTTTTTCTTGCCCACCCTTCCCCGGAAGCGCGACTGGCACCCGATATCGCGTTCGCGAGCTTATATATATGTGTGTGTGTGTGCGTGTAAGAGTGCTTATACGTCTAGGAAAGAATAGGAAAGAGAGAAAAGTGAGTGAACTAGCTTTTGCTCGCTTCGCTAGCTTTTTCTTCCTCTGCCTCGCCTATCTTTATCCCTCTCGGCCGTGAAGATATAACGCTAAGTGCAAAGAAGCGACGACGCTAAAGCCGCTGGGCTAGTAGTAATGGACGTTCTCGACACGGCAAGAGTAACCGTTCCCTATTTGGACCACCCCGATGCGATAGAAAGAGCCGGGAAAAAAGACTCTCTCTCTGCGTATACATATATGTAATTCATACATGCATACTTATACATGCATATACAGTGAGCAGTTGAAAGTATTTTGATATTGAAAAAAATTATCAAATATCTCGCGGAGCCAACGCTAATTTTCATTTCTTACGTTGATCGTATGAAACAAAACAAAAAAAGAATTTTTCATAATAACACAAGCGCCAAAAAAAAGCCGATCAAAACGTTCCATTTCGTGAAAAATATCGAAGGAAATATAATAGACACGAGTTTTAGGGCAAACTGATTCTATCTAATAAAAAGTTATTTTCAATTATATTTTTTTTTTCATTAACATCTGAAAAAGCCTTTACAACTTTGACAGTGAGAAATCAAAATTTCAACTCTACTCTCAAAACTTTATGCTTGTTTTTTGACAAATCTTTTTTCCGGACCAATTCTTCTCGCAACAGTTCGCGAATAATATCAAATTTTTCGCATCTTTGCGACACTGGCACATACTATGCTGTAACATTTCGTTCTCGTACATTGGGCCACGATGAGTATATGGTACGATGATCGCACACGGAACACCCGCATGTAACGTATATAATATATGTTCGTTCACGTGACGCTGCGATTTCCTCGATCGCGAATAGCGCTTGGCTCGCGAGACCAGTAACGCCACGGCTGTCGGCCATTATCGGCTTATTATCTTAATTGTATGGAATTCCGTGGGGGCATACATTGAGCCAGAGAGAGAGAGAGAGAGAGAAAGAGAGAGAGAGAGAGAATCGAGGAATGACGTCGAAGAACTCTATACGAGACTTCATAATGTGCAGGCGTGTGTACGTTACATCAATACGACTGTATACTTAGAGCAAGCATAAGCGGCTAGTCATTCGTCCTTTTCTTACATAAAAACTCAAGAATATCGTGAAATTTACTCGAAGAACGCGTATTATATTGCCGGTTAAACGAATAGCAAGAATATCATACAAAAACTATGCAATTAGAGATAGTCAAGTTACGTATATACACATGAATTTATATTAAAGGTATATATACAAAGCTAGTAATTTCGTACGATATAAAGACACCTTTCGAGGTCTAACCGATTGAAATTGTTGGAGCAAATTGAAAGTTTTCCAAGGAAGAAAATGAAAGGGAAAAATTGCAGCGTTTGTTATGAATGTTTCAAGCTTAAGGATTGCTTAAATGAGAAAGATGGATAACTCTTCGGGGTAATTATCAAAGCCAAGAATCTTAGAATGTTTATTTGCAGATTTTTACTCGTAATTATCTTCACGAAAATTAATATCAGTGAATCATTTCATCAGGACTGAAATTAAAATTCCATCCAGCATCCATGCAGTAGTTTGTTAATCCGTCTATATGCATAGATCTTACTTAAAACATTGAACAATTAGATGGCAATAGACGCAGTGAATTTTATTCTCATTCAATAATGGCGAATCTCGTTTGCGACATGAATTCGGTGCAGCAGCAGTGGAGTAGCGCGTGAACAAGCAGTTTTGCCGGAATCGTCGATATCCCACCAGGCGGTCTTGGGACGTATATAAATGTATATATATATATATATATATATTGCTGAGGTAAGAAGGGGTAAAAGCGTGGGTGGTTGAAGGAGCGAGAGGGAAAGGAGCGTGATAGAGAAAAGGCGATATGATGAGAGAGCGAGAGCTCTAAAAGCCTTTACGAGCGATGGGAGAGAGAGCAAGGGAGATGAAATTTTCACGGGAAGAGGGATGAAAACGGGAATACGATTGGTTTGCAAGGGTCGCCATTCACAGGGGCTCGTGTGCTGCTTGGAGTCTGCGAGGGAGAAATCTCCCTGCTCCGTTGCTTCTCGTCGGGTCGGCTCCAACGAGAGTCGAGTCTGCGCGTTTCCTTGACCCTGGAAATATCCCACGGGGTGGAAATGGGGAAGATTCAACACTCTAACATTTTCTATATACACATGGACTTATACCGGGTGTATATGTTTCTTTGAGAGAGAGAGAGAGAGAGAGAGAGAACGGCATCGACCAACCAAGCTCGTGGATGACGAACGTCTCGGGACGCCCTTCACGACGAACTAACGCAGCAGCCATATCCCCGATCTTCGACGCCCTCGAATAAGCAGATAGACTCGAGATTCTCGAGCTATATACACTTTCTTTCGACTCTCCTAGGCTCAGTCAATTTTATTTTGACGTTATTAATGAAAGAATCTCATACTCGGTATCGTGATTTTCATAGCAAAGTTTTCAATACGAGTTGAAAAATGAAGATTCTCGAACTTGGAGACTCTGGAATATGCGTGGATTGCTCGCGAATTAACGGAGGC
Organism: Rhorus exstirpatorius; assembly: GCA_963564615.1. Taxonomy (NCBI): domain Eukaryota; kingdom Metazoa; phylum Arthropoda; class Insecta; order Hymenoptera; family Ichneumonidae; genus Rhorus; species Rhorus exstirpatorius. The sequence continues at coordinate 40,709,186 of OY751315.1, forward strand.
GTATAAAAATCAGAGATAAAATAAAGATAAAAAATATAAAAATTAATTCGCGTGAGATAGCCCGTATATGCTAATGCGCAAAGCTCTAGCAAGGGTAGACGCACTCGCGCGTTCTTGACTCCGTGTGCTGGGTGTACACTTAAGACGTTTATTTACGGCGTCGTTTCGCGTAACGCTTTACTTTGAGGCAGGTCAGGGTGGCTCGAAGCCTCTTCTGCTCGCTCTCTCGCTCTCTTTGGCTCCGCGCACTCGATATGTTTATGACGGGTAGCATAGTCGGGCAAACCGCTGATGCGTATAACCGTATAGAAGTATCAAGACGCAAAGGGAGGGATTGATAACGACGTCGGGTCGCTGAAAGGGTCGACGTGTCCTATATAGGGGTGGCAAAAACGAACCGTCACGATGAGAGACTTTGAGAAACTTGGATGAAAGAAAATTTGTAAAATCGATCGGGCAATTTGCCAATTATATATTAAAAAAAAAAAAAGATTTTCCATTTCTGGTAGGTCATTTGGCATATGTAGGAAAATTTTCTACAATTTCACTGTCAGATATTCTAGAAAAAGTTTACAGTGTAAATAACTATAAAAATAATACTTTACAAACAAACGGCTGTGTTTTTTTTTTGACAAATACACATTTTTCAATGCATGCTATTATGCATTAAAAAAAAAAGATCATCTTTAAAAAAACTGCCAATAAAATTTTATCGCACGTCAGCTTTATTCGTACTTCTCGTGGAATACCCCATGTGGAGAGCTTAGAAACAAAAAGCCGCGTGAGCCATATCAATTTCAATGTTAAGCGATACGCTTTACGTCTTTTGTTGTATCTTAAGAATCGACCGAAAATATCGCGTTTCCCCTCTGCATCGTCGAGTGCACGATTCGCGAGGCAAGAGCGGTGAGAAAAAGAAGGTGAACGCATATACTATGTATATGTACCTTCTATACATACATGGCTATGGGTGTATATATTTGAATTTAAATATAATGCAAATCAAGGTAGATAAGGTGAATAATAATTATTGTGATCGTACACTCGGGCCGCATTGTCGTTGACGCAACATAGGCAAGGAGAAGGAAGCGGCGGTGTATATTGGTGGGGAATTGGAGAGGTAGCTTCATTGTTGATAAGACCTTCAGGCCCATCGCAGACACCAAAAAGAGTTCAGCTAGAAGGTGGCCCACGAAAGCGGTTGGCAATTACCAACCGACGAATTTACTTCACGTCGAAAATTCACCTTCTACTTTTTCACAGACCTCAAAATGCGTATTTACGTGTGTGTGTGTGTGTGTGTGTGTGTGTGTGTGTGTGTGTGTGTGTGTGGCTAAAAACCAGCTGGCTCGTGGTTCAAAACTCGCGACTATCCAATTTTCCCGTGAGCACACACGCATATAGTCACTGAGATTACGGGCACTGCAGAAGAGTGCCAATGTGCATGTGTGTGTATATACGCGTGGACACTTAAAAAATTACCGCACCGAGCAATTAAAAGGCAAAAGGGAACGACGAGTGCTCCGCCTAACGGACGTAACAACTGGACAATTTATGTCGCTACCAACGAAGCTCTTAATTCAAGCTCACGTCCCTTCCTGCGCTGTTAGTATATCTTTTTTTTTTCCTTCTCTTTTTTTGGCAACTCTTCGTCATTCCGTCCACTTTATCAATCTGAACATGCACGACAATCTTTTCGTGCCTATTTTTTTTTTCGGGCAATACGCGTATGCATGGTGAACTGAAATCCAAGGTAATAGGAAGAGTTCTTGATTAAGAATCATTGAAAATTATTTTACGATGAATGACGATGAATGATTATGGATTTTTTGTGAATCATTTTAATGAATTCACATTTTTTTATTACGAATTAAATTCAAAAAAATACAAATATTGAATATTCTCGTGTAATTAAACATTATTTAAAAAGTTTTACAAATCTTTTGCTCGAGTAATATTGACTGATGATTATTTCGTTGAAAAATGAATTCGAATTTTCTTCGTTCTCAAGCGCTGCTTTGATTTGGAGAAATTTCAAGCACAAAAAAAAAAGTACAAAATTCATTACGAAAATGTCCATCTTGCAGGTCGTACTGCTAGCAGCAAAAAAAAAAAAATTTTCTCCGTCACTCCGTTTATATGTTATGTTTGATGCACTATACTTTGTGCAAGCAAGAAAGAGAGAACAATGAATACTTCCACCATCACCTTGGACTTGAAAGTTCTCGGTGCATGTGATTTCCTCTCTTTGCCCCGCTGAGATACTACAACCGATTAAATCAAGTTGAATGTCTTTATTGTATCAATTTCTATGGTAGGTTAAGCGGGAATCCTCGATAAGAGAGCTGTGCCCGTTTCGTTTCAACGGGGCAAGGGAGTGGGGACGCTTGTTTTCTCTCCCGGTAAGCAGATATGGAGAACCAGGGACGTTTGTACTTTTTGCAGTCCGCTACCTGAGCGCAAACCCGCCCTGTTTCAATTCATGTAGTACATGTATATCGATTACGAAAAATCAAAAGGGCATAACTCTCATAATTTTCGAGTGCTCTATCGCTCGAGTCAGGCCCTTTTATTTGCTAACGGTAAATATAGCATTACTACCGTATATAAATTACGAACGAGGTATAAGTTATGTTGTGTAGATTTTTTTTTTTGCCTCGATATAGGTGGGCTCGAGGAATGAAAGGAACGAGGCGGAGGAAGAAAACAAGAACGATGGGGAGAAAAAAGGTTGCAGCAAGAGGAGAGACAGGGTTATACATGTATATTTATAATATCGCGAATACCGATCTCGGGAAAACTTAAAACCACGCGGCGAGTCCCCCCCCCCCCCCGCAAGGACGAGAAATTGAATTGAGAACGGAGTGCCTCTGCGCTTTCGAGTCTATATGCACACACCGAAACCGAGAATTTTTAACTCTGATCCTCTTCTTCCGCAAGTTATATTCCTTCCCTGTTCTCGTGCACTACTCGTATATAAGAGTATATGCAAGGCAGGGCTGCGTGAAGCACGAATGAAATGCGATCGAGATACGGAGAGGGTAGTTTTTCAGCGAGTGAATAAGAAGCTGTAAATCTTTCGGGGCAAATGAAAATGCGGCGATTAATAAACGAGATAAAATTCAAGTACTGTGATCGTCTCGAGTGTCAAGAATGATCCGGAGTATTTTTTTTTTTTTTTTCGAGCCAAAACATTTTATAAACGAATCATAAAATTCGACGGGTAGCTGCATCCGCAGTTGTTAGTGAAACTTTTGTTTAATTAATTAAACCGAAGCACTTTATTATTCGAAAAGTATTTTCTTATAATTGATATAAACATTAGATAAAAATTGAATAATTGTATTTTTGTTAGGATCTTCGAATCATCTCGTCTTCAATGTCCCCATGTATACTTCCGGTTGGTACAGGATTGTTTGTGCCAAAGTAGACAGTCACCCGTCGGTTTACGTTGCTACATGGGGTGTTACATTTCCGCACTCCGGGAGCAGAGGGCTCGAGAGCTCGAGATATAGGAGAGCTCTCCGGAGTTCAGGGTCGTCGTCGAGCGCGTCGGTGGCATACAGGTGGTCCATAACATAACAGTCACTGCGTTTTATCCGGCAGTAAACCGGCGGCAGGCGCTCGGCTCTATGATTTAATACTTCCCCCCTCCACCCTTTCCACTGCTTTCTCTCTCTCTCTCTCTCTCTCTCTCTCTCTCTCTCTATCGCTCTCACTGTGAAACTGCGGCCTCTTTCGAGGCTCGTGTGCTTTCTGTCTGACCCCCTTACAGCTGTGTAGTCGAGCACAGAGTAACATACACTATACATATGCCCCCGGGCTCGCGAATATATATCTTCGCGACCGGGGGGCAAACGCGCAAACGTCGGTACTTTCGCGCTCTATAACCAAGTGTCTGGTAACTTCCTTCCTTCCTTCCCCCTTCCTTCGCCCTTTTCATCTAATGCACGACTTCGGGATTATTCAATATCATTCCTCGTATCTAGATTTAATTCTACATTTCCTACCTTACCTCTTGATTTTCTCAAGCAGCGACTTTATATATCTTGCCCGAATTCTCCGAGTTCCAGGAGTGAATTATCATCCCGTTAGATTTAAATTTCTGTATACTGTATTTGTATTTACATACAAATATGTGGATTGAAATGAAAAAGAAAATAGAGCGTAATTTTGTCAAATTTTACGTAATCCTCGAGTAAAATTTACAATCTGTTTTTTTTTACTTTCGTATTCGGGTGTATGAAAATCTATTCTGAAATCAGGACGAATTGAGCATGAGTTTGCGAATCGAGATATGAGCCAAGGATGTTCCTATTTGCCCCATAGTCTCCTTTCTATTCATGCATTAAGCTGTTCGTATAAACTTGGCGAAAAAGTTGAAAGCTCGCATCACAACTCTCACACTGTCTGGAGTAACTGTCACCGAGGATTGAGCCTCGAAAGCGGGAAGGATGTAAGAGACGAGAGAGAGAGAGTTGTGAGAAAGGCAAGAGAGGGTTGCAACGCCTCCAGTGGTATACAACAGAGAACCAGCTCTTTACGAGACAGTAGAGCCATAGCTACATCCCCTTAAGAGAGTGAGAGAGAGAGAGAGAGAGAGATGCCCCGAGCGACATTTTCGAGTTGGTAAGCCGCATAACTCGCGAGAGCAACTTCTCTCTCTATCTCTCTCTCTCTCTCTCTCTCTTTTTCTCTTCGCCGACACGTCGGTTCTGGAAGCTCCGTAACTCTGTTAATTCATATCTGGGAAAAGTTGGCTGTTCCGCCGGTGCCCCGTTTCTGCGTTATATCCTTCTCGCGCTTCTCCGTGCTGTTTTCGTCGTCGCGCGAGAGAGGAGTGCGCGATGGTGGAGGGCGCTGCAGAAGCTTGCGAAGCCCGAAAAGGGGTCGGTATGGTGGTTCTACGACGAGCAGCGGCATCAGCAGGAGGGTCGTGAAGCGAATGGAACACGAGGGATGGTGTGTACATATATATACATGGGAGAACGGTAGGAAAGAGGGGTATACGAAGAAGAAGCTATGGAGAGGGAAAGGGTGGAACGCTTTCCTTTCTATATATATAATACACACTGTGTTGTGTATATATACGTATGAAACATCCATATCTATATATAGCCACAAGTATACGTGAGGGTGCACTCCACTCCGAGGTCTGTTTGCCGTCTTCGTCGTTGGCGTTACGCTTCGCTTTCTGCTCTGTTCCGCGCGGGGTGTAAAGGGACGAAAGGTTTGCCGACACACGTTGGTAGGGGTGGATCGGCGTGGGGTGGTTGGTTTCCTTACTTCCTCGCAACCACCACCAGGGCTACACACGACCGAGGAATCGATACGCCGGTTGGAAGCCCAGCGCCACCAACGCCTCCGACGCTACGTCATTGCAACCAACGACCGGAGCCACCCTCACTCCGCGATCCCACTTCCTCTCTCTTTGCTCCTTTATATATATATATATATATGTATAAATGTGTGGGTGTGTGTGTGTGTGTGTAGACATGTTATATCGTAGTAGGCTCTCGCGTACATACAGTTCAGAATGGTATTGTGTACCTCGAACTACCAGCCACACCTACGAGTGTATGCATCACCCCTAGACTATGGTAGGTTACAGCTTATGGTGATGGACACACACACGTCGATGCTAACTTTGTGGACTGCTGATGACTTTGATATTTCGAGATTTTTATCCAGTGAATCGAAGGTATTTTGTTTTGGAAGGGCAAATATTAATGACGTCATTTTGAGTCGAATACTGACAATTTTATTTATTTTGGTATCCTCTTTAGGCGTTAAGAAAATGTATAATTTGACTTTTCGCAATCGCATGAATGACTGGATGAAAGTAAAGTTTCACTTTTATCAGCTCTGATATTTGATTTTGTATGAATCTACGATTTATTTGATTTGGTAAACAGCGCTTGAGTATACCAGTTTGAAAATATTTATTTTTGCTCACATTTCAAAACATCAAACGAAAACTATTAATAGATATTCATGCGACTATTTTAAAAATTGATTCGAGCGCATTCAGCTCTGATAAGATTTGATTTTTTTTTTTCGCAAATAAAGCCTTTCGTGCGAAGTATCGGGTTGGATATTCTCATCAGTCAACTCGAAATAACGGAGAGCGATGATATAAACATCGGAGTTTTGGCGGCTGGTACCGATCTTACAGACTCGTCAAGTTCGAACCGACCTTAACATTATAGCACGCTCGTGACTACAGCGATGTATACAACAAAACGTAACTCGGTGATGTGTATAATATATACAGAGTTAACGGTTGATAAATGTGGTCACGAACCATCGCGGTACCAGTCGAATTAACCTTGCGTGGGAAATTAGCCGGATTGTAAAAAAGCATCGATTTTTGCGTATCATGCTCACGCATTTTTTCGTGTCTTTCTGCACTCTGGGATCTCTCGATGTATACATAATTGAGATAATGAATTCATCGACGAGTTTGACGAATGAGCAGTTTAGCGGATTCTAAATTTTCCTAGGGGCATCCATTAAACAATTGAATATATCATGTAAGCGCGACAGATATGAGAAACGGAAATCAAAATAAAACGTTTGAATATCATTTAAATCGTCGTTCTCAAGGTATCCGCGAGACGTGGCGTTGGAAAATTACGTATAAAATGAGAGTCACTGTAGGCGATATGGGCAGAAACGTTGAATTGGTCTATATACGAGTAGGGCACTTGAAGCGTTTGGCTTTGGCAGAGAGTCGTAAAAATAATGAAACGCCCGGTTGTAACGTATAGAGGGCCCCCAGTGCTAACTAAATAGCATGTAATAGCGAAAGGCGCGGCTACACACTCAACTGGCAGCGGAAAATCTCAGTGTATATGCCGCTGCTTCAAATGCTCCTCTTATAGCCATCGCACCGGAAAGAGGGATGGAGGAAGGGAGGGCTCTATAGGAGAATGCAGTCCTCTTCACGTTGCCACTACTATAATAGTGGCATGGCGGGGCTCTTGAGCTCTCGCTGTCTTTCTTTCTCTATATCTCTCTATCTCTCTTTCTCTTGCTCTCTTGTACTCAGAACAATGGTAATTGCTAATTATTACTCTCTCAGCAAGGCCCTATTCTCGTGTCCACCCACCTGACCTTGATTCCACGACGTAATGGAATCCTCCATGGTTCCTATATACATTACAAAATCTACTGCGTACCATCTACAAGAATATTCTGACAGCTATGGCGATTTGGCGAAACTGCGAGAAAGTTTCGCTCATTAAATCTTTAAAGAGACATTTTGTTTGTTTGTTCAAGGAGCGAAATTAGGCTGGAATGATTAAAAATCTACTTCGAAAAATTCAACTTAAGTATTCTTGACTAAAGAATAGTTTTCTCAGTGTACTAAATTCATGTTATTAAAAAAAAAAAAGATTCAGCTTTAGTGATTGAAATGTTTCACTTATCTCAATGAAGTTATTAATTGATTTTTAAATTAAAACGAATTAAGTCATTAGGCATGACAACTAAAGTTTCGAGTCGCAATATATATGTATCTCTCGTAAATCACTTTTCTTTTTTATTACACTGTTGACGTTAAAAAAAATCAATTTTCAACCTATTTTAGACCTCCTCAGGGTGATGTACCCATTTTTCTGACGTTACACTTGCTTGAACTTAATTTTTATGACTTCAGCGATTTACAAAAGACTCGTCGTGCGACAGTTCGTTCGACTACAACTCTGCATATCCAATAATTAATTTCTATTCAGTCGGGAGGTTTTTTTTTGTTATTGTCATTTTTTAAAATTGTCTTTTGAAAAAAAAAAAATGTCTTCACAATTATTGTTGTCTCGATCCGGGAACACTCTAAGAAATATAATATACTCACGTTTCGATTAATCATAACTATTATACAGCGTTTGTAACATAATTTCTCGTCGTTTTCACCTCTCTCTCTCTCTCTCTCTCTCTCTCTCTCTCTCTCCCTTATGCTATTCTTGAAACTCTTTTACCCAGCGTCAAAAGAGTCGGATAGCTTCTCGTGTTTCACGCGTTCCGTCAACTTCTAAAACTAACGCGATGACGGTGCACGCGGGGGGCTTAGCGAAATATGCGAACCACCTGGTCGGATCTCGTGATCGCCGGTCACGTGCACGCAGGTCAACCTGGCTTCGTTTTTTTTTTTTCCCCCGTTTTGTTTCTATATTCGTATGCCGCCCCGAATTTGTATCTGACACCAAAAAATTCGTCAACGCGACCGCGCTCACTCATAGACTTTAAATGCTCTTTTTGATTTTCGTCAAAACCCCCCAACTTTTAATTATTTTTTTACTCACTCGGAGTTGGTGAGAAAGGCTCGGGAATTCCACTCGCGATAGGGCTCATGAAGTACTTACCTGAAATCAGAAAAAAAAATAAAAATACATCATTGGCAGATCATCGATCTTTTCATTTCAACTTTTTTGTTGTCGATGCATCATTTTTGGGAATAATATGAGTATATTCACGAGGGATCCAGTATAGCAAGTTGCAGACAGCTTTGTGCGAGACATCGATATTTAAACGTGCTTGCGGTTGTTCAGGCAGGGGATGAAAAAAAAAAAAATACAACGGGGGATGAGACTCGACGCGTCGCACTAATTGTAAACGCACAAAAGCACAAATCGCGAGTTTCAACCGGACCGCATTTTCACACATTATACGGTATTAACCATACTATTTAACGCTTGTATATAAACTAGAATAAACACATTTATACATATACAACACATGTATATATATGTTTATTTTTAGTTTGCATAAAATCGTAAAATAATGTGTATACATATATATATATATATTATACATAGATGGTCAATATGTAACTTTACGAAAAATGGCCGATTGTGAAAGGGTGGCGAGAGCGAGAGAGAGAGAGAGAGAGAGAGAGAGAGAGAGAGAAGGAACGCGTGAATCCGCGGATAACGCGGGTAAAAGCGCACACGATTCCCCGGGGCATACATCATCGACCGACTAATTTCCACGATAAATATTTTACGGTCGGCCATTACGGACCTACCTATATTCCTATGTATGTATACGTTATATATCTGTATATGCTATATATAAACCATGAATTTATTGTACAGCACATCGAGAAATGAGAGTGGATTTTTGATGCCCGTAAAATTTACCATCACTCCCGTCTATTCTCCGCGCTAAACTCGAGAAAAAAAAGCTCACTGCGGTCGTTACGACACGAATACGCGTATAGTTGTGAAAATGGTGTTTAAACTGGATTTAAAAAAATAACACCGTTTCGTTATTGCGGAAATTATTTTTTTTTACCGTGCATCATACACCGAGAGCTGGGTGGCGAATGAAATATTGTGAAAACAATTCATCAGAGGCTTATATACTCAAATAAAAATGTGCAAGTATTCGAGTAATCGGATATTTGTCAAATTGATGTTGCGTAAAGTATAAATATATTGGAAGATTCATGCATTTTCAATTGACTTTTTTTCAAGCTTAAAACTAAAAACAGGAAAATCTTCTTTCAGTTTAATTCTGACGAGAATCAATTGATGAGTTTTCTCACTTTGCAAATTAGATTTGTCTACGATTAAATATGCTTCAATGAAGGACAAGAAAAGGGTTGTGGAATTTTTTGATGGGCATATACTTTGCAAAGATAAATTATTTATTGTATCATATAGAATAACGGTCGTTGCAAATTTTTGAAAATAAATTATCATTGCTACGTGTTCGTATATACGAGAACACTTGATGCCTCTTTGTAAAATCATTTCATGTTGATTTCAAATTCGATTCATTCTGCCTATACGTTTACCGAGTATTCGTGTCAAACAGAGCTGATCCAAAGTTCAATGAAATTTGCTCGCTGGCTCCGACTGTATTAGCATTTCAAAGGGTTTCGCCATTTCGACGAAATCCCTCGAACAAACGGTAACGTCTGATACGTCAGATTCGGTAAAATTTGACAGGACCACTTCATACGGATTCGGTCGTACATGAATAATTTTCTCCTATCTGACGCACATCAAGCTTCTCCTTGGAGCTCGAAGGAATTAATTCATATTCATACTTCGTTACACCTCTGTCTGCGCGCTTCACTTTTCTCATTGAATAGTTCCGTAATTTCTGATGCGATATCTTCGATCGATGGGGGGGGGGGGGGGAAATGATCGATAAGTGCATGATTGGCTAGACGTAACCGCTGCGCTTTATCAAGAGCTCGAATAGACGAAGTTCATGAGGAGAGGAGAGAGCGAAACCCTATAGACCGAACGAAAGAGTTATTTGCCTATATGCGCCGGTTGAAGTAACCGCAGCCCCAGAGGCCAGGCAGAGAGAAACGGCATACGAGATTACCGAGGTGAACAACTCATATGTTCATTGACTATTCAGCGTGGTTTACTTTGGTGCTCTTGTGTGTTCACCTCAATCGGGCAGGTGTATATAGGAGAGGAGAGAGAATTCTCTGTTCCTGTTCCTTCTGTTTTGGACCCGCTGCAACTGGAAATTTCGCAAAGCCATGAATGCGCAGTGATTGATACACCAGCATTGCTAGATACTTTGCTGGTGGCGGATTTCGGTAGTGCATGAAGAGCAAAGCCAGAGGCAAGAATCAAATTAAATTCGCACTACAACTCCGATGAGAAGAAAAGTATGACCTTTCGATTGGATTTCTGATAGATTGTTCCTTTTTCCATTAAAAAAAATGCTAACGGAAGAATCAGCCTGGAGCGTCCACATAAAATTTTTTTCTCGATACACCTGAGAGAGTCGTTTATTTCATGCTGCTATACGAATCTTAGCGAAAGGTCTAACGAGCTCAGGCTAAATTTCAGCTAGATTTTTCAGTTTCCCATTGAAACTGACAGGAGAAAAGTACCTGGAACTTCTCGGTAAAACTTCTGATTAGGTAAGGCTGTAAGTTGTTTCGTGTTCTGATAGAAAATGTAACACCTCCTGATGAGATTCGATCTAGATCACTCCTGTAGAAGAAAAAAAAACCACCTGGAACATGGTGCTTTATGCTTGGTTATATAGGGCTGAGAGAGAGCGAGGGATAGATTTATATGTTAATATGCCAGTAGAAGTGAGAGAGTCGATCGTCAACAGCGTCGAGGGACGCATAACCGTGTCGTTGTGTAGCCATGCACCATATTACCACCACAAAGCGTTAATTACGTGACAACGTTCTCTCTCAATGACCGAACAACGTCCGTTTGAATTACTCTAAATGCGAACGAGGAATGCGAGGAAAGCTTCGAACACCATATACGTATAACGCGCAACGACTCGTTGTTTTGTCCCTTTCGCAGTGATGAGACACCATGAACTTCTAGTAAATATATCCATCGAGCGAAGAATGTACGTACTACTTCCTGACCCGGCGATGATACCAAGACGAATGCTGATGATCTCAGGAATGTAGACAAATACAGAAGACGCAAAGAATAAGAAAAGAAAAAAAACCTGAAATATATATTGCAATCGTAAAGGAAGTTTAAAAGGGTCTTTGGCGATATTTCTTTCACACGTGGTCTTTGAGACACCGCGTCAATGGGCTATCGCAGGTGCAAGACACTCTTGGGAGAAGAAAAACAGTGCTGGAGGAGACGTAAAAAAAAAAAAAAAAAAGATTATACGGGTGGGTGAGTTACCGACCACGAAAGGGCGAGAGACGAATGAGAAAAGGGACGATGGATAATCGCGTAAAACAGTAATTGAGTTCTTATCGAGTGTCGTGCAATCGACTCGCCAACTCGAGTTATTCTTGCGCTCTTCAACCATCTTTTTTTTATCACCCTTTCTTTCCTCTTTGATTCTCTCTCTCTCTCTCTCTCTCTCTCTCTCTCTCTCTCTCTCTCTCTCTCTCTCTCTCTCCCTCTCTCTCTTTCTCTTTCTCTAAGTATTTTGCTCGCTTCATAGAACAATATTATTAACGCATCTCCCAAGATGCTCATGCACACTTTTACTCGCGTACTGAAGAGTGCAGTCAAAAAAAAAAAAAAAAAAAACAACTTAAATATACCGGTACACCACCTGCAACTCTTCAGGTTCATTCTCTTCACCTCTCGTCGCGGAATTACGCGAGAAAGTCCAAAGAGCGCGGAGCACCGGGAGCTCGCTTTACGCAATTATCTCGGCCGTAAAAAGACCACACTAGCTCATCCGGATGCTTCGCGTTTGCGGCTGTGTGCGTGAGTTTAGAGCTCGGTGGCTAAGCTACGGTGCAGCGAAGGTGATTCGCGTAATACGAGTGAGCTAAATACTTCCTCACAAGAAGAATAAGAATCGCTGCGGAAAAACTTGTGTTCTTTTTCTTCTTCTTTTTCTTCATGGTCGTTTTCATTTTAGCACTTGATTTGATGCTGGATTATCGCTACTTCGGAAAACAATTTTTCTTTTTTAATTTCTATTTTTATTTCGTTATCCTTTAACGCTCGTGAAAGTCCTCTTCGAATTATTCAAATTATTATTTTTTTTATGGAAATGACGACAGTTTGGGAACAAAATTTCAAACATTCAAATAAATATTGCTCAGGGGAATAATTTTCTTTTTTAAATTAATTCGTTTATTACAATTTTTTCTTCAAGCAATAAAGATTATTACTATTCATGATATACAAAGCAGATGTTATGTAAAAGCGTCGTAATTGTTGATCCTTCGCGCACTGAGAAAATAAGTTACTTAATTTTAACAAATCCATCGTGGTCTACTAATAATCGTGACTTCGTAATTAATTGACTCGATTCCAATTTATTAATAATCCAACATCGATACTCAATGTGCAAAAAAATATTGCGAAACACCGAGTAAACTGTATGAATTAGTGGTTAATTTCTCGGAAGAATTATTAATCATTTTTTTTCATACGAATAATTCTCGAAGCTGCGAAGATTTTGAGTATGACGAGGCGTGGGTATTAAATATGGGATATACGAAGCCCCTTGTTCTCTCGTACACCTGAGGGTGGCTTCCCTTGCTGCCCACCTCGATCGCTATATATACATATACGAATATATACATACACCATCGTCGAATTGCCGAGGCAGGGATTACAGCACGCTAAGAGGCAGAGCGGGGCTTCGCGCCTCATCGTCTGGAAAATGGCTTACTGCTTACATTTACCTACCCCTCGTGCTTGGGATCTCTCACGAGCTCAGCAGAACCTCGTCGTCGTCGTCGACGACTGTGGCAAATCTACATACACGTATCTATATATATATGTGTGTGTATATCGATGCTGCAAACTCGCAAGAGCTTTCACTTCAATGCTTGCGCATGATACATACGCTCTTTTGACTCTGAGACATTGATATTGCCCTTCGTACACGTGGAGCTTGGACGAAACGTCGACAAACCCTTCGTGTACAACATCCTCGTCTCTTTTACCTCTTTCACTATAGCACGTGTCTATACGCTTGCTCGTGTATATGGACCCTCGATATAGAGGCAAAAGGGATATAAACAGGCACTTGATTCGCGTTTCTCCGTACCACCGTGAGACCGTACAAACGAAGAAAACCATCGGAAATCCGAGACTAGAATCTCGGATACTCCGCGCGCACCATATCTCCCCAATGGCAATGGGCTTCGATTACGTGCCCGATAGCAAAGTGATTCTTTGCTCTCGGGGCTTAAGCCCTACCAGAGTCTTATCTCTCGTGTCATGCAACCAGGGACATCGATCCTCGTATGTGTATATATGTTATATATGTAGCAGATATATAGTTTGATGATTTATAAGGTCATGAAAAAATTATTAATTTTATATTGATAACTGTGCGAATTTTCGTTTGTTGAATGTTAAATCGAGAAAATGTTAATATACCGTTCAATCGAGACATTTCCTCTAGAATTTCATGAAAAATTATTGAAATATTCATTCGAATAAGGTGAATGTCCCCATAGCGGACCAACTATAACATACTCTAGAAATTTTCACCTACCTCTCTCGGACAAACACCAACGCTTCAAAGAAATACCTTTGACCAATATGCGAAGCTGGTGAATTGTAATTATGAAAACTCACGCTATCGTTGGCTCGAAGGTTAGTGGTTAATTATTTAAAAACAATAATATCGGCGAATGCAAAATGTGCCAGAAGTTGGATCGGTATTATTGACTTTGTCCCGATATCGGACGATAACGTTTCCCTATTGGCAACCACTGGAAAATCGTGGTCCCAATATTGATCATATCGAGGCACAATATATAATAACGTTATAACGAACGTTTCCAGTTTCCGGTTTTAAATCGCATGCACACGTCTCAATACCCGGGCATATGATTTGATATCGGTACAGCATGCATTGTGCATCAATAATCACGAACGTGAAAATTGTCATTTTACGAGTCATTCTTCACCATAACTTTGACGAAAATTGGAAAAATTATTTTTTCTTTTAGCGTAAAGAGCCATCGTTCCCTTCGGAAAGAGTCTAAGTCACCGAAAAATAGCAGCGATAAGCTCTCACAATTACTTGGTATACCATATTAGCTGCGCACTCCATAATTCTTTAATTCGCGTGTACGCATTGACGTATAGTTAAAAAAATTATGTCCAAAAGTGGGACATGGTCCGACATTGGGACATTTCCCCTGATAATGTTTTTTGTTTCGAATTCAATCAATCATTAATCCCGAAATGAAAATCGTAATTTCACTTTTCATTCACAGCGTGAAGAATGATTTTCTTTTTTTTTTAACACCAAAAGCGAGCAACCGTGCGCAACCTTAGAGAGCAGAGCATCTCTTGTGTTATTTATTATTTTTCTCTTGTATAATACCTCTGCTTCGTCGTTTCACCGTTGTCCACACAAGCGTGTAATAACCCGCGGGGGATGAAGTCAGGGGGCACGTATTTACCATCGCGCATATCTTCTACCGGGTTTTCGCGGTATCGTTCCCGAAAAACTGCGAGACAGCCTTCGAGCTTTTATGTATATATAATATCCGAGGCGCGGAGAACTCGCGCGAGCTGAGGGCAAAGATTTATGCGTCCTTGGATGAGGGGAGGCGAGAAGGGGACACGGAAGTATACATGGGGTTATTGGGCCTTTCCTATATACATTCTCGAGCTACGAGAGGGAAGCCTCTCTATCCTCAACTCTGCTCGAGGTTTCCGCCCCGTTCACGTCGACGACGTCACCGCGATCTCAAAGAAAACCACAGCCCTCGACTAACATATCCACGTAGGATCATCTTCCACGTTAAACTTTCGGGCATTCGGGACATTCGAGTATACGAATACATTTTTATTTAGCATCATCGCCGTAAAAGCGATTAAGATTGATGCGCGAAATTGAATTTTTTGAGTAAAAGTAAATTTTGTCTTTTCTGAGCGTCGCTTGAAAGTTGTAAGTCTCGAAAATCATATGTTCTTTCTCTATAAAGAATTTACGGGGGAAAAAAAAACCATCACAACAATAATTTCGCAACAGAATTGTCCTAATTTTTGTCATTGCCATCGTATAAATTCGCGAAAAGTCCAAAAAGTTGAGATGACATTTTATTGTCGCCCTGAAACATCCCAATGGATATAAAAAAAAATGAAACACCGATCTATTGATTCGGCCTGGAAAGCCCCATAGATATTCAGAGAAATTTACCGTCATTGCGCAACCATATATTAACCCCTGTGCGTTGCAAAGCTCGGCCATTTGGCCGCTCGAGTGTACGGTTAACTCGATCCTCGTCGTATATGAAAATGTTGCTACAGCCAGAAACTAAAATGCAAGGAACGAAAACGGGAAGTAATGGAAACCGCGTAACAGGGCTGATAATTCGTCCCGCGCAAAACGAACGCGAGAAAAACTAATTAGAATTTTCTTTTTACCAATCTTTCCTTTCGTTCGTGGATTACATACCTTGAAATTATAATGAAATAATTTCGTACAGTTTTTTTTTTCGCGGCAAGAGTAAATTTTTTTTCTTTCTTTTATGAACCTTAATTTTCATAAATTGCGGAAGTTGTTGCATATTTTACGAAAAGCTTGTTGCTCAATTTTCGAATAGCTTCAACTGGATTTGAAGGTGAAAAAAAAAGAAGATTTGTAAACTATACATTTGTTTTCAAACTCGGTGATGAGGTAGTCCAGTAAAGCTGTAACCACGTGAGACAGTCTTGTAAAGTTTCCTCCTGTCGTGTGAATAAAGGGCAGAGAGAGATGAATAATAAAATTAACTAAAAGAATATTAACTACTTCAGGATGCATTTAATTTCCCGAAACGGCGTTTATCCGTTTCGTACAAGCCGTTGCCCCGCTCGACGCCAACATTTTCTACATATATTACAATCTCGAATGCATTTTTCCAAATGTGCGCGCCCGTATGTGTGTGTGTGTGTGTGTGTGTGTGTATGAGTGCATCTTACGTATGAGATACGAGACCGTTAGGAATGAGACTCACGTGCATATGAGTGTTTATGCGCGAACGAGAGAGCGGTTAATCTTCGTATTATGGACCGGGAGGCAAAATAAGCGGACAAAAATTTAGTGCGTGCCTGCAACTATGGCGATGATTGTACGGCGTCACGCGATGGAGCAAAAGATTCGAGAAAACTGAGAGAACCGCGGCCTCCCGTCTGCCGCGTTCATCTCGATTTCGACGAGATTTTTTGCTTTCCTCCACAGCCGCATATTATAACGTAAAATAGGTACTCGAGACTCAACGCTCTCTTTATCTCTCCGAAAAGTTCATCCACATTCTCGATGAGTTATTGACACAAACAATTATCGCACTTTTCTTCCGCGATTTTCTCAAAAAATTTATTTGCTTAATGAAAAAAAAAAAATAATAAATTTTCGCTCGAACCAATGCAACTTTGAACGAAAAAAAAAAACAAATTTCGATTGCAAAGCATTTTTTTTTACTTGAAAAAAAATGTACACATATTTATTTCAAGCCCTATTTTTTTTACTGAAAAGCTCAATTTTTATTCAAGCACATTTGCCCTGTATACAATTTTTTTCTTATTTTGATAAAAAAGAAAGGTTTTTTTGATAAAGAAAGAAATGGCATAAAAGTAATCTAGCCAATTATCAATTTTCAAAATGAGATTTATATTTCAAAATTTTTTTTTCATTAAATCCCAATGCAGGGTAGACAATGCCAGTTGTGGCCACTTTGAGAATTTTCGAACATTCATTTACGAGCAGAGTTCACATTATTGAAAATTTAGAACTGAAAATGTGATCGATATAACCTAAAAACGGTACATAGAATCGAATTTGTTATCATTTGAAGCCTTTTCTGATAATGATAAATAAGACGGTAGGTAATTATCTCGTAGCTGCCATTTTCACCATTTGTGGCAACAATTGTACTACTTTTGGTCATTCGAAGTACCAGTTTTGGTCACCAAGCTTTGAATTGGAATACGGATGCGCTACAAACGAAAGGTAAAGGCAGTTACGGCAGATTCGAGTTGAAAATAGTTTTTTATTTGCGTCATTAACATATTACTGAAGTGGTCTAGGTGTGCTCTTGCGGTCATAAGCTGGCCACAAATAGAACAATCGCATTTTGAATGTACCATTTTTGGCCACCGGGTATTTTTCAGCTATTTTAGTTGACATGCTAGTTTTTTGTAATTCTAACCCAAAAAATGAGCTGTAACTGATCAAATATAAATTTTTGATGGGGGCGGAATGACTTTGAATCTGAGAAACCGTAGCCTTGTTACCTCAGGATCCCTTGACACTTCTAACAAGGAAACTAGACGAACCTCTCAGCATTGACACATTTCGTCATATTTCGTTGAATTAAATCAGCGGATATTCAATAAAGCAATCGATAGTGGTGCGGAAACATCTCGAATATCAAAATATTACGCTCAATGAAATGAACACAGCCTTGAAACTTTAAAAAATTCGAGGCAAATGCGAAGTGGCCGCACAAACGGTACAGATAGCCATGCACAACTGGTAACGTCTACCCTAACTTCTTCGATAAAAACAAAATAAATTTCATTGGAATTTCACTCGTTTGAACATCAATATTTCGTGAGAATCTCCGTCGCTCTTGTATATTGTATATCGATACACGACGAAGAAAAGTCAGACAATTGCCAAGGGTTTTAAAAAAACAATTTGCCCGCGTGAAACGTCGCGATACTCTATCGTCGTGAACGTCCGCAAAATCCCACCTGGGGACTCTCAAACGACGATTGTAACACGAAACAGAGAGAGCTGCCAGAGGGGGCGAAGAAAAGAATACAGGGGCAAAAAGTTTCGCAGGCGTGAGACGATCCTCGTGGAAGCTCATCCTTTCGACTCGAGTCTTTTGAGGGGCCAGCAGCAAAAAAAAAAAAAAAAAATCAAGGGAGAGGAGAGCAAAACTCTGAGCGACACGGAGTCAAAAGCATTCCCGGGCCACAGAGGGGAAGAGAATCGCAAGTGTATACGCGGAGCCGAGAATCCGAAAGAAAACTGCGTGGATACGTTTCAAGGCTTGCGATAATATGTAAATATTCCGTTATCAACGCGACAGAGCGCGCGAGCTGATGATCCAAAGGGCGTTCTCGAAAGATTTTTCTTTTTCTTTTACTCTCTCCCTCGACGCCCTCGCGACGACGAGAGCGATTATGCGGGCAGTAACTTCTGCAATTACCCCACGGGCTTACGTCGAATCGATGGCTTTTAATTACACGCTGATATTTACGATGCGGCAGAGAGGGTATAGGGAAAAAAGGATGGACGGAGGGGATGTGGACGAGAGAACTTCCGGTGAACGCTTCTTTCACTATATAGACTCGAGGGTGTAGACGAGTGAGATTTGATCTTTCGAAAATTTAAGTCATTCGAACGTATAAAATTACTTGACAATTAAAAAATATACATAGATGTATATTCAATTGCAAAGGGATTGCAGAATTTCAAGGATGGGTAATCCTTTAAACATATCTCTTGGACAAAATTAGCTGTAGCCGATTTTTATACCTATTGTGTTAGGGAACGTGTCCAAGCACTTTTCTATTTCAGTCCCGGTTCGTCCAATTTCAAATATATTTTATGGGTATCTTGAAAAAAATATTGGAAAAAATTGTAAGTAAAATAGGAGAGACAAAATCCTAAAATTGCATTGTCATAACAGATGATTGTGTACGCTCTCAAATAATTCCATAAAATATTTTCATAACCTTTCTTATATTTAGAAAACAAAACATGATCAAAGTTCGCCTACTGCTTAGAATTCCAGAGTTTGCTGCATCCTTAAAGATGTGAAAATGTTAATCAATTCAAAAATATCTCATGCTTGGGATAAATTATCAAGCCTAATTGAGTGTAAAAATACTCCAGCTTCTCAAAATATCATTCCAACCTAAAGCAAGCCCGTAAATGACAGGTTTGGATGAATTTGCGTACGAGTATTTGCAAAAAAATGTGCTCGAAACTTCATCGCATTTATACGTAAACGCGTCGGAAAGATGGAAGGAAAAAAAAAGAGAACGTTATAGAGGCCGGCGATACGGTAGCGGCCACGTCCTCGGAAGCTGCTCCCTATTCCTCCTCCCGCGTGTGCTTATGAACTCAAGCAACGATACCAAGGAAGCAGAAGCACGAATAAAAAAAAATAATAATAAAAAAAAGCGCAAGAAGAAGAAGCATAAGAAGGAGCTGGAAAATGATTAGTTATTAAAATGCCGATAATTACATATAATCAAAGGGGAATAGGGAGTGTCCTCCGCATACGTTTACGCCGATCGCTATATTTCTATATACCATTATATATACACATACAAATATACATATATATATATATATATTTACGATAGTATATAGTATAAAACAGCATATAATATACAAAGCGGTTATACCGCTACTTGCTTTCTCTCGCTTCCTCCGCGATGCCATGGGACTTCGGTTTACTGGTTGGCTGACGTAAAACCGAGAGAGAGAGAGAGAGAGAGAGAGATGAGGAGGAACACGCGCATTATAAAAAGACCCCTAATAACTGTTATCCAGGATCTTGGGATATCCCGGCGAGCGACGAGAAAGAAAACTTGTGGAATCAAAAGAGTATATGAAGGAGAGAGAGAGAGAGAGAGAGAGAGAGAGAGAAAGAGTAAAGTCTCTCGCCAGCTACTCTGTGTGCAGTTTAGTAGGCGGCCCCTCATCTCCCTTTTCGTTATAATGGCTCTTCCACGCGCGCCTTCGCGGTTGCATATTCGCAAGAAAAATCCCAAAAGCCACCATAAAATCGAGCCTCAATCTAACCTGCCGATTTTATCGATCATTTTTTTCCATATTCCCTATCGCGTATCATCTAAATTTGTCGATTTGCAGAGATTTCGAAAATTCCCGCTATAAGTTTGACGCAATTTCTCATTTTTGTTTTTAGAAATTTCGTGACAGCCAGACAACGTTTTCTTTTGTGAGTTAATTTGTGCTAGAAATTTGATCGATCATATTTTTCGTTTCATATCAATCTTCTATTTTTGCGTGTCAAATTTTTTTTTTACTGTGACCTTTTGCCATTAGTTCTAGGGATTAACTGATAGCTGCTTTAATATTGGAATGAAATTTTTCTGTCAAATAGGAAAAAACTTCGAAATTGACAGTTTGAGAGAACGAAAGAGAGAGAGAGAGAGAGAGAGAGAGAGAGAGAGAGAGAGAGAGAGAGAGAGAAAGAGGTCATTAATTCGCCGTAATAACAGTAGCCGTATTTTCGTTGTGCTACCTATGTCAGCGCTGCGGGTAACGATCGTCCACCCGAGATAAACCATGCGCGCCTTTGCCATGGAGAGGCGTCTGCGCTCGCTAATTACGCGGAAATTAATTATGGCCGCGCCACGGCGCGTTACCATCTCTCGAACCCTGCTATATTACCTTTCGCGCGTATCTATACGTCTCTTTCTCTCTTTCTCTCTCTCTCTCTCTCTCTCTCTCTCTCTCTCTTTCTCTCGTTCTGTGCAAAATAACTGCATATTATGTCTGTCGTTGTAATGGAAGTGCGGAGAAGAAACGAATGAGATCGACGAGGCGTATATAACGAGTACAATCCTCATGGAATTGGTTCTTAAGGACCTCTAAAAAAATTCGCTGTTATATGGTTATACCATGGCGAACGAGGCCAAAAAAAGATGAAGAACGAAAAAAAAAAATGGATTGAAAGAGATCGAGTCTGATCGTGAAATAATGTTTCCACTGGTGAGTAGAAAAAACCTTTCACGATCAGACCTATAACTCGTTTGATTTCTCCTCATTGACGAACTAAGGAAACGATGAATTGAAAAAAAAAAAGATAATTCAGAGACCACGAAATACTTTTTCTACTGACGAGTAGAAAAATCGTCTAACGATCAGGCTCGCTGTTTGTCGTTCCAATTCTTTCATCTGGATGTGTTTTTGGCCAGGTTACATGCCAAGGGATTTATATCCAGGATTATTAAAAAAAAAAAAAACCGAATTAAACAAGCAAAAATTATAATATATCGAAAATGATAATTTGATAGACAATATTTTTCAATCGTTTTTTGTTACAACTAAAATTGCCTGATCCCTGAACTCAAATTCATCGGTCCTTGCGACCATCTCGAGAACTTTAAGATTGCGGAGTAGCGTATCAAAATAGCGCTTCTTCGCTGTTTGCATTTTTCACTCATGCTCTCAATCGCACTTAGCATATCTTGAGGCGTGATAAGTCGAGCCGATGCACCAACGATCTTTAATTGAACATTAATTATGCAGGCTGCAACGATATATATATATATATATATATATATATATGTGTGTGTGTGTGTGTGTGTGTGTGTGTGTGTGTGTGTGTGTGTGTGTGTGTGTGTGTGTGTGTGTGTGTGTGTGTGTGTGTGTGTATGTATACATATTCATATATAGAGCGAGAAAGAAAGTGAAAGAGAAAAAGAGAATGTGCCTTTAACACACAGAGAGATCAATGCCTCATTATCTTAGTCTCTGTCGCTGCGTCACTCGGCTATCGCTGATTAAATATAAAAGTTACTTGCATCGAAGTACAACTTTATAATGGTGTTCTACAGCGTATCATAGTGGCTAACAAAGCATTCGAGAGGCTTTAGTCGTGATTATTCTGGTAGATATACATGTTGGTGAATGTCTAGTTGCGCATATCGTATACACCTATATCTCCAACACTAAACGGATATATTTTATACACATCTTTCGATCAAGATTCTTCGATCTTGATCAAAAGAATCAATGTCCTTTAACCATCTGGCTATCTAAATTAGTCATCCTTTAACTATTCGAGCAAAAAAAAATACAACGAATCTTCTGGCACATAATAATAATAATAATGATAATAATAATAATAATAAAATCCATTTTTTTTACTTTTAATCACTGAATTAAATTTGATTTCGTTTACGTACTGTCATAGCGAGAATGATGGGGCCAAGATATCACCATGTAACACAGGCGGCGGGACTGTGGGTGACCGCGGGATCACAGCATACATTTTACTTTCACCGGATCGTTAGTTTCACGACGTAGCTTAATATACCTATCCCATGCCCGTGTATCGTATTTATTGATAGATATATATAGATATATATAGATGCATACAAATTTACATGTTGTAATTATATTACATAGGTGAGAGGAATTCTGCTGAGAGTTTCTCAGCACCCCCGTCGTGACGAAAATGTTTCTGTGACTTTTGACTTGCATTTGAAGCGCTCAAACCCGAGAAGAATTTCTCTCTCTCTCTCTCTCTCTCTCTCTCCCCCCCCCCCCCCCCATCTCTGTCTGTCTCCCTGGCAAGCTTACACTCCAGCTGTGGCAAAGTCTCGAGTCTCTGCGAACTCGAGCACACACCAGGTCGTCTCAGGATGAAAAGATTCCCGAGATCGAGCCAAAAAGAGTGAGAGAGAGAGAGAGAGAGAGAGCGAGCAGAGAGGATGCGTATGGACCATAAAGAGAAGAGAGATAGGCGAGGATGCTGACCATTTTGAAGATGAGACAGAGAGAGAGAGAGAGAGAAAGAGAAGAGTCGAGAGATATCGTTGCGAGATAGGAACCGCTCTCTGCAGAGCTCCTGATGCCGTCAAAACTGGTAGGCCTTGAGAAATTATGCGAACTATTCTCTCGCCCAAACAGTTTGCTCGTCCAGAGCAGCATTCGCCGCTTCTCGTCTATCTCGCCTTCGTGAAATTTACGAAGTTTCTACGTCTCGGTGACGCGCTCAACGTGCCATCGCGTGGCTTCTGACTCCCATGCCAGCTATGATACTAATACATGGAAAAACGGTACGACCGTTGAAGATCGATTCGTATCTGATTAACGGTTTCTTTTTTTTTTTTTTTCTAAAATATTTATACACATATCTCTCGGAATATCTTGGCATTAAAATACACGATGTGTAATAACATAAGTAATAAAATGATGCAAAAGTATGTGTCATGAATGCGTGAGAAACGAGAGACGATTAGCGTCAAGCCTATCACTAACGAGATACAAGCGTCGCAACTAGTTTTCATACGCTCTTGTCCTCTTCCTCCTCCTCATCTCTTTTTCTTACTCTTCCTCCACTTCGACTTAATATTTTTCCGATTGCGCACTACACTCAAGAGGCACTTTACTCTCTCTCTCTCTCTCTCTCTCTCTCTGCCTCTCTCGCTCTCTTCCTTTCAATGTTTCTTTCCTCCTTTTGCCTAGCAGAAATGCTACAACACATCAAGAGAGGCAGGGGGAGGGGGGGGGGGTACTAACAGCGTACATAATATTACCGGTACAAGCAATCACAGATACTTGGTGTACACATGACGAGACAGCGACGTAAGTGATTATACATTCGTCTTCAAAGGTATTTTCTATCGTACAGCTATATAAATTGTCGATGAAAATTATTTTTCGATTTACCTGGGAATGACGATTGCTGCGAAGAATTAATTGGATTTTTAGACTTTTTCTTTTCGGCTTTGGAAAAAAATCGTACGGCAAATTCGAAACGAGGTATCGTTGGAAAAGTTCATCCGTGACAAATGCGCAGATTCGAATCTCAAAAATTTCAAGAGGAGATGCATTTTTTCAAAATAAAATTTTTTTTTTCAAACAGTATTTCTCTGACAATTTCTTTTTTAGGTAACGGTATGATAAATTAATATTTTTTCAATACAATTAGAACATTTGAACGGTCTATTGTTTGAAAAACAAGAGATGCTTTGTAGAATTCCAAAAAACGAGATTTTCCTTTGTCATCAGATTGCAATATTTACTTTTTGATTGTTTGCAAATTTTCAATAGCGTTCACTTTTTTTCGGTATGGAAGGAAATGACACAGTAGAATTGGCTGTTTCACACTTCAGTTAATAAATTGATTTTTATAAATAATTGTCATGATTTTTCGACAAAACAGCATACAGGATATTTATAAAGTACTTTTGTGCGATTATGTACACACATATAGTAATGTATTAGTACAGATCGTGCGTGGCCAACTCTCCACATATTTTCCCTTTTGATTGCCGTTGCTATATTAGTGCGTGCACCTCAACTTGTGCGATTCGCATCGTTTATAAACGAAGAAAGGTTTTGCAAAGCGGCAGCGTCATGCAATTCTCGCAGAAAATCGAATCCTTCGTTTTCCTTCTTTTAATCCCTCGCTCCTCGCTCTTCACCTGGAGCGCCGTTTAAGCTACTCGTGGGAGTCGGGAGAGGAAAGAATCTCACGTGTATATGTGTTTGTGTATGTGCATCTCCTGTCGCTTATACGGAGCATCGTTGGCTCGTTGATGTCATTTAAGAAGCGAGCTTTTGATCTTGCGTCTGGTTCGTACCGATGTGTCCTCGCTTTCGTCATCATTTGCATTCGACTCTTGTGCATTCATGATAGAGAGAGAAAGAGGGACAGAGCAGAGAGAGGAAGAGAGATAAAAATCGCAACGTAATCGTTCTTCTCGTAGCCGTAATGCACTCTGTCCCGTCGATTCACCGATGCACATATATGGTACATTATATATACACCTATATATACATATATATGTATATATAAATACGTAGAGGTATTTCGCTTTTAGTGAGATCAGCTCGAATATGCATTATGTAGGGGATGAGGCACATTCGGACATTATGCGTGTCTTTCTCGTCGTTTAACTGCCGAATGCACTCCGCAATCGTCGAGGAGTAATACGAACGAACGACGACCTCCCCGAAGAACTTGCATTTTTTTCCTCCTCTCAATGTTTCTTCCTCTCTCTCGTTTTCTCTTTCCGTTTCACTTGGAAATTTTTTTTTTCTCGCATTATACTCGATCATCAAGGAAATAATCGCGAGCCGGTGCAATAAAATCGATAATTTTCTGAACAGTTTTGCAATGAATTTCGTTGCATTTCCTTAACGATAAAACATAAAAAATGAAAATATTGTGTAAAACTCTTTATCCAGGGTTTACGTGAATGCTTATCGAAATAATCGACGCATTTGAAATAGTCTTCGTAAATTCGAATGGTAATTCAACGTAAAATACGATCAGGCTGCGGCTATACAAAGATGAATAAAAGTATATATGCAGCGAATAAAGAAGCTTTTGCCCTCTTATTTTCTCGTATACGAAATGGCAGATGGGTGGAATTTCGTCTCCTGTTCTCTCGAGAATATTGAGATAAAAAAAAAAACGTGTGCGGACTCTTCTCGTCGTAGATGCGAGGCACGGGACTGCACTAAAATGTCCGAAGGAGACTTCGAGTGACCGGTGCGGTTGCCGGTGGTATACTATAGTAGCAAAACGACGAGACTCGAGCAACACCACGTGAATTCTAAAACGTCCGAGGGAATACACGCCGTGCGGTCAGTACCGCACTGCGCTATTAGAGTCTCTCGTTTCTTCGGGAACATCTCGTCTCGATGGTGTACGATATGCATTCTGACCCGATGGCAAAAAAATGCGCGAAACAAGGGACACGGTTGGGACGACAAAAAAAAATGCCATTCTTTCGTGGACCACGCGCGAGTTTTCATGAATTTCTTCAAGGAAAATGTGTATTCGTGTAATTGAAAATTTCAATTTTTCCCAATGGTTAATGTACTGCGGACTGTCGATCGGTCAAAAAAGCGTCATGACAACCGCGGTGTACCTCGTTTTTCTTCGTAAAGCCATCTTTCCGGTCCGTTAATATCCGTGATATTGCCGCGTTATACTTGTCTTGTAATTAAATATTATCACGGCATAATAATCTCACGTTGCATCGCTCCGCCAGTGTGGCGACTTACCTTGCTTATGTATATATGTATAAATTTTTTTCATTCATTTTTTTTTCTCTCTTCGTCTCTCTTTTACTCGCATTTTCGCTGCAGTAAAAGTTCAACTTCTTCAACGATCTCTCAGCCTTGCTGTATACGCTAATTATCGTCGTTGCTGTCTCAAGATCAAACCAGAAAGTGTGTACGAGAGAGAGAGAGAGAGAGAGAGAGAGAGAGAGAGAAAGGCTTGTCTCTCACGCGCCATGAACCAACACAGAGTCGAGTTATACCGGACTTTTATAACAGAAAAAAAAAAAATATTGTTTCAAACGCGAGCTCGCAATTCTCTCGTTATTATGTATCTCGCTCTGTAACATGTATACACCAGAGAATGAACCCATCGAACTTACACGCTTCGAATATTTCCACGTGCTCTAACTATACCTCTGATGTCTTGTATACTCTCGCGAGCTTGATCCGCACGATTAACGTGCCCGATTAACCCTCGCTCATTCTCATGTTCATCGATTGACTCACAGACACCGGGACGCAAAGTACGGAATTCGTCGAATAATATGACGCGATTTAACGCCCTTTTCATTATCAACCGTCGATAAATGTTTATGGACAATCGTAACACGTATAAGTATATATAGCGAGATACTTGCGAGGAACACGACGAGAAGGAAGCAAAAAAAAAAAAATCTGGAACACAGATCGAGAGTCGATCGAAGTGACGTGAACGTATATATACGATAGACTTCGATCCACGTTGAGCAATACACAGCATGCGAAAATCTCTGAACCGTGCCCAAAGACATTTACATTAACCCAATTCTAATTACGGTTTGTCAGTTCTAACCCGAGACCCATTCACACGCAAATACACTGTATATAGTCTCTGAATTCTTACCCTATATTGGTCATTCAATTTTCATATTATTGTCGCGTGTCTTTCGTAATTACTTTTCTTACGGAGTCCAGGCGAAGAGAGATTTTCTTGAGAATTGCAGAAAAAATTCAACTCTTGATTGTTTCAGTCCCACCGGAATGAAATAAAAATTACGAAAAATTCAACTTTATATAGCCGAGACACTCCGAGACATTGAGCACGTGCAATAATAATACGTGGAAATTATTATTAAAGTCGTAAAAAAATAGTTATATGAATTTCCAGAAAGATGTTTTTTTTTTTTTTTTTTTTTCATTTTATTCATTGTATTTCTGAAATTTTTTTTAGGGATTAAAAATTTATTGAATCAATCTGTCAATGGTGGAATTTGTCAGAAATTGATGATTGATGAATGGGTGCAGAATTTCTGAAATTTGTTCTCGGAAAGTAAGGAAATTGATTTTTTTTTGTTGCAGAGGAAAAAGCAAGTTAGCCCTCAGTTATCGGGGGTTGAATCAACCCCAGCCGTTTTTCGAACTGCGATACCTTCCAGAAATTTTGAGATTTTCGACATTTTTTTTTTATATTAAAAATTACACGACTTAAAAATAATCGGCATGGTCTTACACGCAAGGGTTGAAAATGCGTTGTAGTATTTTTTTTTTTTCAATTTTTCAATTATTTATCACTCTCCAAAGTGAGTGGGGTTGATTACACCTCCAATGACTATTGCGTCACAATCTGAAGGTGTGACTGACAAGAGTTAAGAGAATTAGAATTTCTCCCATACGTTCTGACACGGACCCGGTGAATTCCAAGTCACTGATGTCTTGTATTGAACTTTTTATTTTTTAATGTCCAAAATAACGATAGTAATCACAACTGATAATAATAATAATACTAATAATAATAATAATAATAATATTGTAAATTCTTCGACTACCTCAGCTTATCTCTAATTCAAGCAACGCTCATTAATTATTTATACTAATTATTATATAATTATCATTACTCTCATTAATTAACCAAAAGTATAAATGATTATCAATTTTCGTACCTTTTTCACCGTGTCCATTATTATTTCATGTATTCCAGTCTCTCATAGTCGAATTACATATTCCCCATAGCTGTTCGGACTACACGCGCGTATCTCATAAAATATTGAAGGGAATTCGTGAGCGTCCCTTTGATCAGTAATGGAGAAAATCGCCGTTCCCAGAGTCCCGTGGGGATGAACAAAAAAAAAAAGGATCGAAGGGCGTCCACGAATATTGATTCCCGAAGATTTTCTCCCTCCTTAAACATTGCTCGAGCATTTTCTCATTTCGATTGCCACTATCTTTACCTTTTTTTTATTTCTACACTCTTCTCAGCCTTGACCCCCTCCCCCCATTTTCAGTCCAATTTTTCCGAGTTCCGCGACGGATTATCGCTTTTTTTTTTCTCCCTTTGGTCACTTTTCCTCGCATCCAACGTATCGGACTTGATACATACCCTCTCTGCGCGATCTTGGGGAGAGACGGTGGCCTTTGACCCGTCATATCTTACGAATGACACGCAAACTGATAAAATAATACATATATAGGATACATCGCGATGCTAAAGACGAAAAAAAAAACCCTAACCCTGACGTAGATTCTATATAGCGTGTGTATATACGCGCGCCTGTATACAGTCTTTTGTTTCCTTACAGTGGACGTCAGGGCTGTGTATATATATTGAGTATGCGGAGATCTTTATACAAATATATTATATAGGTATATAGATTGGGAGGTCGTAGGTGTACATAAGAGATGAGAGACGCGAGTGCTTGACCGTTTGGTATTCGGTACCGAGCGCTCGCCACTTTCGTGCGGATCTGACCCTACTACGTGCCCCGTCGACAATAACCTACGTGGTCCATTCCGTACTCTCTCACGCCCCCGCAACTCATCGTCGGTTATATCCGCGACTCCTTTACCATTTTTTTTTTCCAAACTCCATTCGTTCTCATGTATTACACGAGAAAATGCAAATAAAAAATAAAAATAAACCCAGTTCGCGAACATTATCGAGTATACTCCTGGACTTTTTTCGTTCTTCCAATTCTCGATAAGTCAAGTATATTGAAAAAAAATTGTTTCATCCAATTTGAACTTTTGATAATCGATGTTTCTTTGTTTCCGTAAATCAGCAGGGTCAAGTTAGCGATTTAGCTGAAATCGTTAACTGAAATGGTGACTGCGAGTTCGAAAGATATACGTGAAGGATGAGAAATTAAAATGAGAATGAATTTTTCCTTCGCGCGAGCGAAGTATAGCTGGATAAAATCGCGATAAGCAGCCATCGGACAAGATTCTCATTTTCTCGTCCAATATGGCTAAACGAGCCCTATATACACTCTCAAACGATTATATAGTCCTGACGGAGCGAGAGAAGGACATCGCTTATTGAGTCGCAAAAATGTTTTGCTCGTCGTCGATGAATCGAATTGCTTCTCGCAGTCAATGATCACTTTTGCATGTTTTGCAAAATCGTTTTGTTTCGTAACTCTGGATATTTTGATGCTGAAGAAATGAGGCCAGGATTCGTTACGATATTTGCTCGCACCAAGATTCTTCGATTGCTCGACACACACATAGACACACACACACACACACACACATACACACTCACACACGAATATGCAATTGGAATAAAACCGGTTGTTTGCTCGCGCGCGCGTTATGGCCCGACTTATTCGTCCCATACCGGAATAAACAGTGCTAATTGTACGATAAATTGTGCGCTAAGGATCGCTCGCGACGGGCGATCTTCCCTCCGAGAAGCGTCCCAGCGAGAGACACACACGTCTCAGTAACGAAAGAATCGCGATCGGCCAACGCAGCAAATGGCTCTTCGCGATGTCTTCTTCTTCTTCTTGTTTTTGTTATCCCTCTCCTTCCCCCCATCCGCCCATTTTGTAATTATTTTTATTGCTCTCAACTAAGTTGTTTTTTTTTTTTTTTCAAATCAATATAACTCTCTGATTCAAGCGCTCTCGGATGCGCACACGTATCGGGACGAGAGAGAGAGAGCCTGTATCATTGAGATAAGAGAATCGTTATTCGCTTTCAGTAACGGTCGATTCGACGCGCTTTTGGTAGTCCATTTGGCGAATTTAACGAAATTGATAATAAATACAATGTATATGTGTATATACACGTGGATACGTATTTAAATTATCGTGGCCGTTGAGAGAGATAATATCGTGAAAATTTGGGAACTTCAAGAGCACAGGTCTGTCGATTTGAATTTTTTTTCTTTTAATGGGGAAAAAATGTCCCGAAATTGGCAATTTTATGAGATCTCTTGGCCCATTTTTCGATAATTTTTAAATTTATGTACGTGAAACATAGTGCAAAAAATATTTGTGACTTGGCGCCTAGAATGTATGTGTTACATTTTTCCATTTATATGCTACATATTTCACATCTATCGCATAAATATAAAAATTGTAATATGCGAAAAATATATTTTATTTGTATCTACGAATAATATGTAAAATATATTTGAAATATATGAGATGAAAATTATTTGTAACTTATATAATTTGGACCAAAAACTTCTATATGTCACATATTTTTTTTTTGCATATACTTCACGTACTTATATAAATTTCCGTGACGGCAATGATGAATAGACAGTAGTGCTTTACAGCTTGAACTTCGATGTATTGATAGTATTGTGGAACAATTACAATAATTTGGAAAGTAAAAAAGGGCAAGTTTTACTCAGTTCTTTTCCAATTTCATTATTGGAGAAATTTAAGAGAGGTTCATACTTTGTTGAACCAAAAAATGTTCGGTTTTTCACCAATTTTTATATGCGAAAAACATCGAATGGAGAATGTTGATATTTGGTATGTTTACTAAGTGGTCTTTGTTGAACATGATAATATCTTTTAAAGTTTGACAAAACATGATATTTGGAGTGGGAGGAGCCCACTATGCAATATCATTCATGATATTCTTCGCTTGCGGAAGTCCTAAATCCTGGACAATCTGAAGCACAAAAATCAAATATATTTTTACTTTGTACAATATTGTGTATGAGTCGAACTAGAATTATCCAAAAATATTCAAACGTTTTTATTTTATGAATAAAAAACTGCAAAAATTTTTTGCAAAAAACTAAACTTCCCCTTCGATCACTCACTAGTTTTTTTTTTATTTTTCAATGTTTCTTCTTCATTATAGTTGAACTTATACACAATATCGTACAAAGTGAAAATATGTTTAATTTTTTTGCTTCAGATCACCTGTCCAGGACTTGGGTTTTCCGCATGTGGCACTTCCTACTCTCAATACCATGTTTTGTCAAACTTTAAAAGATATTATCATGTTTAATAAAGACCGCTTAGTAAACATATCAAATATCAACATTCTATATTTAATATTTTTCGCACAAAAATTTGACGAAAAGACAAACATTTTTGGCCCAACAAAGTAGAAACCTTCCTTAAGGTTTAATATTTCATGAAAAAGTTTAATTGAAAATAAATATTGGGCTCTCGATTATTATTTTGAAAAACTGCAGCATCGACTTTACCTTCCGTTATTAATAGGTTTTTAAATAATTTTCGTTGTCTGACAAAATTTGTAGTGATATTACCGTACAACGAGAAATTGCAGTTAAAAAAATATGATTATATGATTAAAATTACAATTCAAATTCTAATATGTAATTGAAATATTAAATTTTGCAAGTCTCTCTGCTTACAAATAATTTCCCATCGATAATTTTGTACCCTAAGAAAGCACAGTCTTACAAATCCAGCAAAAATTAAAAAAAATTGTCCATCACAATAATAACGAAACAAAGAAAACCCAATAAATATTTGTCCGCAAAACAACGAACAATCTACGGTAAAAAAAATCGCGACCAAAACGGATCTATCCTCCTGCTAGTCGTTTTGCCTGCTGCGATCCTTTCTTCTTTCACTTTTGCTCGTGTAACCCAATAAGACGCTCGAGCAATGTCGATGAAAAAAAAAAAAAAAAAAAAATTAAATATAACAAACAGCAACAACAACAAAAAAATAATCAAAGCGAGAGGGAAAAGGAGACCGAGGCATTGGATTACGAAAGGGCCCGAATCAAAATCCGTTTCATTTTATGAACTATCAAGGCGTCTCAGCGCGCGAGCATAGGAGGGCGGCATCGTTTGTGCAGCTCGACGGAATCCGAGAGTGCGCTCGGGGTCCTTAAACGGCGAGAGTAGCCGCGTGCACGTTCCACGTTCAGCTATATATACATAAAATATATATGCCAATGTCCATATGACCATATGTATCGACTTGCGAAAATCATAAGGGCTCAAGTCGCGAACGCTTGAACGAAAATTGATCGCGAGTCGTGACATTTTGTTTGCTATATAGCTATATGGATGCGTGTATAGGTTGATGCCCGTGCACCTGTACTACAGTGTGGAACGCGCGTGACCCGTTCGTGCGTGCGTGCACGCCTCAGGATCTTGCTGTAGTCGGTTAGGCATAACAGAAATCGATCGGATACTCCAACCGATATACCGATCTCCAGAAGAGAAAAGGGAGAAAAAAAAACCCACGGAGGGACAGCTAAAATCACTGAGAAACCAAGTCCTCTTTCGGCAAAGTACTTGCCAAAAGGGCACCTCGAAGAAAAAGGGAAAAAAAGTTACGGTAGATGGCGCTCGCGGGACTTACGTATATATACATACTCCGCAA
The DNA here is from genome assembly GCA_963564615.1 of Rhorus exstirpatorius. Lineage (NCBI taxonomy): Eukaryota > Metazoa > Arthropoda > Insecta > Hymenoptera > Ichneumonidae > Rhorus > Rhorus exstirpatorius. The sequence goes on from OY751315.1 coordinate 40,741,945, forward strand.
ACTCTTTCTTACTACATGGGAATGAAGCGATGCATCTTTCTGTAAAAGATGGTCTGTTAGCTCCGTGTACACATACTTCCCCTAAAGACGGATCACGCGCGTGAGCACGAAAAATACAAAGACGATCCATTCTGCATGAGCGTCGTCCAAAGTTATGCGAGCTGCAAAAGTTTCTTGTTGCGAGATGCGGCTCATCCTCAGTTGGATATCATCCCCGCTGAGCGAGCTTTCCGTCTTATTCACCCCGAGCAATAACGACGGATTCCTCGCAGGTCTTCATAAAACCAGATGTATGTTTATCCGGTATTTAACGCAAAGAATGATATTTGCTCCTTGAATTTTACTTAATTCGTAACATTGGTGGCAAAAGGAAGATTATGGCTTGAAAATACACATGAAGCGCTTAGCAATCCTTTTTTTTCCCCAATTTCTTTGCGGCGAAAATCAAATAAGAAACGATGAATAAAAAATATCCGTTTGTTTCATTTTTTTCACTTCCTGTTTGTCAAAAAATACGAAAGCGGTGAAGACTATTAGAGCGAGTCAGTCATGTTCAAAAGACAGTGAATTTTTTTAAATCGTTGTCAAATTATTCCAATTTGTTGCAGTGATCACATCCGGTAGGTCAATCATTCATTTAGTCCATGTTTTTAGAAGAATAGTCGCGATTATATTCGTAAAAGATGAACCAACCTCTGGTACCGAACGCTCAATAAAATTTGATAAAACGCTCCTTATATACATACATGGTATGTATCTACTATTGGGTACATATACTTGCAAGCATGTCACGAAGCATCGAAGACGATGGTAGCGCGACAACGCAAGCACTGATCTCAAATATTCCCAATTAGCTCCGTTTGATCTAATAAGTAGATAAACAACTTTAAATTTGAGAGATTTTAGCGGTAAGATCACACAGACAGAGAAGAGAGAGAGAGAAAGAGAGAGAGAGAGAGAGAGAGAGAGAGAGAGAGAGAGAGATCGCAAACTCTTTCCCCGTATCTTTTTGCATATAATTCAAAGAGCCTCCACCAAGTGTGCGAAAGAACGCCAAGGTTCGCGAATCGGGACCACGAGTGATAGGATTTTAATAGAACGATTTCGTCAATCGTTCGTTAACGACTGAGATTTGACCGCGTGCATTGTTAGACCGTTTTTCAATTTTTTTTTTCCCCTACATATCTATACGTCCTGACGATCGTAATGCCCGCCCGATAAACGAGAAGCACGCAAATCGGCCATATATCTCGTCATTCTTGCACCGATCTCGCAGAGGATGAGGAAAAAGGCCCTTTTGCTCTTCTTTTCTTTTCATACCGCGAGGCCTCATCGCGGAACACATTCTTTTACACGATTTTTCATCCACCAAACGCCCTTTCTCTCGAACCCCTTCCCCAAATACCCCGTATTCGACGTGTAAACATTTGAAAAAAAAAATATGTGCGTATACATGGATCGTACGAATTTTTTGTCCCATTCAATGCGATCCGAAGACGGAAGAGTTAACTGCGAGGTCAGTAAAATGATTTATACGATCTGCGAAAAATGTCGAGGATCCCTCGAGGCGAATCTCAAGCTTTTGTGTAAACGAAAATGTATACGTATAACGAATGTATAAAAAAAATTACATATGATTCAATAGGAATTTTCGAATAATTGAGATTTAGAGCAATTCATTATGTATTTTTTTTTTAGAAATTATTCGAATTTTTTTATCGTTCCAATTTTTCGATCTGTCAAGAGCAGAGCTGGGAAAAGTACCAGAAAGTACTTCAAGTACAAAGTAACGTAAGCACTTGAAGTACTAACGCATTTCAAGTACCAAGAACCGTAAATACTTCAAGTATACCAAGTACTTCAAGTACTCGGTACTTTAAGGACCAAATATTTAAAGTACTTGAAATACCGAGTATTCAAGGCATCAAGTACTTTAAATACGTCAAGTATCAAGTACCAAATACTTTTCAAGTTTTCAGGTATACGCCTCGTAAGTTCTGGTACTTACATTTGATTTCTTACGTACTTTTTAAACTCATTTGATTTTAATTCGAGTACTTTTTGTATCAAAACATATTTTCATATTGTGCAATTCACTCAGGTTAGGCAGATTGGAACAGAAATATTTAAACGAAGAATTAGGATTAATCAAAAAAAATAGCATTGACGATTTTAATTAAGGTTTATTTAGCTTCAGGTTTGAAAAAGAAAAAATAGAGAATACAATACACGGATTGTTAAAAACGGAGCTATGCATTTTGACAATGACACCGTAACTACCGGAGCCTTTGAATTGAGCCTTTGAACGGTTATTCCTTACAATCTTAATCAAAGATGACGCAGAACGTTCCTCAATTATATATTCAAAGGCGTTATACATGCAGCCATTAGCAAGACGTATCCAAAAGTACTTGAATTACAGGAAAGTACTTGGAATTTTAATTTAAAAAACTTTAAGTACATGACATGTACTTGAAAATTTAAGTAAAATACTTGAGATACTTTTAAAGTACTTTGTACTTCAAGTACTATACTTCCAGTACATCGCAAGTACCGGGTACTTGAAGTACTGCCCAGCTCTGGTCAAGAGAATAATCGTCATAGAAAAATATGCCATGATAAAAAAAATCTTTATTTTTCCAATGATCCCTAGTTATTCAAATAATTCTTATCTGATCAGTGCGATATTTCATTAAAAAAAAAATATTTTCATTCATCATAAAATGATTTTGCATGATCTTTTCTATTCAACAATGCTCATTCCCGTCCTGGAAATCATTAAAATATAGAATATCACGAAGATCAACCAGATTCTCACGAAGCAATAAATTCAAGGTCCCCCGGTTCGGGCTTTACCATATAGCAAAAGCACAGCTGCAATAACCCCCGTTAGCTTGTATACATACCCATGTACTACGAGTTCTCAGAAAAGAATCCGCGAGCACGTCTGGATTATTCCCCCGGGAATAATCAGAGAAAACGACGTAATTCGAGATCCCGGACACACGATCTCTTATTCTCTCATCGCGAATTAAAATCTCACACGCGGTATGACGTTGCCGAGGAGTACGCAACGCTTTTCCCCCCGAGAGACCTGAAATAGGGGGCGCAGCCCTTTTTGAGCGAGGAAGAAAGTTAAATCCTCGTGGATCGTTATGAACCTCTCTAAACATTTGGTCCAGCACAACCTCAACATTAATTCATGTGTCCAACGACTATTAAAATTCGTACGTATGGAATACTTTGCATAAAGTCGAGCCATTTTTTAGCCAAGAAAATAATTTTTTTTAGAGTCAATTTTAAAAAACTAAAAAACCACGAAAATTCAATATTTCAATTACATTTAAAAACTAAATTGTTTGATCGATTGCTGGTTTTTTTTTTAAATTTCTTATTGTCATTTTACGTAATCCCGGAATTTTAGGATTGAATTTTTTCGAAATATTAATTCAATACGCTATTTTTCGAATTTAGTATTTTTTGCAGCTGCCCTTTATGAATTGGAATCCGCAAAATTTTCTCGACGAAAAATCCTCTTAGACCGAAAAATCTTACGTTTGTATTACAATACAACTAGGCATACAATCCTATATATATTTATCCACTACTGTGAAGATATCTTCGTGTGTTCTGTGGAATGATAATTAGAAACGAGATTAATCGTAAACGGCCAACATGTAAAGATCCGTCTCTCGTCCGCCGATATTATTCTACGTTATAATGGAGGATAATACGCGCAATATCCTATGTATCTGTGATGCCTGGAAGGCTCTGCTCGTCCTCCGCGCGGGCCACCGCTCATGAGACGAACGTTACGAGGGTAGAATTTTAATGACGCGCATCTTCCGACTTGCTTCATCCGTGCGACACGAGCTACGCAATCTATGCATATATGCTGCATTCAATGTTGAATCGATAATCAAAAATTCAATAATAATTTCGTAGAAATGAATTGAATAAAATTGTGAGTTACAAAAAATCTAATTTACATTCACGCAATTATATTGCAATGATTCGAATTAAAGATCTGGATTCCATGATGCGATGAGGGATCTGCATATTAGTCTCGCGCCCTACTCTCTCACACATTAATATCCAGGTAACATACGGAGATTCGATAACGCGAACGAGTTGTAAGCTTCGAGGGTGAGTTTTCGTTTCGCGGTATTTTCGCCCTTCGTGCTGGCTTCGAGGGTCGTGAAATTTTCGCGCAATGGCGATACGATTTCTATTCGTGAATGTGCGAAATTCGGAGTAAAATGGACCATCCGGACACTTTCTAGGCTCAATTGACCCAATTAAATTAAATTTTCCGCTTGCACATCGATGCTATAACACAATTTTACAATTTTACGATCTTGGCTATTCTCAAAAGCTCAATATAGCCAGAAAACCATTCAAGATAAATGCAAGTAATTCAGGCAATCATTGAGCGAATTGAGGGATACGTGAAAAAAAAAAAAAAAATTCACTCACTGGTCCATTTGGCCCCACTTTATCTTATATCGATACTTACAGCTATTGCAGTATGTATGCGAGCTTGTGCGTGGAATTGAGAGACTGGAGGAAAGACCGCGAGCTATAGGGAGGGTCGCAAAGAGAGCTCGCGCGCACGAGACTCTCCGGGTACTCTCGGTGGATGAGTACGTGAGTGGCATGTACGAGAGGCTCTCTCGACGGACCTCCTGCGGGTGAAACTTCGTCGATATATGTCTATATAGCGAGATGTTAAGGTATATATAGTGCGTACCGATATCGTATATGGGGGTTGATGGGACTTGCCCGGCGAAAAGAAAAAAAAAAAAAAAAAAAAAAAAGAGTGCACACACCCTTCGCTGAACGCGGCTTATGCGCGACGCACCACCCCTCGGCACGTAATCTATTTGTCGAGAGACCGCAATGCCTGCAACATCATCCAGCACGTACGTTTTCCACGCACGTTGCTTTAACGCACTGCTAAATATATATATTCGATATAGTAGTGCTTGGGTTACCTATACGAGGCGTGAGAATTAGAAGGGACCGAGGTTAGGTGAGACTAACACGCATCGAAGCACGGGGATGTATTTTAGTCAGTTATTCGTTACCCTATTCCCTATTTTTTCTGTTCTTATTTCAAGCCCAATCTTACTCGAATCTCGAGCGATCGGATTCGATTACATTCTATTGGAAAATTTATTTTTCGTCGTCTCCAATGAAAATGTAAAAATTGGTAGGTCTTACTGCTTGGTCAAAGAAGCTCGAAGCTCGATAAAAAGTACAAAAAAATATCTATATTTATTTCGGGCCACCCTACTGTGTATATATTCGACCCGAAGCTCGCGGTTTACAGTTGTTGCGCGTGTACGCAGTTTAGAAAGTAAGAGGAGCAGAAAGAAGCGAAAAAATTGTTAGCGAATGCGGGCCAAAAGCCCGCCCGGGCGCATTTCTCGTCGCTTCGTCGAATAACGAGCTATAAAAGGTGGGATATTGGGAGGGGCGGGATGAGCTTTACTGCGCTTCCAGGACCGAAAACGCATTAACACGACTGTTGCTTCTGTCACGGTGTTTGCCATCCACCGCAGAGAACTCGGGACTCTGGGCTCACTGTAACGATCCCTCCGACCGTAATGAACGGTTGCGCTAATATTTACAAATTTGCTTCTCGCGCAAGGATTCAAACCAAAGCTGCGAAAAGCTCAAGTTCCCCAGGGACAGATTTTAAATTTTCAAATGATTTTAAGAAAATTTAGGACTTATTTTTTTGCTTTGGCCCGAAATAGCTCAATCTATATGATCGATGAAAATGGCTTGAGATTTCCTGGGATCACGCGTCAACGTAACATTTTAAGAAATGTTAAGATTTCGTAAAAAACCGTCTCCTTAAAAAATTGACGCTCGAATATAATGAGAAACGATATTCCCAAAGGAACTATAGCAAAATAAAAGAACGCTTTGCCCTTTCATTGTAAGCCCGAACGATCGTAAAATTTATTCCCACAAAGTTCCGAATATCGTCCGAGCAACAGTTTGTATAACATCCCTCTCTCGTGTTTCTTCTCGCGGTGTCTTTCTGCTTGAACATCTCCAACCGCCTGTGAATTATTTATCTTATCTCGCGTTTCTCTGATCGTTCATTCTTCAAAGTATCCCCCCCCGTTATAAAGAGCGGAGGAAAAAGGCCAAGGAAGAAAGAAAAAAAATCAGTGTACTACGGAAGAAACGCCGAAGTGACGGCGATATGATTATTTAAAATTGTTTAGGGAATCGAGAGATGAAATACTTTTGGACAATTCGTAATTTTACATTACGGAGCTCGGAGCTCGTCTGATATGGGGAGCAAGCGATCGCTTTATACATATTGATGGTCCAATATGAAAAAGCTTAATATGCTACTTTTTGTACAGTCGATAAGTCTTTTTGATTTCAAGTTATCGATATATTGACATATTTGTTTTTTTCATGCGCTCGACCATGAGGGAAAAATACTCAACGAATTAGGGAATGAGAACAAAAGCTTGTGAGAGAAGTGAAGAGACGTCTCTGTTGGCTATTCGTACATTGACAGAAATTCGGTTCTTCGACTCACGTGTCTCTGGCTCTCTCTCTCTCTCTCTCTCTCTCTCTCGCTTTCTCTTTGTCATCGAATTCTCCATGTTATAATTATAATGGACGGTAAGCCGAAGAAACACAATATGATTCAGCGACCTGTGCAAAGCTTATCGAACGCAGAACCAGATAAAAGGCCTTGTTCCCATACGGCCCGCAGCCTTCGTGAAACGATGAGCATAACAATATGACAATTTCGAGAGTTATCTACCGATGAGGATTCTAGAATTTTCATTATTTTCCTCAAAGCCAAGAGGGCTTAAAACACAGGGGAGACTACACGTTGGTTATTCAGGCGGGCTTTCGTCACAATGCCTATACATGTATCGAATTTTTATGTATATTGAATTGTACAATTTCTTATAGAGCAAACAAGACAAACATCCGAGCCATTATGTCCCGGTGGCCATTAATTTCTCTCTGGTCTTCAATGATTCAAGGATACAGAGACACACTTTGCGGAGGGAATTTTCACACTGTGATGTGTTATAAATTTTATTGGACGCTTTGCTTCGAAGAAATAAGGTCAAAATTTTGCGACTGCTGAAACACTGTTCTCGTCTCTGTAACACAATAAACACCAATAATGGCCGTATATACGCGTCTCTACACAATTCCATCGTCTTCTGTGTGTTAATGAATACTCTTCCTCAGAGGCCCGTGACCGTCAATTACGTTAAACGCGCGACCGAATGAACAACCGAGTGCTCACATACAAAACGAGCTCATATACGCTCTTTTAGGATGCCAAAGACGTGTGGGCCACATGGCGATGATTATCCATCTCTCTTTCTCTCTCTCTCTCTCTCTTCTCTCTCTCTCTCTCTCTCTCTCTGTCTCTCGCATTTGTATTTGCCGCCACGACGACCACATGTCTCTTCGTTGAGCTCTAACGTACGTCATGCAACGGCAGTTCACAGTTTTGGTACATAAAAATCGACTGCTGGGTAATAAAAGGGCGTAAAACTGAATGATTCGACTCGTTAAGTTACGTGAAGTTACGACCTTTCGTTCGATAAAATAAGACGTGAATATGCAGGTCAGGGTATATACGAGCTGTCGAAGAGTTTGAACGAGTATAAAAAATGGAAATATTGTTTAAAATTGTAAAGAAAAAAAAAAAATTTCTAACTTTCCGGTGTCCCATCGATTCTGCAAATGGTATGTTTAACGCCATTTTTCAACTCCATTTCTTGAACAAAAATATGGAAATCTGTGCATTCCCGAATATCATGCGAGTACATATATATTACGTATTATCTCTTGGCGAGAAGTAAACGAGAATAACGAACTCTTCGCATCGTGAAACAGGGTGCAAGTCTCTCAGCTCGGGCGCGGACAGTAATATAACGCATACATATTTATAGGAAGCAAAAGTATCGGGGTAGAGGAGAGGCAAAAGCCATCAAGGCTTCTCCCGGTTGGTTGATGCAACTCTCCTGCGGATTTTACCGTTCATGTATTAATTACGCCGGGGCCGTTAACGATCGATGCTGAACGAGCGCGAATGAAGGAGAAGAGGTCCAGATAGGGCGATCTCTCTCTCTCTCTCTCTCTCTCTCTCTCTCTCTCTCTCTCTCTATCTCTATCTCTCTTAAACACTTTTTCGAAGTCGAAGACCGAGACGAGCGACGAGAGTCTGTAACGACGAAAAATCACCGGTCGATCTCTCGCCCAGCGCGCGTACCGGTTTCGAGATCGAAGATCGCGAGGGCACTTTCGCGTCTTCTCGAATTATACACTCGGCAAGACAAAAAAAAAACACTACAAATAGTGCATATTGACTTTGCATGTCAGGTGAATTCAAAGATCGACGAATGATTGTAGAAAAAAAAAAGTTTATTCAAATTATTTGACGCTTTATCGTTTAATTGCTTGAATATTTAATTGATTCGAATAAAATTTGTGTTGCTTCAATGAAAATTTAATCGGATCATAAAAATTAATTTGTTTTTTTTTTTGAGCAACGTTATTCGTAACCTTGAATAAAAGTATCATCGTTTGTATTATCTTCAACGGTATATCACTGTGCTTCAAAAAGCAAAATAATAATGACAAAATTATGATCATTGCATTGAAATAGAAACTTTCGAGATTTTTATTATTCTTCAAAAATATAATTATAAATTTCATCGACAAATTTGATGAAAATTAATTTCATTCGAAAAAACTGCAATTCATATGAAGATCTTGGGATTGAACGACGATCGGAATAGAATGAAAAAAAAAAGCTATAATTTCGATTTGTTAAAATGTAAAAAAATTACGTTTTTTTTTTTTTTTTCTTTTTCACGAATTATCCTCGATCTCGGTATGACGCGTTAGCTCGTGCTACAGTTCTCCCCGCCATGTGGTCAGCCATTTCTCGCTTTTGTGTATGGACTTGAAAGACCCAGAGACGGATTCGCTTCGTCTGCCCTCTAATTAATCTAATTAAGAGCGGCGCGCGCGCGCGCTTGTTATCGCGCGATTCGCGAATAATGGGAAAATGTGCCGGAGCACCCGGTATATACATAAATACATTATATTTCGTATATAATACGAAATTCTGCACGTTATTTCATACTCGATCGCTCAATCTTGTCATGCTGTCGAATTCACATATTCTCAGCGCACGACGGATTGCGTCCAACGGCTATAAATGTCTGCGAGAGATAAATTTCTTACTTGTATTTCGGATTTTTCCTCCCGCATATTTCTCACCCACGGTTGATTCAAGTTCGTTACAAAAATATCAGGCGAATGCAAAGAATATTTATAGATACATATCGAGCGAGAGAGGATGAAAGCGAACGGTTAATATGCCACCAAAACGTTAATCCACACACTTACCCATGGCGTCTGAAACAGAAAAAAAAGGAAAGATCGAGTTAGTCGGGATGACAATAGGAAAATATTATTGCAAAGCGAATTATATTATTTTTTATTCCAAATATTTCAACGATTGTTAATTCAATGATTTAATAATAATTATAAATTCTCGTATGATAAATATAATGTTGTAAAGATTAAACGATAATATTGTTAATTTAAAAGTGATCAGCAATATCAGAGACGAGAATGATATCTGCCACAATTTAAAAGGCAGTTTGAAAAACATTTTATTTATGAAATAATCGAAAAAATTTTATCACAAAGTTTAATGTAAGTGTATTCAAATGAGTTTTCTTTTTTTGGAGCGTATTCCAGATAACATTTTCAGAGAATAGATAAATTGACAACATTATTCGAATGTTCATTTGAATATGGTAAATAAATTACGAGAAGCATATGGGGAAAATTTTCATAGCGCGAATAGTCACACCTGTTGATATTCTAACAAATATTACAACGATTAATAAAATTATCATTATCGTATTAATATTTTTTTTTTTCAAATTGATAATTCATGGTGCTTGAATAAAAATTTTCTCGTTTCGTTGCAAAAATGTTGAATAAAAAATCGAGATCCAATGAATATTTCACGGGACGATGATTGCTCGCGCGTGCATCAAGTTCTTCTCGGCATATAACTATACATGCATTAACATGTATTCTTATATATATTTTATACCAGCGGTATAATACGTTATATAAATATATATATATAGCCCGTGGGCTACGATGCTTTATGTAACGTGGAAGCGAAAGAGCGTTCCTTCTCTCATAATTTCTCGTGATAATCTATATAGCGTGGGCATCTCTCGTGCTGCCGTTGCCGCTGTCTGGTATAAGAGATGTTAGAGGAGGCGGTTACAGGAGTCCCGATCGCTTTATATCAACGTAAAGTTCCTTACCATGTCTACCGTCTATCTCTATTTATCAATTTTGTACGAGCGTTAACACCGCGGCACTTTCGCCGCTGACTAATCTCACGTCGTACGTCGATTAAAATTTGTTTATTTGTTTTTTCGAAAATTCACGATACGTACGATTTTGATATTTCGTCTTTGAGCCGATTCGTACGTGATTTTATTAAACGAAATAACAGTACGGCATGGAAAAATAAGGATAATAATTGCTTTTTTTTCTTTCGAGCAAAAATCCGCTAAACATTTTCATAAGTATGTCTGACAAATCTTGACAATGTTCTTTTCGGATAATTCGTTTTTTTTTTTTCATGCTAATTGTTCGATACGATTTATAAAAATAGCCAAAAGTTATTTTGAGGATTTTTTTTTTTTTACAATAATACGAATGACTTGGATCAGTTATTATTCAATAATGAATATAAATGTTGTTTCAAGCAATGACTTTTAATTCTGCTCGAATGATGACCATTTTTTCTCAGCCAAGAGTGGAATTTTCAAGATCGTCTCGGACCGCGATCAGGTTTAATTTGTAGCACGTTCTTGCCTTCGTGGACGCGCGGCAGTGAGGGACAACCGCCAATATACGTGAGAGAAAGAGTAAGCGAGAGAGAAAGTTTCGCGGTTAGTTAGCCCGGGAAGAATCTTTTGATTCCTTCGGTAGTTTGGTCCAGCGTGATGTGTATACAATATATATATATATATATATATATATATATATATATATATACGTTCCCCGTCCCTCGTTTTTCTCAGCGACGATTTTTGCACGATAAAACATCGTCGCCAATTAATCGTGGCGCTTGGAGGATTCTCTCGTCTCATCCGTAAGATGAGTGAAAGTTTGCAGCAGCCCATCGCGGGGGAACAAGAGAGCTCGAGAGGAGAAAAGCGCATACAGAGTGAACGCGTCACCGCAGAATCCGTCGAAATCTTCGAGAGGTATAACGTCACAGCCGAGTGCAAAGAAATCGGATGCTGCGAGTGACCGCTCCAATGCCAAGGGGGAGGGAAAAAAAGAATTCACGAATAAATCGTCGATGCTCGCATTCTCAAGATTGGCAATTTTTTTCAACGTTGTCTAGCACTGAATCTTTTTTTTTTTTTTATCGTCTCGAGAACTGATTTTTTTCAGCCTCTCGACAACATTGCCGATCTTCCGATCTCGTTGATGTCATTAGCCAAATCGAAGACGAAATTTCAAAAGATCAATAATGCATAAATCGATATACTTTGCTACGGTTTAACTGTAGATCGCTTTCGGAATTTCATCAAATTAGCAACGATCTTCTTCCGTACCGATCAAACATCAATCGCAACGATCTTTCGCGAGTCAAAAGAAAAAAAAAAAACGTAGCGTCGAAGACACGTTCGGGCTGCCAATCTCGGATCCAGAGAACTCAGCTATGGAAGTCCAATTCCAGGGAGTCGATTAACACCATCAAGTGAAAGAGAGAGAGAGAGAGAGAGAGAGAGAGAGAGAGAGAGCAAAGTGGCGTGAAGTCAAACAGCTCACACCGCCACCTTCCGACGACACTTATTTTCTTTAAATTCCTTTTAACAAATTTCAAACTGAGGAAAAACCAGCTCTCTTTTCTCTCTTGGGATCGACGAGAGATTGCCGTATATTTTTCCCGATGTTCCCAACGAGAGAAACTCAGGATCGGTATATAATCGTTCGCTACGATCTGTCACGATCGGCAGATTATTCGATAATTTTCTTTTCCCCTCGATCGTAAAATTTTATTCAGGATACATGAACAGCGAAGTTACCGCGATGCAAGTTTTTTCACAGCGAGGTATTCAATATACGAAATATGATGGTTTTTTATTTATGGCACCTTCTTCTCGTATATACAATAAACAATGAGCCAGCCAAAATTTTTAGAATAAATTCAATGGGAAGAGTAAAACGCAACGAAATGGAGAATGAATAAAAATTCCATTTGGTAAACAAATTAATTGAAAGAGAACCATGCATTTTTCTCATGCGTGGGCGAATCGAGCGAAGAGCCCGATCTTGTCATTTTTGTTTTGTTCCGTCGACTTTAAGGCGGCCCATCAGTGACAACACTAGTCAAAAATCGTGACGTGAAAAAAAATCATAAACCTATCATAATATTTTCTAAATACTCTGTCTAAATAAAATTTATGAATTTCGATGACGTTTCCCGTGATATTTTATTCATAATTTATTATAAATAATATTATAAATAAAGTCTCAACTGACAAAAGTATTTAACGCTGTCAGAGCGGTCGAGTTAAAAACGATAGCTGATATTCATATGTTTCCTCGCGTGCAGAATGACAGACATATATTGTATCCGAGATTTGCACACACGATGACTTTCGCGTTTAAATTTCTTGGAAAAATCCCTGGCAAGACACAATTTTTTAAATACCATTGGAAAGTTCACGATTTCATCTTTCAATACTCAAAATTTGAATAAGAACTCTCGTCTTTATCAAAAGGTATCATGTCACTTCCGGTGAAAATGGAATCAACTGCCATAAGACCCATGCTAAAATAGGTAATTTTAAATTACTCGTTCGCAATAATTTGCCTGGCAACATACCCTGAAATTTTGAGAGAGCGTTCATTGCATCTTCTTCATTCATCTCCCGAAGTTTCATTCGTATCGCCGGTTTTTTAGTTCACTGATGAGCCACCTTAATACGCGTAATTAATGCGATCACGCAAAGATACGCAAACGTATCACTGGTCGCGGCCGTGACGGGATCTTTGTGGGAATATTAGTTTTCATTTTATCGCCATGATGCAAGTTACTTTATAGCATAAACTCTATAAATACTATAGGTATGTATAGGTACGTGATATAAGTACCTCGCATCATCGCGATACGTTAAGTACCGCTTCATTAACCCTCCCGCGCACAATCCTTCCTTCAAGTAGAATGGATTTAATTTTTTTTTTTAAATCTTTTCTCTTGCTTCTTCACATTTATGTCTCCTTCAATCTCCCTTGCGCTGCGTGCAAAATCCATCTGTATACGCTATTAATAGTTCAAGCTGAGACGAGAGAAGATTTTATCGTCATCGAGGAAAAAAAAAATCGCGAGAGAGAGAGAGCGATAGAAATCCTACACGAAACCTTGACATTCCAGGTTGGCAACTTTGTGTTATGTATTATGTCGCTGACGCTGGGATTTTATTCTCGCGATCCCGATGAGATCGCCGGTAAACAGGATGGACCGCGCGAGAGCACGACGAATTTTGGGATGTCTCGCAATACAGCAGAGAGCAAAAGAGTGGGTGGACAATGAAGTCCACGAAAAAAAAAAAACAATTTGTTCTTCAAAGACAAATTTCGTTCAACGAATGAAATTTTTGTGTTTTACAATGCTCATTGATTGAAATTATACTTGATATTGCAATTAGTTTGAGAAATGTATACCAATTAGAAAAATCCATTTTCCTCGTCGCCTCAAGGAGAATTTTTGTCGTAAATCATGAAATCAACGACGAGAAAGAAAGAAATCGGAATAAAAAAATCTCGTAAGAAGTTTGTATTGAATTTATCGATGTGAGAAAATTCGAGGATAGGTGAAGTGGGAATTCATTTCTCTCGTCGAGCGATTACGATCGTTTTGCAGGTGTTCATCCTGCGTGCCAGAGAGCTCGAATCTAGGTCGGCTTTTTTCAATGTATCCGCGGGCAGAAACTCGCGAAGATACGTGGTGAGATGAGCGCGAGAACGAGAGTGAGAAAGAGTGAAAAGAGAGACGGATGCCGAGGCGTCGAAGAGCGGTTAATTGGTGTTCTATGAATTTGGCTTGGGTTACGGAGAATCGAGAGAGTCTGTCTCGTCTCGAGTCTGAGGAGGGAAATCGGGCGCTGCGCTTCTTGTGAAGATGCGACGACGAAGTTCTCTCGTGGAACCCGCCGAAGGTATGGGGATCTGGTAAAACTCCTTGCCGTTCGTTCGAGTCACAGACTCTCCCTCTCTTCTCTCTCTCTTTCTCATACCCTCTCTTTCTCTTTCTCTTTCTCTCTCGATCTCGATCTCTCGGCATCAAGGAATTTTAATTATAAATTAGTTGATTAACTCAATAGAGTTTTTGCGCATTGTGGGTTATACGTTGTTCTCGGAGTGGCGCGACGGTCACGCACACTCCAACCTTCTAAGCTCACACAAGCCATCTTGCGATTCTTGTCTCGTACTGTACAGATCGTTTCTGAGTCAATTTTTCGTTGGAATCTTGTCTTATTGAGAATGATTGAAAAATCGGATTTTTTTTTTCGTCTCGTTTTTTGAGAATACCCGGAGAATGTCGCAAGTATTTCATGCTAATAATATTGGATAATTGATGAAAATAAAGTTTGAATAATTGGGATACAATTTAAAGTTCGTTATTTTTAATCGAAGAAGAAGGTTTGTTGCTGCGAACTCATTATGGTTGATGAACCAAAGTCGTGTGAAATAATTCTAATTTATTTTGAACCATCTGAACTTGTGCGAAGGAATTATAAGTGTCAGATCAACAAAAATGTGTTTGGTCCATCCGGCGATATTTATCCGGGAGAAGTAAAAGTTAGTCGGAACAGCTGAAAATTATTTGATATTATTGAAATGTATACGTTGAACACCTTAAATCCATCTGGGTCGGAACGGTTCAAGTTTCATCTTGTTCGGGACGGCCGAGACTTATTTTTAGCTATGAGAACTTCTGTGAAACATCCAATTTATCGAACAAGATCCGAAACAAAAGCTTTTATAGAACATTCGTAATCGAGAGTTGGCCACATATCTAGGCAAGGTCATGGATCTCTACCTGCGACTATACCAACTACCAATAAAAGAGCAGATGTAGCTGTATGGAGTATGTCTCGCTAAATCGTGACTCGCGGCTCTCGTGCCAAGGTCACGACCTCGATGCCAACTCATCCGCATGGACACGATCGCCTCTACCAGACAGCGGTCCCTGATTCTCGCGCGGAGATCCACGAAATTCTCTGCCCCAGGTCGTATGACTCATTTCATTCCCTCCCGAGACAAACGGGTCTCTCGCTCGTCCCGGTATGACCGGATGTACACGTCTACGTAATGAAAACGAAGACGTTCTCTTCTCTCTCGCCCCCCCCCCCCCTCCCACCCCCCCTTACTCGTTCACTCATTCGAGTTTGCCAGCGAGAGCTGCGTAACTCGATCGAGCAGGTGCGAATGGCACGATCGTATCTTCGTGCAGTTAATTTCACGTGAACGTGATGTGTATTAACCGGATTTGCGTTCAAGACTTCAAAGAGTCCAGAAAGACAGAGAGAGCGAGAGAGAGAGAGAGAGAGAAAGACCGAATGAAGGTCGAAAGAGATGGAAAATTTATCGATAGTTTGAGGTTGAGCACTGACTTCGTCTTGTGGAATTGTAAGCTATAAAATCATGGCAAAAGGTGGCTACTCGTTTTTACCAAGGCAGTCTCACGTCTGCACGACGATATATCGCCGTGGTCCAGGGATGTTTGTTGACTCTGCCCTCATGCGACACGATAGTCGTGATCCTCTCCGCTAACTCTCTTTCAACTCTTCAGGTTTCATCCAAGCCCCGGTGGATACTCCCGACGTGATTCCCTCGATATTAAATGAAATATCCGTCGACTATTCCTCTCCCTCGCCGAGAAAGAGAGTCAACAAAGCGAAGTAGCCAACGACGACTATGGGAACATTGTTGCCCCGAAGATTTCGTGACGACGAATGTGAACACGATGATTCTATAGCGCTCTAAAAGAAACCCTCTACTTCTAGTCTCACTCGCACGGTTTGTCCTTCCTACCAGGCCGAGAGAACGCGAGAATGCGCTTGTCATAACATCCTTCGCGGTCGTGCCGTCCACTTTCGTATTATTTCTACCTTCACGCAAGCCAGGTTATTGTAGCTGAAGAGCCCCTGCATTTTCCGGGAAGAAACGGAAATTTTCGCGTTGTTACATAGAATTTTCGTACTTTCGACAAAGACCCAAGGTTATTCATTAATAAACGAAATATATTTCGGATTGGCACGAGGAGTTCCAGAGAGCGATCTAGTAACAACAAAAGTTCCGGTCAGACGTACTTTAGATCGTAGACCAAGCGGGAGCAAAAAGTTTAAAGTTGAATCTTATTTTTTGATTTTGATGCGGGAGCTTGGATTCCACTTAGAATTTTCCGTTTATCCGCGCGATACGTATCTGTATAGTGAAAGAAATTCTACCTGATCATGCACATGTGCAACCTGCCATCGAATTCTGCCTGAAATAGCCTTTTGAGTTGGATCTTTTAAGCACAGAGGATTTTATTTCGATGATTTTTATTCGCAATGACAAGATCAATAATCTGAAGCGCGTCCATCGCCAGACTCGAGACACGGGAAATCGGAAATTAAGTAAGGCTAAGAACCGGCCATTCGTGAAGACACGTCGGTCCTTTCTATCGCAGAGGTCAAAAGTTACCGGACGATATATTGCAACGTGCGTATTATAAATATACACATACATACAAACATACATCCATGTATATGTACATTTCGAAGTGCATCTTCATGACTTTTGAAGGCTTCTCTGTCGCTGGTTTCACGTCGTAAGGAGGAAGGGGTTCATGGTCGGAGCTTCCGCGCTCCGCATACCAAGAGCAAGAGGAATAAGAGACGAGAAGTCTGCCGGCGTCTCTTCTCTTATCCAGCTCGCAAAAAGTCCAAGACTGTGACCCGCGCATTGAAGATCCGTGAAAGAAACGGCGCGTCCTTCATCTCTTATTCTCTCTCTCTCTCTCTCTCTCTCATTCTCCTTTGGGAACTCGTCGAAAGATTTTTTGTCACGTTAAAATTGCTTCTCTCACTCGCACATCGAAGCGCGTCATACAGAAACTCCGACGAGGGCGCATCAACGAAAACTCGAGAGCTGCAGCAACATTGAGCCACCGATAGAATTTAAAATATGCAACCCCGAAGAACTCTCCTATCCCCCGCAGTAACCCCTTTCTTCAGACAGACTCATCTCTGCATATATGTGTAGACATATATACCTGGTAATATATAATGAACAGATGGGTGCCCGCCGAGCGGTCTGCCTGATGTCCGACGACTCACAGCCACGTCAACCATATTACGGTTCTTCCTAATCGCGATCGAAGCATCGCGATCCCCAACGGTGGGAAAGAAATTCGAACGTGAAAACATTCGATTCAAAATGGCGAATAAAAAGTTGTATTCTTGTCTAACATTTTTACCAGGTCTGATATATCGGAAAAATGGATTAAGAGTCCCAGATAATTGGTGCGGTCGACTCGAGATATAGAGGCAATGGCTCTTTGGAAATTCACATTTGTTAAGTTGTAAAAATGAAACGACTATAGAAATCCTGTTCGTGAAACGAAAACTTGCCAATTTGTTCCACTGAATCTCTCGAATTTGAAATATCTTGTATTTCAATCTGACTTTTGGTTTCCAAGATTTGGGGTCGCTCGTTCATAGATTATTCGTCAATCAACTTGAACAATACCTGACGTGATTTTCAAACTTTCAATTTTACGCAATGCTCGTTATCATTGTGCAGCCTCGACAAGGCGAAGAATTTAATTACTGACTATCAAGTGGACCATGAAATGATCCTCGTGAAATAACGCTGATTAGATTCTTCACCAAGGATGTTCATAGCCGAAAAAATGAATCGCAGTGACCCAACGAAAGATGCAGATTTGAAGATCGAAGAATCCTTCAAATGGAGAACTTTTTTAGGACCCTCAAGAGAGAATCTTTGCTGGAAGAAACGTATCAGAGATCGATGAGTACGAGCTCATTATTTTTCATAAAAAAATACAATCAACCCCCGCGAAGGCCGAGATTCTTTCCACTTCTTATTAAAAATCCACGAATGAGACTGGAATGCAGTAATAATGACGGAAGAAAAAAAAAATGAAGCGAGAAAAGATGGCGTATAGAAGAAAGGATGCTTCGAAATATCATTTGCTTGATACTTTGGTGGCGTCGGTAAGATTGGTTAATATGATAAAACGAAAAGTCCGGTTTCTCTCTCATTTTCTGCCTCTCCCTCGTGAATCCTCGTTCTTTCTCTCTCTCTATATATATATATATACAGGCATCGCTCCAGGGCAGCCTCTCTTCGCGCGGAACTTTTCTCTCTGTACAAAAAATAAGACGAAACGACGACGACGACGACGACGAGTCGCTTCTTTTTCTTATCACTAAGTGAAATGCCGTGTCCGTTATCTTCCGCCTCTCCCTACGAGAAAGGCCTCCCTCTCTCTATCTTTTTTCTCATGCTACGCCAGGACTCGTTTTGCGCTTTGAGAAAGAGAAAGAGCTTGTCTCTCACACGATACGTTGGTGCATCTCGTAGTACACCGCAACTTCGACCACGCACCGCTGTTAACACACATATCGCAAAGTTCTTTGGTAAATGTTTCTCGACGCTTTGTCTCTTTTTTGGCCTCGAGGGATTCTCTCGCCTTCTCAGGCTCGCATGTATATAGATATTTATTTATCGATATAGCTGCGCATGTACGGTATTGTATGAGGATACCTATATACTTAAGCACTTGCGAGCGAAATCTTGCGTTATTAATAAGCCGCTATCTAACGCAATTAGAAGCAAAAGTCTGTCGGATATATGGGGTCATGAGGAGTGAGAGAGATAGCGTTTCTCTGTCTTCTTGTCTTGGTAGTTTTACTTCTGACCTTTGAGTGCCTTTTTTTGTGTCATAAGGAGAATGATAAGGCTCGAAGAAGATCCAAATAATAGGAAAATTCTTACTTACTTTCCCTCCAAAACCTATCCCATAGCCTCAAACCACTTTAGTAGACTTTAAAGTATTTGTTACTCGATATAGTTGTATACTGCCGAGTCCGAAGAATCGATCGTGTACTTCTCTAGGTACATGAGAAACTAAAATGGGACGAGCACAAAAACACTATATGTACTTAATATCGACGGGCTAGTGCCCTGCGACTGGGCACTCTGTAATTTTGTTTCTCCTGCTCTCACTGAAAAGTGAATGCTTTGTTTAAAGATACATAGCGTCTATATATTTAAACCCTCTGCATAAATTTCGATCATTTGCTGACAAGATTATTCTCATGCCTTGTGTCATTGGCATATCGAATTCGATAGCGCATTTGTATAACTTCATATCAGGTTAATTAGCGACTTCGTACGAGCAAATATCGATAGAAAATAAAGAGGACATAAATGTCAACGCGATATAACTGATATCCATAAATAAATGTCTCGAGAGCGGTACTTGTCTCCGTGCTTATGATCGATTAGTTACGGATTCAAGGATTCTGTGGCAGATACATATATATTATATATTGTGATCACAATACCCTTATTGTATTGAGAAAACGAGGGTTTAACATATAATACGATAAATTGAACAATGAAAATCAATGACCTTTTGAGCAAGAGACAGAATGAAAGAAAAAGGTTAAAACTAAAGAGGTAGATATTGAGATTTAAAGGAAATTTGGATAATGGGATTTTAGAGAGTTGTCTCTATTTGCATCGTCCGAGTATGTAATAACAATAACGCTTGGCAATGGACGGCGCGTGATCTGAAAGGAAATCTTTTTCTGCAGCTCTGCCGCAGACACGAGATAATGGATTTATTGAAACGAAATATTCGATTCGGGCCAAATTCGTCGGATTCGAAATTTATTGGATTCATCATTCGGCGATCGGCAACGAAACGCCGATTGGTTGTCTCGACGCAATCAATTTGGTTTTAATCCAAATAAACGTTGCTCGCACGCATAAGTATAAGAGTATATAAGGAACTTGCTTTTGCACAGTACTATCGAGAGATGCGGCGGCAGCGTCATAATGCCAAGTAAATGGAGATAAATTTTTGAGAACATTCGCTGTCCTGTAGCGCAAGCAGGTAGCGCGTGTCGTTAACGGATGAAACGACGAGTAGAGTACCATTTCACATGGAGAGAGAACACGAAGATGAAATGGGCCGAGAGAAAGAGAGGCCTCAAGATGATAGGAACGAGAAAGGCGAGAAGGAGCTAGTTAGCATAGGTGTCTCCTCGTAAACACTTCGACATTTACATAACGAGTGACATCTGCGACTGCAATCATATCACAAGTTCTCGCTCGCAAAGAGCGTCTTTTAAAAGCCACTTATGCCACCTATATCCGTATAAACGAATAGCTTTACTTCGTGTGTAGCATCGCGACGATATCGTTCATATTCACATTGTGGAACACAACCCGGAAATAATTTCAACTTCAACCGAGAGAGAGAAAGATAAATATTTTGCCGAGAGTTTCGTGACGCGAGCTTACACGGGACCTCTCGGATATTACTTACTCGTATACATGCTATGGGTATTATCTGACGTAGACGAGCCGCATTCAGTAGCTACTCTCGAAGAAGCTAAAGAAGAACTAAACAGCTGGAGAGAGAGAGAGGGAATAGTTGGATCAAGATCACTAACGAAAACCTTTCTGTAACCACAACTTGGAGTATACAATAGCACAAAGTCGAACAATACCTCTGTCTTTTACTCTCTCATGCTTTTCACGTAAAGAGCTTATACAGCCCCCCCCCCCCCCCCCCCTCTACAGACTTGTTTAATTCGTTAGATCCAATGTTAATCGACAATATAGAACGAAGCATTCTCTCATCATTCTATCTCTGTGTTTCTCTGTATCAAACCATTTTGCACGTTCAAGGAGTATTCGTTGTGGCAAGATTTTACGAGAATCCGAAGTATAGGAACATTGATGGATTATTGTTATTTTATTTGTATTTCTTGTAAAGTGTGATGAATTTTCAACGTATAGGGAGATATAAAAATGCGAAACTTCTGAGAAAACTCGACGTCTTGATTAATTTTTAAAAATTTGCAAATAAATGATGTTTTAGGATTCTTCCTTCCTTCCCTTCAAATGTATATTCGTGAATACCGGAATTAGTTTATGAAAATACATATATACAGCCGTGGCAATGCATCTCGCGTTTCCTGTCTTGCGTTATTATTTCGTGCCGAGAGAAACGGATATCGTTATGGGAAAGCTGCGCTGAATTCACTTCTGTAATATACACACCTCCCGACACATTTATACGCAAGCACCAGCGCGAGCTTCCCTACACGACCTAATTTGTCGCTGGACGACGGTTAATTGGAGATAAAGGCCGTGAAAGGCCGACCGCGGCCATGCGAGGGAACATCTTGAAGAGATGCGGGACCGCTGCGGACTTCTATGAATCGGTCATTCGCGATCTTTACCTATATATATATATATATCGCTCATCAAGCTTCCGCTATCAAAGCCACGGGTCTGTATGAGAACGGATCTCACGCTGTAATGTGTCCAGGATTGTAATATATACGTACACAGTCCGCTATATATCAACTTCTCGAACTCGTAAGGGCGTATCTCGAATCATTTCATAGGATAGATTCTTCTTACTTTTAGAAAACGATATGTATACATATATATATATATATTTATATGAACACGTAGGACAAGAAAGGGCGCAAGCCACTTGATTCAACATCCAAAGTTGTGGGAGCAACGTCCTTTCATTCGTTAGCAATTGCTATACACTAAAGGTGATCGCGAGCTCGCAACCTCCCGTGTCTCTCGTAATCCTGGAGACGTTCAGCGACGTTTTTGTCCCTACCACCTGTCGCTCTCTCTCTCTCTCTCTCTCTCTCTCTCTCTCTCTCTCTCTTTCTCCACGCAGCCTCCCTCGCCCATCGTTGCAGAGTTTCATTCTCTTTCACTCTCGATCTGACCATTCGCGCATTTTTGCTGATGCTAGCGTATATAGATAAATACTTATAGATACAGTTCTATGTGTAAAGTCGGTGGTGCCGACAACCGATTCTTTATTCCGATCGAGGAAGATCCCCTGTCATATTTCTTGCTCGTACTCAGCCTCGACGACGCAATTTAGAACTCTATAAAACGCCTGGTGAACGATCCGTCCCTTTCTTTTTACTGCCCTATGTTTCTGATAGTCATTTGTTTTTCTCTTCGGTGCATGCTACACTTGGATATTCTGCCTGCTGTGCGTCACGAGAAGACTTATATAGAAGCAAAAGCTGTCGCAGATCTCATTGCTTGAGTCTCGTGCTCTTTGCGGCTGATTTCCACACACTTCATGCCACTATAAAAGAGCAAGTTTGGACTGTATGTGTCTCTGGACGACGAAGCAGACATAATAACATGTTTTTGCAAATATAGATCGATACGCGTGTATGTATGTGTGTGTGTGTGTGTGTGTGTGTGTGTGTGTGTGTGTGTGAGGATATCCGATGGGAAAATGAAGTGGCTGACGTGATTTCCGAGTATTACGAGACGTTTTATCAAGTATTTTCAAGGCTCTTGCTACTGTTGTGTACTGTCAGAGAGTATAATAAATGAAGATCGTACGCCTGGGACAACGAAGTATACGAATCTTGATCCTAGTATATTCAAGCTGTCCACATACTGGTTTCAATATACGTTATCCGGTGTTTCAGAAGTTGTGGAGCAACTGGATGAGTCGATTATAGCAGACATATATATACATATCCAGGTACATATATAACTAGGTATACAACTGAACCAGATCGTTCGGCTGACATTTGTGGCAATATATAATTACAGTAATTAGTCGTATACTGGCAATTAATTAGAACTGCGCGTCATTTGTTTTGTCGCTAGTACTCACAGCACTATACTCGATGACTGTTGTACACGTGCCTCGTGGTTACATTTCTCTGATCTATGCATCATCTACTTCATATTTACCTAGTGAGGTATAAGGTGAATGTTCACGCTCGATAGATAATTTAGTTGAAATTCACAGGAAATAATTCAGCGTATTTATGCTTCGATTCAAATCAAAATGTCGGCTGAAAAAATTATGTCCGCGGAGAAATCGTAATAAATTTATTGAAAATTTGGCACATCAAGGAATCTTACCTGAATCTGACGAGAGATATTTTACTTTTTTTTCTCTGAAATTTCATTTCGCCCAAAATTCATGTCGATCGAATGAAATTATACTTGTCTCTTTGCCAGCCAAACATAATAATATATGGTGCCAAGTTTCAGCAAATCGACATTATGACTGTACTTCAAGCTGTATTTCTGATGTTGCCACCTATGGCAATAAGCTCTTTTCGTTCATTAAACGGATATTCTAATCAAGATTCAATTGGTCTCGTTGTAAATGTAAATCGTATAGGCTCAACATACTACCATGTCCAGGCAAAAGTTGGTGATGCATAGCTCCGGCATTCCACATTCGCACTGAGCCACAGAAAACGCGTTTAGCCTGTTCTGGAGGCAAGGCCACAGGCGTTTGTCGTCTTAATTAACCATATGCATGGTATACAATTTCTATGTAAGCATGTCTATCGTCAATAATTCTTAATGGAGACCCACATGATTTAGTTGTCATCGGAATTGCAACAATCTGCATGGCCTGTGTACTACGATGCTGCCAAGATAAGCAGCGAATGTCTGTTGCCCTTAAAAATCCTGAGTGTCGTTTTATATATGTAACTATGGCACGAAAACTCGGGTGTACATGAGTCCAAACGCTAGATATTATGCAAATGTTCTCGTACGATCGATTCCTTCGTACGAGGAGAAGGAGAAGGAGGAATATGATGAGTATCATGCTGTAAGCAGTGCATGTTTGATACACTTCTCGCTGCTGGATACCTCCAAGCTGGGAAGCGCCACGAGACAATGTCACAGCGGGATATCCTCGTGATTCCCCTCCAACTCTTTCTCGTCGCCAACCTCATAGTCCCTCTTCTCTATCTCTCTCGCTCCCTCGTCACTCGTTCAAATGAAATTTTTCGCAACATTGCATCCGAATGCGATTAAAGCGAGAGAGCGAACGATACTGTAGTCCGCTCCACGCAACGCCCCGAGGCTCTTTTTCCACTTCCGAATCTCTCTTTCTCACTGGCAATGTAACGCTATAGATATATATATATAAAGAAAACAGAGTTTATACCAAAGTGGATAGATACAATGTCCCCTATGATGGAAGCCTCGTCGCTTCCACCGGCTACAGTGAATATGTCGACTCTCGAGAAGATCTCTTCTCCGAAATCGAATCGTACAACTTACGTATCCGAGAGTTTTGAGCTTGGCGAGGGCGCTGTAAAGGGAGACACGCTGGGGAATGAAACTCTCGAAGCTATTGAAGTATATGCATATTAGTGATGGCTATTATCCACGCGTGATTCATCGGATAGAGGTAAAAATGGCGAGGATTGCCTCGTTGATTTTCAAGTCTAACTATGCAAGCCCACCCCTGCTCTTGAGACACGAGAAAACTTGAGTTGAGGCAGGAATTTATTTTGCTAGCTAAATTTGCTAAAAATTCGATCGAATGATTGCAATTTGGATACCTAGTGATCCTAGAACCAGCAAGAGTCCCAGATATTTCGGTCGCATTTGCATGAGACCCTGATCCAATGAAGGAAGATCTACTCTCGCTAATGGAAATGCTCTGATTCCGGAAACAAGGCAATTATACCAAAATTTATAAATAATTCGAACCCTTTATCAGTATTTTTGTTCCCCTTCATTTTAACCGATGTGTCCATTTCTTCCGGAATTGAACAGCCATAACTTTGCGATAGTTGAGACATTCGAGTGCCTGAGTTTTCTGCTCCGACACCCCAATTGAAATGATACCGAACATTCTGAAAAAAAAAAACCACCCCACACCTCTAGGAAGCTTGAAACTAACGAGAAAGCTGGCAAAAACTATATGAGAAGAGAACACGCACACGTGCGATCCGATGTTTTGGATCAGCTGGTAGGATACGAATGTTGAAAACGCGATGATCTCTTATGGCGTTGCCAGCAAGGGATAAAATAACCGGCAGCAGCATCCCTATCGTATAGTGGCACAGGCAGTAGGCGCAAGGATACAGGCATCGTATATCACCTGCTGCAGTTAATGCTACAGTGAGAGAGCAAGCCTAGAGGTGGCCGCAGAGGTGTGCGTGAGACTAGCCCGGCATCATAAAACACTCGGGTTGTTTCCGTCTCACTTTGGTCCCGTTACCAATCACAACACCCATTATCCTCCAGGGGGTGCGAAAGAGAGCCATGATGAGTGGTGATGGTGGCGAAGGCGCGAGTGTCACCGCAGGTGCGGACATTCTCATCATAAATAGTACCCTAGCTGCTTGTCTCGCTTTATACCGCGTATCACCAACATGCTGTGTATTCTCCCCCACCTATCATAGTGTGTGTGTGTGTGTGTGTGTGTGTGTATTCCCTGGTAACAGTAATATCCACCGCCAAGCCGTAAACCGCGAGCGTACTGCCCGCTAGGACCTAATTGGGGCGTGGCTTTTGCGGTCTAACACCTTATTTCTTATCCAGACAGGAAGAACATCGACCCCTGTTTCTTCTGCTATCACATGTATCCCCCCCCCCCCTGCTTCGCAAGTTTTACTTTTTTGCGATCGGATATGCCTGCAAAGAGACATTACCTTCGATAAGTTCGAAAGTTTACGAGTTTGTTAGCATCATGCCAGGTGAAAATAAGAGAGGGAAAGAGTGTGTGAAAGCGTGAGAGGAAAGTAAAGTGGATGGAATGAGAGAAAGAGGTGTCGTTTCTAATGATACATGTGCGTGCATTTCCACGCTTTTCACATCTTCGAAGGGAGAATACCGAGGGTGTTAAAAGGTAGGTTGGTTCCGGCCAACCCCCTGCCGTTAACCATTTCGATCACTGTGTATATGGCTAGTACCGCTACTACACTTATATCCACTTTCCATAGGTATACATCCCAAACGGTATATACCATCGTACTCCTCTTCGTTTTATCCTTAATTTATAGCGTGTCGGAGCATCGGCTGTTTCTCGCGCTGTCTTAACTGTTGGTTGGCATGAACCAGAAGAGGCGGTCCGGATAATATGGTACACGCCACGAGAGACTTTTCTGCGCGCACCGTCTCTCTTTCGCACTCGTAACGTTAGTATACCGATAAACCGACAACCGTTTCCCCGCGTGTTAAGTATGTTCAGGTACCGGTCAGTCGCGCACTCTGATCCCCTATTGCCTACAGTACCCGTACTCTCGTACACTCGTAACGGTATGTTTGCGAGGAAGAGAAAAAAACGATTCAGAGATGCTCGTGCGAAAAGAGAGGACGAGTGTGCGTGTGTGTGTGTGTGTGTGTGTGTGTGTGAGAGAAAGAGAGAGAGAGAAAGAGGAAAACATCTTAAGTGTTTCGAGAATGAAAATATTATTCTCTGAAGCCATATCAGAAGCAAGACTCTGCTGGATGAATAAACGAAAATCTTTTACCTTGGGTTATAGGCAGTAGTTTGCACAAAAGCTATCGTCAAGTTGAGATGACTCGTCTGAACGATCTTTGGGGATAGGAATGTCTCCGAACAAGCCTCAATCGTAATGGCAGCCTCAGTTTAAGCTTTGAACACATAAGCACATAAGGAATCTACCCAAGGCCTAAGCGATAAGGCCTTGTCCGCTTCCTGCAGTCGAACTATCAGATGAAACGTAGAGTCGAGGTGAGAAGGGAACGACACGCTCGTTTCATCGATCTCTATGTGAAGCGGTGGGAAAATTATCATTAGCTGGTACGAGAATTAAGGTGCGCCACGCGAAGACGAGTGTGCCTCGAATGCAAGATGTACTCGAAGTGGCAGCAGTTTGTCTCATGCTTTTCCGTAATTTTATTCCGCAGCCATTGAATCCACCCAATATACAGTTCCATGGTCCAAAGTAGTTGGATAACTCGATATTTTTTTTTTTCTGCATCTCCTCTCGTTGGACGTTTGTGTATACGCACTGCCAAAGAAGCAAGAGGCAGCACGTAGCGAACGCTTGCCGGGTTATATTACGACGAGCGGACACATTTCTGTTGAGTTAGGCTGACAAAAATTCAGTCCAAAGAAAGTATATATGTATATATACAAGTTGATTGCTCGTCTCCTCGTCTTTGCCGAAGTCTCCGTATTGTTTGAACATATATTTGCTCGATCCCATCTACCGCCATGCAGAATACTCGAGAAAATTTGCCGTGGATGCTGCGGGGTCGTTTTTTTTTTTTTTTTTCCCCCTGTTCATCATCATTCCGTACAAGCGTGATGACCACTCATCTTATTGGCTCTTCAAGCTTCTGGCTACCGGTTTACGCGGCTCATTTTCATACGCACACATGCAACATCTCGCACATTAGCAGCAAACCTCTGGCACTTGAAGAATATTTTTGAATTGTTAATTATGCGAAAAATGTGATGTTGCAACATTGACAATCTCCGGATAGTAATTCTTTGCTATTCCTTCTTTCAAGGAGTCGCAATTTGATTTTTGTTTTTTTTTTTTTTTTTCGTCATCATGATAGTGTCCTGCCGCACGGTTTTCCACTCGTGTCACGAATTCCCACCGTCTGAACTCGACTTCAACAAATACCTATTATATTGGGTACACATGTACCAGAGTGTGCATTATACATATTTGGACGCGCGTGCGAGCACGCGAGGTCTATCGTCGGGCAGCACGATGCGCGACGTGTCCAAAAGAGAAACAGAGAAAGCGCGAGAGGGATAAAGCAGAGAAGTACGCTCGGTAGTGAGAGAGAGAGAGAGAGAGAGAGAAAGAGAGAGAAAGAGAGAACCAAGAATATACACAGCTAACAGGACAAACACACGAAGAACAGCCAGTTACCCGGTCAAATATTTGTGGCCCAGCCTCGATCCCCGCCCTCTCGTTCGCCCCCGCATCAGCGTTATCTCCGACACGCACTAGACATTTAACAGCAGGTTAATTCACGCTCGTACTTTGGGGCCCTGTGGACCCTCTTCAAACTGAGCAGCTAAAGGAAGACGGAAAACTTTTCTTCTTTTTTTTTTTTTCTGTCTCGCTCTCGTAGCGGTTAATCGCTCTCTCGCTAGGTCCCATTAATGAAAGCGTTCTTTCATAACCAGCATAACACACTAACGGCTGTAGCTCGAGCTGTATGCACCATTCATGGTACATCCGAACGACAAGAAGAGAGAAAAATAACGGAGAACAGACAATAAAACTCGCGGCGGCTCGACGTGCTATCTCTACCGGCAATTTCCTCTCTCACTCTCTTTCTCTCTCTCTTTCTCTCTCTCTTGCTCTGGTACTTGAAAGGTAAAGCAGCTTTATTGTCGCACTACCTGTGGAAATTGCACTATAAATATATATATATACATATATATTATATATATGTAATGCATATGTATATGCACTCCGGAAGAGGACTATAACGAGCCTGGACAAAAGTACATCAGCTTTGCTGCAACACACATATTCTCTCGTCTATATATGTACACTTGGGTGCAAGCAGCACGAAAAAAAAAAAATATGCCCAAGCTGTGTAGTCTGCGATAAAACCTAATCTAGCCTTTGTGTCTGTTTGCACCAGCAGGGTCGGAGAGAGAAAAAAAAAACTGTGAGAGAGGAAGAGAGCAGTATAATAATGCCAGATTTTTCAGAAAGCTCCTCTTACGTCTCAGTCCGAACTCTTGCCGCGCGATGAACACTCGAATAGAATGAATTCATTGTTCCTCTCGTGTCATGATAGATATGCAACATTTACTCATGTAGTAAAATTAATTCGCGATATGAACATGTATATGTAATACGAATTCATGCGGTATATACATACGTGTGAGAAAGCTTTGAGGATCCGAAAAAAATTTTCGAGTATAGATATATGTATAATATATATATATATATATATATGTAATCGTGAAAGCGAGTAGAAGGCAGAGTGCGTGGTAAGTCGAGACGTAGAAGCCTAGGGAAAAAAAAAAAAGATAAATCGTCGTTATTAGCGAGAGATTACGATGAGATTCGTGGCTCTGTGCACGGGATATTGGGCTCCCCCTTTTCCCTCATTTCTCTCTCGGCAAATCCAAAATCTATAGATCCATCGGGCCGATGGCCGGCAAAAGCAGCAGTCGTAGTGAAAACGACGAGCGTGTGATCCCCGGGTCTCACTCGAAAAGCTCACTCTTTCACCCTCTATATGCGCGTGTATATATATATATATATATATATTTTGGCAGAGCCCAAGGGAATGTAAGAAGATTCCGACGCGTGCACATTGTTAGGGGAATCAGATTAGCCTCGCAGATCTCCGGAGCCTGATGTATGTGGCTCTCACTGTCATTCCGCGGCGTATTATGGCTAGTAAGTATACTATACAACGTATACGTTGGTACATGGGGATACAATGGATTTCGTCAACAAATCAGTGTTGACGATTCTTGCCTCAAAATTTTGAATTTTTCTACGATAATTATGATCCGTTTCATTATATTTTACAAACGACACCCATGTTTTGATAAACCTCAAAGTACACTTTTTCCTGTACTCTGATACTTTTGTGATTCATGGAGAAGTACAAAAATTTATTCATTCAATTCGTCCTAAATTAAATTATAATCAGCTGGAGATTGAACTATACGCAAACCAAATTGCCTCTGGAACAAATTTATGAACAAATAATTATCCACACGGAAAAAAAGACATTTCAAAAAATAATAACTGAAATTTAAAAAATACAACGATGAAGAGAAGAAAAATGCAGTTTAACACAGTAAATTAATCTCTTTATAGTGTTTTGATCAAAAAGTAATGTGCGGAATATACTTCTGTACTATCCGTATAACCATATTTGCTGGTTTAAACTGTAAAAACAGCTATTTCCACTTCAAAATTCAAAAGAATTTCCGAAGTTTTTCTCCCGAGAGGCAAAATTTTTTTCCGTGCAACGTAGTTATAAAATTGAAGTGCTATCAGTATATTGCTGATATGTACCGAAATATATCAAGCATGGATGTCTCAATCTTTGACGACTATTTGGAGTTTTTTTTTTTTTTTTCCAAGATTCAACTTTTCGCCTATGCGCTTCTGTTTACTCGGAGTTCCTTCACGACACGACTCTTGGCAAAGAGGTATTAGGGTTGCTTGAATCGGGCAGTCTCCGGCTGTATAGCACGTAGTAATACCCCGATACCGTGGTAATGCCACTGTTCTTGGATTAAGATCGACCCGAGACTAAGTAACTACGAAGTAACCATCGCCAGTTCCCCTAAATATACACGCATATATACAAACATATACTTTTACTCATGGTCTCTTGCCTGCCGCCCTCTAATTCTTTTTTTCGCGAAACCTCACGAAATCTTGACGTCGGGCCTTAAGCCGCGTGCTACCAGATTGTAAAAGCGGCTTGTTTACTTCACTTTCGCCATTATCCTTTAATGATAAAGAGAGAGAGAGAGAAAGAGAGAGCCACGAGAATGTGAAAAAAGTCAATCGTAAAGTGCTCTATATCCCCTACCTTATAGCTCTTTATCTTCATTTTATCTTGCGAATAAAGTGATCCTAAAAATCGTTCGTTGAAGTTCTTCGCAGAGTTTCTTTGGGCCACTGCAGACGATAGCCAAGAATAGTGCACGAGGAATGTAACGAACCGTTGAGAAATTATTTTTCGAGAAAGTATTACTAGTGTGGACTGTCGTGCGTTTATTTGAGGTACACGATCAAGAAAAAAAAATGTTTAATTTGATACGCTCCATGGAAGGCAAAAATTTTTTAACCCAATTTTGTTATTTCGAGCAAATATTATTGCTCGTATAAAAAAAACCTCGTCGAAACATCCTAAAAACGTGAAACTTTCGTATCAATTTTCTTTTATATCTTCGGATTTATAATTAGCATGAGATTGGCAATGAAGTCACGAGTAAATTATGGATAAGTGAAAAAATATTCTTAATTGAATTGTTCTTGTAATGTCACTAATCGACATACGTAAGTTTCGTTCTCTTGGAGTATCAAATAATGTGGCTCGATATATTATGAGCAGTTAGAATCGATGCAAATTCGATAAGACGTCTTCACATTTAGTCGGTGACCCGAAGACAACATTTTCCGTAGGTGGATGAAGAGAGGGAGAGCGAAAGATGATATGCTCCGCTGCTATGATCGTATTGAGATAGGAAGAGATGAAAATTGCGCGATTCCCGAACCACGAAGAGAACCCAATAGATAATAGCCTATTTGAAGATTTAACGTTTTATCGAGGTTAATCGATGCTAATCCGATTTGAGGAGTATAATCGTACCCGGTTATCGAAGATCTCGAAGAAAACGACGATCGAGCACAACGCTCTGAGTCGTTGGACACCTAAAAAGACCGTTGAAACACGAGTATACCGATACCATGAAAGTCTTTCAACGAGAAAAGTGATATGCCCGATATTCTCTCGATGTTTCTCATTGAATGGCCAATAACTGATTTCTACAGTAACGGCGTATGCTACGATTGATTTATTAAGTTCAAGGCACTCCCTCACCGTTTCATCGTGACGTGATATTCACACGAGATTCCCGAGGCACTTTAACGTAATCAATGTATATAGTACTGGGCTAGCAAACGACTCATCCCTTTATCGAGTTATTCTATAAAGGATTATTTTCGACACAATATACGCTTTCCAAGACATCAAATTGATAGAGAACGTTGACAATGTGCCGTTGAATTCGTACGATAAATTCGCTACATTAGTACGAGCGCTGCCGATCGGTGACGTGGAAATCGGTTTATTCAAATTCATGCAATCGTCGAGTTAGGGTGGGAGAAAGAGCAAGAAAAACGACTGCCATGCCGACAGGTCGACGTAATTATCGCGACATATATATATATATATATATATATATATATATATATATATATATATATATATATATATATATATATGCGCCAAAACATCCGTACTCGTGAGTAATGTCTTTTTTATCTGCTTTGCTCCCTCGGACCTCGGCTTGGCGTCGTTATATTCCCTCGGATATATACTATATACTGCATATATACATACAAGTCCTCGGTATAAGACCATTAATGTATCGCATCTTTGCACCCGCTCTGTGACCCCTTTTATACTGACTCGTAGCGTCACAACCTAAATATACCTCTACAAGTTTGTATTTGCATAATATAAGAGGGAAAGTTGTTGTTCAAATCCAAAGGGACGAAAACACATTTTCTTGAAGATTTATCAATAAAAATTTGTTGTCTTTTCGACGAAATTCTAACAGGATACTTTATCAGCTTACAGGATACTTCATCACATGCGAAACTTGAAAAAAATTGTTTTCTTTTTTGTAATTTAGCGTACAACTTGCTACATCGATATTTTTGAGTAAAAAATGAAATAGGTCTCGTTCTAATATCCTATTCTCTCAGTTCATATATCGCTCCCTGTTATACGTATTAGCGCTAAGCTTCTCTATCCTCTCTTTCTCTCTCTATTTCTCTCTCTCTCTCTCTCTCTCTCTCTCTCTCTCTCTCTCTCCCTGTCTCTGTTCGTCAATAGCCCGCGTTATTCTCATTCTTCAACACTGACACACTCTACTCGATCACGTAATTTAACGCGAGTGCCCTTGTACTACGACCACCCCATGTGCCTTCACTCCACCCTGTACAAAGCTCGCATATATCGCCTAATGAAATCAATGAATGCGTGCCAAAGTTAAACACGATCAACACGCACATGCACGAGCACACAGACAATATCCACCGGTGAAGGAGAAGAAGGAAAAAAAAAAAAAAACATAACAGAAGCGGGGGATTTGATGACGGCGCGAATAGGGGGTGTGCCCGCACGAGAAAGGGTGGTTAAGCATGGGGAGGAAATCTCTCCCGCTGGCTCAACCATTGCGTCGATTCTCCGTCGGTGCGATGCGAATTTCGAGAAGGGTGCCGCGCACCATAACTGATCGTTTTAATTTCCGACAGACATTAGAAACGGAGATGCCTGTATATATGTATGTAAAATCTGCATACACGATTAGATCCGAGTTTTGAGAAACGAAAGGCCGTAAAGCCAAATTATTCAACGAGCTGGGAATTACGTGGCTGACGACCTTTTGATTCTCAGGAATCC
Source organism: Rhorus exstirpatorius (assembly GCA_963564615.1). Classification (NCBI taxonomy): domain Eukaryota; kingdom Metazoa; phylum Arthropoda; class Insecta; order Hymenoptera; family Ichneumonidae; genus Rhorus; species Rhorus exstirpatorius. Next base: position 40,775,260 of record OY751315.1, read on the forward strand.
GTTATACATTATACATGTATATAGAGGGACATACGATGCATTGTGCGAGTGCAAATTTCATACGACCTAAGTTACATTACGTGGGGCGTACTGTTCGTCTATAGAGATATGGTGATCGATCTTTCGATGCATGCAGCAAAAGCCCATGATGCATATTCTAAGCGCATCAGGCAGCTATATCAGGGTCTCGAACCTGACATTCTTACAACTCGTCGATTAAATCAATTACGATTCTCGTATATATACTATATGTTTTGTTGTTACTCACTGCAATGCATGTATACTCGTCAATGTTGAAAGTGAACCATACGCTGACTTACCTGAAACAGAGAATTAATTGAATGGTTAAAAGGAGGGGAAAAAAGTACGACAAGCGAGAGAAAATATACAGCAGTATTTGCCCACCGTGGAGCAAGTCTCCACGGTTGTGGTTATACGATGTGAAATGGCTCGTGCGCCTGACGGTACTCATCGCAGCGGTGGGAATAAGACTAGCCATGAGTCGCTGAGGGGGTGTGAGAAAACAGTATTGTCTTTTTACTGCCTCCGCAGGCATCTCACAGCAGAGTTTTCTCCGCACACCCCGAAGAAGCACAGCCACACCATCACCACTGACGACACTTTCGTACGTTTATGTGTGTGCGTTTCTTCCTTGTCCACCGCTTTCCTCCCCCCCCCCCCACGACATTATCCAGAAGAGATCACCTTTTTACCGGTCGTTGCGACCTCGTGATTCTACCCTTATCTCTCGTGGCCCAGAAGTGGAAGGAGGCAAGGAGAGGAAGAAAAGGAAGAGGTGGAAGAAGACGAGGCCGCCAGGCACGTCGAAGAAGAGCACCGTGCTTCAGAGAGGACTCTCTTTCTCTCTCTCTCTCTCTCTCTCTCTCTCTCTCTCTCTCTCTCTCTCTCTCTCTCTCTCTCTCTCCCTCCCTTTATTTCAGTCTCTCTCTCTCTCTCTCGTCCGATCTCTCTTTTTTATGGACTCGGGATAAGAGCCGGCGTGACGAGGTCGTCAAATCCGAGGGCGATTGAAAATTATACAGGGATCAGCTTTACGAGCACGACGCTTTAGACCCGGTGACGTGAAACAGTCGATCGAGACTCCTCTTTCTCGCTATAGTATATATATATATAAATACACTCTCATTCTCGTATCTCTCGCATTCAATTCTCTCGATTTGAAGATACTGGAAACCATATGCCCACTATTTGACCATTTATTCCTATCATTGATACCTCAGGTACGTTTTTATTCTGGGAATTAGAGTTTGATTAAAATATTGAAATCTTATCATTCGTTTTCAGGAAAATATGAAACTGTACATTTTTGTTTCCTCATCAAGAAAGATTTGTGATTAGGATAAAATGTTAAGTTTCCATTTTCCAATGGTTTTCAAATGTGATTAAAAAAATTTCCGAAATTCATTCGAAAAAATGTCAATATCCATATAGCCTGGAATTGGCTTGAAGAATTTTTTCAAAAAAGTATACAGCTGCATAGATTTTATGGTATTAAAAATTTTGTTTTAATTCTTGAGCTCGCTTTAGTTTCCGTACGGTTTAAGATTTTGGGCTAATATTTTCTACACAAAAATTGTATCACCAAAGGATGGTTGGTATCGAATTTGGTTAGGATCCGTGGAAGCCTTCGGGTTTTATGAATTTTTGAATTTTTGAAAAATTTCTAATGCTCGAATTTTCTAGTTTTTTTTTTTTTTTTTTGCAACCACGACACGTTTGAACTGTGGCCAAAGTTGAAGCTTGTGAATTTTTTCACAGAATACTCAAAGTTTCTCCTACCGAAAAGCCAAAATTGAAGAAGAAAGTTTCTTATATAGAGGGAAAAAATCACATCAGTATGGTACGAGAAACCCTCTGGGGTGGATTCGCTCTATTCTCGTGGCTGGAACTCATGTGCCCTGTGTTGCACGGTAGCAGAGTCCGTGGTAATGCGTTCTGCATAAAACATGGCTTATCCAAGAGCTGCACGTACAATGCAATTTGTGGCAGTGGCAGCGGCGAACGAAGAAGGTCTCTCTGCTTTACGATCGTCTCGAACGAATCGGGAGACTTTCATTTTATTGCATTTTCGCAGATCGAATTGGTTCTTTTCCTCTCTTTCTCTTTCTCTCTCTCTCTCTCTCTCTCTCTCTTTCTCTGCAAGACCACGAGAAACAATATTACACGAGTCAACGTGTTCGTCTCATGAATATTTATTATTTCCCCGGCAGTCCAGGAAAATGAGTCCCTTTTGAAAGAATAACCAACTCCGCTTAAACATTTCTAGTTCGAATGGTGAGCGATGCATTCTCAGGGATGTGAACCAAGCCAATGTAAAAAGTCGCCGAAGATATAATACTAGCTTGCATTATTAATTCAAGGCTTATCAATCCGCCGGATCGTTTCATTCCATCCAGTTTTCATGTTTTCAATTGAAACACCCGCATGGTTGTTCAAAACAACGACATACGATAATAAGCTTCAACGGTCTTCGTAGCACCTGGATTCTTGCGATAATTTTTGCGAAGACACGGAGAACGGATGATAAAAAAAATTGAAAAAAAAAAAAACAAATTTATTCGCTCCCGTCTCACATCACCTTTACTCGAATCGTTTTTTTTTTTCTCTCGTACTTTTAATGTTAAAAGTACGAGAGAAAAAAAAAACGATTCAAGGTAAATATAATTGGCGCAAATGTTAGCGGCCTTGTTGGCCCGCAGTTGCGACCCGTCTCCATTATGACCATCACACCGTGCGGAGGGAACTCTCACTTGAAGGAAAGAGAGAAAGCTAGAGAGAGAGCCCTCAGACTCTATACGTTAACGGTGCTTTTGAGGCAGCCTCAAATTGCTTCATTAGCCGAGAGATATTTTATACAAATTGGGAAGTAAATTAACTCGTGGCTTGAGCTCCTGCAGTGAAAAAAAAAAGGACGGAGTGTGAGAGAGCCGAAGCTGTGCGGAAGGACGAAGGCGAGCTTGGCATCGGCGAAGAAAATTTGTAATTAGAGTGGGCGGAGGTGAAATGGCTCGGCTCCCGAGGTGGTCGATGGTTAGGCACAGGGTGCGAAACGTTGGAACGAGAGAAAAGAGCTGAACGAGCTATGCGAAACGTGTGCAGCCACTGTCGCTGGTAAAAGGGTGCAAGAAAGAAAGAGAAACGGTGCGAGAGGTAAAGGCGGACCAAAGACGAAGTGAACGGGACCGAGCGCTTCTACTGATGCAATTTCTTAATTATTTACGCGTTGCCACCGTGCGTCTCGAGTTTGTTTCATTCGTCTCCTGGCCCATACCGAATCGCCCGAGAGCCCCAAAACACGATTATCCTCGTTCTCGTAATGCACATATAGGCACGATCTAAAAACCCCAGCAACATCTTTAACTTTTTCGATTACGCGAAACTCCAACAACTGCTGATATATCGCGGATATCGACGGCTTAGAAACAAAATAGCGGAATGGAAACGATTGGATACGTAATACGATAGCGTGCTTACTACCGTTTGATAGTCTTCCATGTATACAAACTCGCATGCACAATTACTTGATATCATTATTATTATTATCATCGACATCATTATAACATGTTGCCTGGATGCATTAGCCTCGAAAGTCTTCCATTAGTGCGAGAGACTCTTTATTACGCATTTATATAAGAGCGTGAATAAGTTATAAGATAACCGCAAATGGCATTTAATAACAGCTTATCGACGGAGCAGCAGCGATAGATCTCGAAGAAGGTGCACGTAGCGGTACGTTTTTTCCTCTCTTATTTTTTCCAAGCCCACAAGTGTGCGGGTACCAGGTCCGTGGCTGGATCAACGACGAATTAATACGTGCGAGGATATCGGAAGCGACCCGCATTCCTCCGTATCACTATACCACAGTCCCGCATCCGAACGAGTCATGTATATACAAAGTGCAATGCAATAAGACTCTGGAATCTTCAGAGCAATGGGGAAACGAACGTTAACGTTGCAGAACAGAAAGGCAGAAGAATGAGGCAAAGAGAATCGAAGGAGAGGGCGATAAGATTCGACGAGGTTAAAGCTGTCACATTCGACCATTTTTTTTTTTTTTTTTCGAATCTCCGTGTCAAGAACCACTTCTGCCTTTGACTCAATTTGCAAAGCAAAGGAAAAAAAAATCTCCGCTCTGAGGTGAATTTCTTATTATTGTGATCTTCGAATGACTTTTCACCCTTGTAGGAAAAAAATTGCGAAAAAAACTATCGCCACCCTTCGACGGATAAAAAGACTGGTACCAGTTGGCTTGTACATGTCTCCTCGCACTCTCGTTTGCTGGTACTTTTATCGCAGCCGCGCGAAGAGTAAAACAAAAGAATTTAAAGAAGCCTGCGAGCCAAGTAGAGGATTGACTTTCGGAGAGTGGGAAATAGCGCGTGGGTCGAGGCAAAATGAATTGGGAACTTTTAATTAAGATGGGTATCGTTCTCGTCTTCCTGGTGCTTCGCGAGGACCTCCCCGCACAGCTATCTTTCGTTATGGAGAGAGAGAGAGAGAGAGAGAGAGCAGAGGAATGATTAGACGCGGAACCATGTCAGAGTTGGCTTTGCTCGAGTATCGAGAGCAAAGGATGAGACGATAGTCGCGAGAGGTGATGGCCTGTAGGGCTTCAGAACAAAAAAAACACGAAAAACCCGCTATTGAAGGAAGATAGAGTAACGCGGTATAAGAGGGTGAATGCTACGACGATGGAATAAGGGCGAAGGAGAAGGAGGTTAGCATTCTTTTTGTTCATGCCAACTATTCATCATCGGTGACACTTCTCGAGATAGAGGGAAGCTTTCTCTCCTTTCGCTTCGCTCCGAGACCCTCGGGGTTTCCTAATGGACCCGTGACTCCGCTTCGATCCACCCTCTCACCTTCCCACCCAATTTCCGCGTTTCTCACTTCGTCTCATTCTATCGCAAAGATTCTCTCCGGTTGCTCCCATTCTCACGATGGAACGCAAGACCGCGCTTCCATGGATTTTAATTTCCAGGCTTGGTTCTCGCCTCACGAGAATTTTCTCTCTTTTACTCTCACGGGATATAACTCGTATCCTTCGAGAGTATAACAATTCGATAACAGTACTTTGCAAAGATACCGATAAAGGAGAATACAAAGTGAACACTCAAATGAATCGAAAGTAGGACGACGAGAAAGCGTATAATTTTACAGGGGTAACCACCGGGAATAAATTACACTTGTCATATGACCCACGTGATTGACGGTTCTTATTGAGATAAAAACATTCTGACAAGAATGAACTGGGCACTCGTGGGGCATGAAAATTTTATAAAGAACGCGTAGTCCCCATCGAAGACGCAAGTATACACTTACCTATACAACCAGAGAACTATGTAACCCCCCAATATAAGCTTGACAAAACGTACCGAAACATAATGAAATTTGGAGTCACTATTCATGTCTCGCTACGCAGCACAGCCCGAGAGCGTGCAAGCAAGTGAGAAACACAGAGCGAATCGAGCGAATGCTGTCTCTGAATAACGAATAAACTATTGCAACCCACCAACCGGTGGGAGACTGTATAATAACGTAGTTGACGAGAACGAAGGGTTGGAAAATAACGGAATCATGCTACACGTAATCCGTACGTGAAGCCCTAGCGCCATCTTGCCGCTTCGTACCTGACGTTATCACGTCATACTTTTTCAACCAGCAGCCAAGGCGCAGAATTCTACAGAAACAAGAGCAGCAAGATGAGAGTAGAGAGAAGAGCACGCAGTGTTTCCGTCCAATCCCCTTGGCGAATAACGGGTGGCGCGACGCAGGATATATAGACTATATATATATACAAACGGGACATCCTGACAAGGAGATGAGGCGCTTCTTTCCGTGAGTCAAACGTCACCCTCGCACGGTTGTCCCACGGGGCACGTACTACGTAGAGTAGAGCCTACGAAACGAGACCGTCGCATTCGAGGTAGACCACACGAAAGGCCTCTCTATTTTTACTTTCCTTCTTTCCTGCCTCGCTATGCTTGCCTTTCTCACCATACTAGGGAAAAAAAAAAAAAAAAACGCGGGGCCTCTGGTATGCGCGACACTCTACCCTCTCTGTCCCGTTATTTTTTCCGGATCCTCGGTGGTTCACCAGCAGCCCTCGTATCCCACGAGAGTAGCGTGATAAAAACGAATGGCGCAGAGATAAACAGAGGAAAGGGCGAAGAGGGAGGGGTAGGGGATCTCTCGAGCACATACATATAAACATACAGGAGGCCACGAAAGTATACGGTATATCCCTTTCCCACGAGAGACCGAATAAAGAAATTACTCGAGCTGTGCGCCCATGAACCTTGCAGGAAGGCGGCAAACGAAGCGCGGAGAGCTCAATAAATTTTACCTGGCTAATTGTTTCCGTTCTACGATTAAATAGAGATTTCGAAGGTGACGAGATACGGGAGTGTGCACGCGTCTTAGTGAATATGCGGTATCGCTTGAATTTCTAAGGAAACGATTCTCCAGTGGAAGGAAGAGTATGAGCGAATACTGTTGAGATTCAACGAGATGGATCACGGGAGGTGCGACGGAACTTGAATAACCAGAAGACGATCCTATAAATAATGAATAGTAATATTTTCTAGCCGATTCATCGCTTTAACCAATTTTGGGGCAAGAACGAGGCAGGAAATAAGGGGGATGCGCGCATACCTCGTTAATAAACTCAAAGATAGCATTATAAGAAAGGAAATAACCACGGTGAGATGGCAATATGAAGGCGGTTGTTCGGTGGGAGCGGTGCGCGTCGGCGAGTAACGATGCTTTATAACAGTATCAAAGTGAGCATTCGCGCGTTTGCCTTCGCCGCGATGTTCGGGGTGGAGGTCCCGCGGTCTTCGCGACACTCCATGGAATATTTAAGCTCCGATTTCATATCTCAGAGAACGACCATCTCTCGCTCTCTTCAACGATATTAAACGAAGCGTGGTGTCACGAAGAGGGGATGAAAAACAAGCCCACCGCGAAGCAAAAGTTTGCTGTATAAAGTAGGAGAGAGAGAGAGAGAGAGAGAGAGAGAGAGAGGTTAAGAAGAAAAAAAATTACAAAGCTACCCTGCCCTGATATTTGACATATAATGGAACGAGGAATGCCAGCGCAGCCCTCGGCAACGGGGGAGCTTTTCCTATTTTTCCTTCTTATACTTACACACTTCTCCCTTCGTCTCAACATTGCAAGTACTACAAGAAATATACATATGTTACCACAGAGTTGCGAGCTTTGTCGATTATAAACGCTGAGAGCACAAAAGTTATTTTAACTACTCATTGGTAAATTCCACAGATTTTGTAAAAAAATGCAAAATATATCTGATGTTACATCTCAGAGAGTCGACGCAATGACGATAAAGTTAATTCGGTCTATAGTCGTTAATGTTCTCTGACATTTTCGTTATAATCCTGGATCTGCGTTTGAAGGTTCGTGAGGGGTAAATATGGGTATAACTGTAATATAATACACGTTCTAATACCTTCCTATTAGTTAACTGTGTCAGAGGGTACACGAAGTGTGAAACAGAACGAGGAGAAGGAGAAGCAAAGAGCGATATAGTGCGTAAGATCCGTACGCGCGTAGCTGTCACCCGGAGCACCTCTTCTCACCATCAGATATCGTGACACGAAGATCCACCCCGTTCTATTTCACTCTCCTTTCCTTTCACTTGCTCTCTCTCGATCGTTCTCACTCGCACCATCTCGCCGAGAAACTGAGGTCTTCCTACCAAGCCGACCTTAAGATATTAAGTACTTTACCCGCGATTAGATCTCTCATTGTGCCGGTTTGGTGTCAGACAAGAGGTACGCGCGCTTCGCTTCTGTTCTGCCTCGGGGGAAGAAAAAGAGAGAGAGAGAGAGAGAGAGAGAGAGAGAGCAGAGAGAGAACATAGAGAATCAAAAGCGTAGGAGACAACGAAGAGATGCAATGACGACAGACAATGCCCGGCTAACAGACAATTGCTCAGAGCGAGAGACTCTCCTCTAACTGCTGTATAATTTCCTGCAACGACACCTTTATTGTGCCAGAATCGAGAGACCCGGGCATTTCATTCTTATCGCCACGGTGTTCGTCGGTGGGATACACGAGAGAGTGAGAAAAGGATCTGATCTGGAAGCTCTATCAATGCAAGAGCGAAAGAGAGAGTTGAGAAGGTCGCAGGCAGAGAGAGAGAGAGAGGGTTGCAGGAAGCTCTCAACCCTCTTGGCGCTGAGCACCGAATGAAGAAGGATCGCGAGGGTGTAAGTGGGCGAATCACGATATGCTTGGCCAACCTCGAATTCACAACGACGCTATTCTCGTGTCCATGGTATGTCATATCTGCGCGAACGTTTCTTCAAATCCCTTCTGTATTTAGTTTTAGTTTTTTTTTCACCCATTTTTAACGTAACGAATCGATTTCTCGTCCCTACGATTGTAACTGCTGATGGTCCAACTGTCGAAAATCGTTGACATCCTCGAGGGCCTGAATGGTCCCAATCACGAGAGAGAGCCGATGATCCCCGGTGTGTCTGCCAGGGGCCATTGCAACGAGGGCTTTGACTCTAATCTCTCTATCTCTCTCTCTCTCTCTCTCTCTCTCTCTCTCTCTCGTTCTGCTGATCGAGTAATCATTCCCCTCATATTTTTTTCATTTGTTTTCTCAGTGTGGCTGACCCGAAAATTCACTTGAGAATAACGTCGCTTCGTTTAACCCGACAACAAACAAAGGGCGAGAAAGCATCAGCTATTATTATTTCATATTGATCCCTGAACGACGATTGCCCGTAATCATTTAAAATCCGGCTTAAAGATATAGCAAACCTCGCATCCCCTCGATTATGTTCAACTATGAATTTTAAATCAACCTCCTTTGTGGGTCTGTTCATCGACGCAGAAGAAAAAAGAAGAAAAAAAACTGTTACCATACAGGACCACCTTCATCGCTGCGGAGAAAAATCGAGGGTAAGCATGAAAACTTATGGAAAATAATGTGAAAAAAAAAAAGAAGACTTTGCGATGAGGTCGAGTGAGCTTCGCCCGTATCTAAACCGTAGACGACCCGCGTCACTACAAAAACTGTATATACGTACGTGACATACTCAAGTATGGTATGGTATCCATTGCATTGATGTATATGCGAGTGAGGGGTGGATAGTTTTTCTTTTTTTTTTTTTTTTTTTTTTGTATATATTCGCTACGCAAGCCAACCGCAAAATCAGGGATGAATGAAGAAGTGACACAATGCAACACGACGACGTTTGTTGCATTTTAGGCTTTCATTGTATCGTCGCTGATCATCGCATCCCCCTTGGATACTCTAGCCGTGTGTGACTCTCACACACTCACACACACACACACACGCACACAAACACTTTTCTCCCCCCCCCCCCCATACTGTCTCGAGTCTCGTCCATTCATTGAAAGTCGGACGGCGAATAAAAAAAAAAAAAAGCAGGTCGCTTTGGAGAGCGCTGATGCGTGGAGCATTTCAACGACAGGGTGGCGAGCAACGTTTCGCCTCCGCCCGTTTTTCTCGCTCTTTTTCGCAACGTACCTCTGCGCTCATCGTCTCATTGTATTGGAAAACTCCCGAGAATCTCTTCGACGTCGGGAACATGCGAGGGTCCATCTTACTGATGCACGTGTGACGAATCGTTGGATGCAAGTTTGTTTTGCTGGACCCGAAGTCATAGATACGGCGTCGTGAAGTCGGACGTTTGAAGTTTCTCTGTCTCACATAAAGATCCGACCATCTTATATATGGCATAAGTGCACGGTATACGGTCGTTGTGTAATTTAATGTCGGTACGAAGAGTTCCAGAGAGAGAGAGATGCAGATTCTGAGATGCAGTTTTGGGGCAAAGATTCGGATGAGAAAACATGAGGATCCTGACATTTGATTTCACGAGATCCGAGTGATGTAAACAAAATAGCCTATCCAATATGTGAGGAAAACTGATTCTGAATAAATCGTACTCTGTTACGTATATATGGATGAAAAATAAAATGATACGTTCCATATGGTAGAATTTATTTATCGATTAATCGATAAACTTCGGAATTTATGTAACACGTGTATAGGTGTGAATGAACGATGATGGAGATTTAATGAGATTGTCAGGCTAATGAAGAGTGAACTGTTTTCGTAGAAATGCATGTATTGCTTTTCCTTAACTCGTCATATCGTGATGGAAACGACTTTCGGATTGTGACATACCTCGATCGCGAATATAACTCGAACGCGACATCAAAATCCGAAGCAACGAGCGCCACTCCGGAATATCGTATCCTGACATTTTCAATTATACACATCGCTGACTTTCATTATTACCGAATTTTGTAGGAATTTCGTTTCTTCTCCAGAGATTTCTTTTTTTTTTTTTTCCAGCTCTTCCTTCGTGCTCGTCGTTCGCGCTCGATTCTCCTGATCGGGTCATAGGTCAAAGCGTTCTTTTTTCTTCTCTTCCTTTTTTTCATCGGTCCCGCAACCCTCGAATCACTCGAATCGCGCGTGAATTCTCGGTGATTCCTCGGGAATAATATCGAGAACGAGCAGCCTCGTAACTCGGGGCATAATAAGTTTTGCGTAATCGATGGAAGCTTTCGCGCTCGAGTTCTCACTTTCTCGTCTTAACATCCCGATATCGGTGTGGCTGAGCGGAAATAAATTAAAGCCACCCCTCGCGACGCGAAGGAGCTGTAGCCAAACCGCCTTTGCCTCTTTCCACTCGTGCTCTCTCTCTCTCTCTCTCTCTCTCTCTCTCTCTCTCTCTCTCTCTCTTATCTCTACTCTCACCGAGAGATCGAGCCGCTTTTTGACTTTACGAGGTAATTTCCGATGGCGTCGTCGGTCGCCCGTTACTCCTCGGAAGAAACTCTTCTCCCTGCAATTTCCCTTCGGATCATGGTAGTTCCTTTTCGTTCGTAATGAGAGCTGTAGGTATATTATAATATAAGGTAATCGACGCTTATACCTCAACAAATCCTCAATTGAATTTCTGTGACGAGTTTTGCAATCAGACACCTATACCGATTATAGATAAGCCAGGCAAACAGCACAAATGTTTCAGCTATGATAATTATCGAGCGTACTACGAAACATTGGTCGATATTCGCGATCTACCGTTGATAAGAGATTTTTTCTTTCGTAATCGCGGCTTTCGAAGTTGATTATAATTACGATCATTTAAACGACTTTCTTGACGAGGCTGTGTAAGAACTCGCAGCAAGGTAAATGAGAAAATATTTATCAGCTCCCATATGTATACCAACTCTATTAAGAGGATGTTTCTCCAATATCTTACTTTATTCGCATGCTAATGCCAATGAGCGAAGTCAGTGATAGAGAGAAACTACGCCAAACGTTCAATCAGGTATATTATACATATACGTGTTAGTATCTATATCCTCGAGTCGCTCGTAAATCGGATTCGCTTAATGAATTCCTGTGCGGTGGCAATGTGGATAGAGCTAAGCGAGAGATACGACAGGTTATAAGTGGTGCGGTATGCGTGAGAATCATTTGAGCTCGCGATTTCTCGTGATCAAGTGCTCGTTCCTGCTACTTCACTCTATGTATATCAACATCCATGTATAATATACTGGGGGCTAGAGGATATAATTAATTCATCCGAGACTCGATGAAAATCGACGGAGGGTCAGATCTATGTGAAAGCAATCTTTTTTAATTTTTGATCCACCCTTTTGGGAGATCAAAAATCGTAGGAAGCTAGAAAGATAGACAAAGAGTGGCAAAATGCTTTACTTGATTTTGAAACCTCGAAAAAATTGTCTTCTCATTAGCCCAAGGTAACAGTAGGTGGATTCAATGGGAAATCATATATGACCCACAAATCTACGCGTACGAGAGGGAAAAATATTTAAAAAAAAAAATTTTCGACCTCTGATTGAAGGAAATCTGTTTGTTTCTCCGGTAACAGAGCACAGATGCGAAGGTACCCAGAGTTTCTTATAGCGCGGAACGCACGCTAGTTTGGTACCCTCTCTAACCATCTTCTACGACGTTGCATTCATAAATTCCCTTTCGATCACACATATAGCCTTGGCTAATCGTGCACTGCTCCGCCGGACTATGACGACTAACGAGATAGCGCTGGAGGAGCTCGAAGTTCCTCGTGCGCGAGGTTGAGTTTAACGGCGCATTTACGCGGTATACGCGCGCAATAAAAGTCACCGCTGCTCGGAGGTCCGGGCGCGACGACAACAAAAAATCTCTCTCTCTCTCTCCGCATGCTCTGAACTGACTTGGTCCGTAGAGATACACGAGCTGTGTGTATGCTTACACGCGAAGGAAGATATGACGAGAAGACCCGGGAATAGAGGGACCCGCGTGCGAGGAATGAGCTATGCAGAGACAGACGAGATTATTCGAGTGACGGAGAGACGAAAAATAGATGGAGAAGAGATGCAAACCATATAGAATGCTGCCGAACGTAACGAGAATATGCGCGCACGCGGCATCTCGTTTTTACGATCGTACTTTGCGGTTTTTCGAAAAAAAACTTCCGCACCTTCGCATCGTTCTATATCTTACTTTTTTATTTATGAGCATTATCGTGGCATCCTCGTTGTTACCGCATTATCTAACGAGGGTTCTCAATTTTTAGTCAAATTCAGCTTGAGGCAAAAAAAGGAATTTCCATACAGTTTTTTCTTCAGATTTCGTTGACTCGCACTGACCCCCTTTTTTTAAATAACAGAAGATCGGCTAAAGCAACATTGGAATTGTAAACGGCGGGAGCTGCAAAAAAGTGCAGAATTGACGTTTCCTTCTTTTCATAAATCATTTTTCAAGATGTAGGCGGAAATGGGTTGACGTTACAATTCAGAGAACATTGATTCATTTTTAGGAGGAAATTTTCGATCTACAAACCTCCCTGTGAAGTCCATTCGAGATAAGTTATACTCTCATGGAAAAGCAACGGTTTCAGTTTTATCAATAGCATATTAGCGAATAAATAAAGCAACGATAAAACACTTTATCGAAACTTTGAGACATTCAAACCGCGTATCGTTGTGCGTAGAAGAATCAACAGGTATGGAAACGCCTGTCCAGAGTCTCAAATAGTTTGGCTCGAACGAGAATTGGTCAATTGAAAACCGTTGCGATCGTTGATCACTTGAAGCAGTTCCCTATTTTTTTTTTTTTTTTTTTTTTCAACATCTCTCACTGCTCGAAATATCAGTTCAGGTTATTGTTCCAATGTTGCCGTACAATGGCTAAGAAAGCGTCAAAACGCTGTGTCTTCGAAAATTAAAGGGTAATGAACCAACAAAGTGTCGAGCGATCAATAGTTCTCTGGAACTCGAGGAGCATTTAATTTCCGTTTAAATAGCGGAAGAACAATGTGGGGAAAAAAAAAAACGAAAAAATTTGTATCACAGGTCCCTGGGCTTGTCGTTTTTCGTATACATAAACATACACGAAAAGGAGGGAGAGAACGAGAGATATATACGTCTGCAGCGAACCGACAACGATGCACCTGTCGTGGTTGACTGTCGTCCTCGCGAGCGTTGGAAAGACGCGATAAATTTTGTCGGCAAGCACCGTCGCTCTGGTCATATATATATATATATATACGCAACGCACTGAAAAGCAGGACCGAGAACCTCGTATACGCACGCTTTACACACTATTATAGTGGCCAGGAAGCGGTTTGAGTTTAGCAGAAAGAGCAACAGCCCGAGCCCACGATGATCGAACGTTTCGCGTCCCGTCCGCAAGAATTTACACCGACTCGGTTGGTCACCACTCTTCATCCTCCATGTCACAATGTAGAGACACGTTGTGTTTCGTCTTTCATATACGCGGGGCCTTTCGTCTTTTTCATCCTACATTCACTCGGTCACCTCGAGCTTTTCCACTTGATGCCCTCGTATTTCATTATACGTGGAATCATCTCAAAACAAACGTCCGCGCAGTTTGCTTGGATTGATACCTAAAGCTGATCTTTAACGTGGAATTCAACGTCATGATTCGTATGATTCGAGTGTCCTTTGACGATGAAAAAAAGTTTTTCTCTTGCGTATAGCAATACGCAAGAGAAAAACTTTTTTCAACCAAATAATTACTGTTCGATGGTTCATCAACAGGTTCAGCGCTCTATGGAACGTGCGATATTTACTCATATATAGGGTGTCAATCTTTAGGCTCCATTCGAAGCATTCAGAATCATGATTTGCACCATCGCTCGCGCTCTTCAGCGCATCGCAGATCACAACAACACGAGCTCGCTAGTGAGCGCTGGTCCCAGAAAGCAAGTATATATAGGGGAATCGCAACGGAGGGCCGAGAGGAGAGGACACGAGAGAGGAAGAGTATATATGAGGAGCCAGACAGAACTCTCGTATAGCCTCGGTTCTCTCGCCTCGCCTCGCTGCCGCCGCTGCTGCGGTTATTTTAACAACGTGGCAACCTCTTTGTAGACCACATGCTTGTAAACCAAGAGCAAGAGAGCGCAAGTCTGTTCGGCAGCGTGGAATATAAAAAAAGACCTCGGGAGCCCGAGCACAGCGTCTCCCTGCTAACCCACAGCTTTTTTTTTCTCATCCTCCTCTTTCACTAAGTTTCCTCTTTCAGTTGTTTCTCTCTACCGAGCCTACGCACCGACGTTAAACTGCGCGAGCTCGATCACTCGCGTAAGCTCGAATAAGACTCGTATTTTTAGGGTTTCTTTCTAACATCGTTCGAAAATTTCGTTATATTACACTGCTCCATGATTTTCCATCGTCTGTGTTTCATAAGAATGAAAAATCCATGAATAAGGTCATTAAAAGTAGATATACCAAGTTAAAGGTATTCTCCTTACTATGAGTATTTTATGTCCATGGATAAAGAGCAAGAGAGAGAGAGAGAGATGAGGAGAGGTACAAGCTAACTAGTCGTTCGCGTATTTTTGCCTGACGCGGTAAGGAAATCTGACTCACGGGATCGTTTTCGTACAACGTATATTTAGATCCATGGTAAGAGACACGCGCAAAAATGTGTCACTGAGCCCTCATCTTTATATCGGCGACGACGAGACTATACTAGCTTGCCGTCTGTATATCGCTACTGGAACAATCTTATATATACATTTGGAGCATGCAATGTGTGCGGTCCTCGTGCGGGCTACGACTGGCGACGCACGCTGAAGACGTTAAGAAATTTCTTAGCCCGTTCCAGCGCGACACCCGTGACGTTTATGACATTCTCGTTTGGAGAAGAGAGCATATCGCGTGATCGTTGGAGGAGAAAAAAGAAAAACATTGAGAAGGTATCCTCTGAGCGTCAAGATTATTCGAGAATTCCAAAAGAAAAAAACATCGAATGTGGCGAGGAAGAACGAAAAGTGGAAGAGCGTTTTTGTACTAATTATTTTTTCACATCGAGAACCTCAAACTTCTCCCCGGATTGCATTGGTAAGAACTACGAGGAGCATAGTATATATATTTGGCACGTTGATACGAGAGTGATGGAAGTCTTTCAAAATTACACAGTGTCTGCCCTCTAAATTGCACTATTAGTATGATGAAGTTGTACATATAGATCCGGGTGGAATACTGATGCTACGAATGCGAGGAAAGCTCCGGTGGAGAGTGAGTTGAGGCCGGAGAAAGATTTGATGGCGGAGGTTTTGAGGACTGGCGCATAGAAATTTTACAGCACCGATCTCCCGCTACTCTCGGCAAACGGGCAAGCGAGAGATGCTGAAACGGTGTGACAACCCCTCTTTCTTGTCACGGCAAAGTTTCATCACCGCAGCACCCCTGACTTTTCGTACTCGTATACGACACGCAAACTCATCCCCAACCCCACCGGCGCAGACTCAACTTCAACCGAGAACTTTAGGTCTCCTCCTCGTTTATTCCGGATGACTGCACTTTCCTTCCATCGCAACACCCCGTGGGGGTGGGCCCTCTCCACCGCTTCATTCTACCCTCCGAACGCTGGAGCAATTTCGGTCGATGGTCGTCTCCGACGTGCCTACTATCTCTCTCTCTCTCTCTCTCTCTCTCTCTCTCTATTTTTCTCTCTCTTTATCTCTGGCATCTCTTCTACCATTCCATTCACCCACGCTATTTTCCCCTTACTTATTCTAGTCTTATACTCATCTCATCCATACTTCCTGTAGTTTCGAAAACAGCTCTGGATACTTCGAAAAAGCATCATTCAGAAATGGAGGAGAGAGTTAGAGCTGCGGAAGAGGTCGATATGTATGAACTCATTTGCGTAACGTAAATGTATTATTTGTAAAAGTACGATGGGTATTTCATATTTGACAATGTCTTTTGTAATACGTTCAATTAACAGTTCGGCATTCGCAATGTTCAGTTTTGTAGTCAGCAAAGTCATCGAGTCATCTTAAGCAAGGAATGATTTACATAATTTATGAACATTGTGGATTCAATGACGCTCTCTCTCTCTCTTGTAAGAATTTAACAAGACTGCATCGCGCAAGAAAATGGTATATATACCTACGAGACCATACCGAATGCCGTTGAAGTCTATCAGCTCGTGTTCCCCAGGGAAAACAGTAGCAGAGCCGCGTGGAAAGATGGAATAGGACGGAGTCGTAAAGGAGTGGTAACGTAGGAAAACACACGACGGTGAAACTGGGGAAGAATTAGCTAATGGCGCACGATGAATCCGTAATGGGTTTGCGTTGTTTCTGGGGCCGCATCGGGATTCGAAGGAGTCTCCTAGGTGCAGGAAGTGAAGGCCGAAGAAACGACGCTTCGTAGTCTTGCTATATAAGATACATGTATGTATAAAACAATACACGCTGTGCTTCGCGGTAGAGCCATATATATATACTGTATGCGAGAGGGCCGAAAGCTCCGAAGAAGGCGAGCAAGGGAAACTCGTGCTGTCGCGGGGCGTATAATACCCCAAGGAATGCAGAGAAGATGGAAGGATAGATAGGAACGCTCGCGGGTTTTCGTTCTCTACTCCCACTAACTGTCTCACTCTTATACTCTTTCTCTCTCTCTCTCTCTCTATTGTATTGCTCTTCTTCCCACTCTTTCAAGCTTCTCTCGCATCAAAGAGCCATAAGAGGTAGCGAAAGATCGAGAGAAAGCCAAAGGGGTGGTTTCCCCGGCGGGCCAACCCGAGTAAATGGTGAATCCTTGCGGAAAAGCTTAGAGACTTAGACTTTCGTCGGATGAAATGGTGTTTACGGCCCGTGGCGGCGACGTCGGGTTCTTCCTTCCATGCAGCTTTAGCCCTTAGCTCTGCATCTAGAAGAGAATTCCTTCACTCGAATCAAGATCGAATGCTTGCCCGAGAAGGAAGCACTCCGCTTGGGCCACCCCTTTTCCAAGCCGCCTTAATGACTTTGTTTTGTATTTTCTCTGCTATTCTCATCCACTATCCTTTTGGTCGTTGTTTTTTTTTTTTTTTTTTTTCTCTTGCCTGTAACCTCGCACTCATTTACTCTACTCTTGATGGCTGTATTACGGGCGAGGATGCGCATTAACACGTCCTCTCCAACGATTCTCCGTCATGTTAAATATAAAAAAACAATACGGTCGCGTATATCTAAGCGGAACGTTTTACGTTCGGCTCGCGAATGTTATCGTCGCCTCTTTTTTTTTTTTTTTTTTTTTTTTTTTTTTTTTTTTTTTCTTTAACGCTTGCGGTTCTGTAACGTACCAGTCGTTTAAACGCTAGACAGATATGCGCTTACATTATTAGTCACTATCTTCGATTGCATTCACTCACACGAGGAGGCATGTCGCGCTTGAACTGACGAGATTATACGCGAACGTCTCATAAATTACAAAGTGTTACTGTGTGTATAGGTGTGTGTGTGTGGGGTGACCTCAACAGCAAGAGATTTTCGTACATCATGCCGCGTGTAATTACAAATGGAGCGGCGACTCTGATTTAGATAGCATTAATCATCGTTTTAACGTCCGTTACTTTTATGCGATTTTAACGAGAATTTTTCTAGGCCAGCAGAGGAATAATGTGTCGGTCTGTTGCGCTTCGCGTCTTTGGTATGAAAAAATTTTTCGCCTCGTCTAACTCATCAGTACATACGAGAGCTCAAGAGCAACGATGAGATTGTCGATCGTCTTCCGAGAAGACAATCAAAGGGCGCCGATGCCCGATGTGTATTTCTCATTCTCCGTTGGGCTCTTGCGCGATCTCGTCTCTGGCGAGAAATCGCGCGCGAGCTCGTCTCATCTCAGCGTTCTACACAAAGTGTGCGGCAACGATTATATTTATGCATGCTCGCTGTGGATAGCCTGGAAGACGGTGGAACAAAAAAAAACGAGAAATATATATATATATAAACGTCAGTCGATACACACGCAAACTCCTAGGCTGTTCTGTTCTGTTCCTCGGGTCTTTGGTGGCGATGTTGGAGCGCGCGGGGCGCTCCGAAACGACCATATACAGGGGAGGAAGTGGCGGGGAAACCGCGACGACGAGTGTGCTCCGGGAGTTTGGGTTATCTTACGTGCTCGGAACAGCTGTCGGTCAGAGGTTCTCAAATAATATACGAACAAGAGAGCATTTACGAGACTCGAGCGCATATAGGAGAAAGAGAGAAAACTGCTAACACATTGACTGATATGCGAATCGGAACGAATTATCGTACAATTAGATTTTAATTGTGCCAATAACGCTATGCGGGAATGAGACGTTATAATAACGTTGGTCATAAATCATGTTACGAATAGCCAAGTGGGTATAGTGGCGTTGTTCGGCGATGTATTTCCTGTTGCACAGATATAAACTCAAGCAGGAATCTTCGCAGCAAAGAACATGTAACGGAGTATCGTAGTTGTGGATTACGATGAATCTTAGCTCAATCGAATCTTCTCTGCAAACGTTGCATCGCGTACAGAGAAGTCCGGAGCGTGAACACCCGTGTATCTTGGACACGCCTGTGTGTCTTCTCCCAACCTCGCATTGTGTGCTAATCAACGTCTAGGGATCTACGTCCCGATGTGAGAGAAACACGAGGACGCTACAGAGACTTCCTCACCTATATACACATCGCGTACGCGCGATTTTAATTAATTAATGAATCATGTTGAATGCCATTCAAACGAATTATTCGTCGATTCCGTCATCGTAAATCATAGATTCTTCGGTCTGCTTCGCTCGTATATATATAGGCTTGTAAATACGGGAATAAGAACCGCATGAGAAACATCGAGAGGAAGTTTTAGTTTCCCGCGCGCGCGCGCGCCCTCGCGACTCTCCTCTTCAACGTCGCGTGTTCCAGTTGGCCCGGCATTGTGGGTTCCTCTCTCGCCGCTAACCTGACCGAGGGAAATTTACTGCATGCGATGAACCGAGAAGGCGCTCACGAGCAAACCGGCATGTTGCTCCTCGAGTTTTGGTATATATATACATAAGGATATATAGAAGAGGGCTCCAGATAGCGTGGCTGCACCAGAGCACTTTCGGACCAGCCTCTCTTTCTCTCGATCTCTGCTTTAGAGAAAGAGGGAGAGAGAGGAAGAGAGAGAGAGAGAGAGAGAGAGAAAGAGGGTCGAACTCATGGCGAAGGGGAATATTGTAGAGTAGAACTACAAGCAACACACTCGAGTGCATCGGGCAGCAAAAATACGGCACGACGAGCATCACTCATTATAACACTCTCTTACATTAGTCATGACTTGCCCTATAGACTAGGGGATCGGGACCTCGACATATAATTATATATATGCAAATATAACTATATATATACATATATATTGTGACACGGCGTCACATTTATCAGCCATAATGCCCGTCGAAGTCCGTCACCACACGCAAACCGTCCCCATGTACATTAAATTTAAGAAAATAATAATAAGCAGCAAAAGTCGCACATAATGCCTCATCGTCGTCAAGCGTCGTCTCTCTCCCCCTTCCACTGCCAACGTCGTCCCATATCCATAGCCTACGAGCCAGCACAGCTGATCCCTCTCCCATGCCATTGACCCTCGAATACCCCCCCCCCCCCTTCCCCTCTGCCACACGTAACCCCTCGCCATCGAACAGCCGTCCCAGGATCGGGAAAAATAGATCACCCAAGACCCGGACGACGAGCCAGGAGGCAAGTCAACCCCATCGCCGTGGCCACAGGGACAAACATGAAGACAACAGCAAGGTGACGGCGGGTGAGGGAATTCCCCACGTAATCAAGCGAACCCTCGATCAAAACGACGGGTTCGGGCGAGATCGTGGCCCTCACCTCAACCGTCACCAGGAACATCGCCTGGCACCCGTGAACTCCTTCGTTTCGAATTATCTCGTGCGAGGCGAGGAATCGTGGTGCCAGAAAAGAATACAGAGAGCATCGCCGGCCCTGTGTGCCACCAACGGCCAATCATTGCCGAGAGAGAGGACCCTCGTCGTCGTCCGGGTATAGTCATCAGCCAGGAGAGCGGGAGTTGCGTCACGGGTCGCCGAGGGCAGCACAGCACGGATCATCGATTATCGATCTGCTGTCCTGCGCAACGCGCTCGTGACGTCAGCTCCCGAATAACCAATAATCTATCGATTCTCTATCCCCCTATGACCCAATTTCCCATCGCGCATGCCCTTTCCCCCAAATTACCCCTTTTCCGAGTCCCACGAGCAGAGAGACGACGAAGAAGAATCACTTCGACGTGAGCCCTGGCATAGAGAAAACGTTATATTGTATCGAGCCATTTTTCGAGCGCCAACCCATTGTAAAGAGTGAGTGAGAGAGCGAGAGAGAAAGCGACACGGATAAATTGAAGACGAGAAGCTACGGCAACTCGTGCGTACGGGAAGCTGCGGCTAACCGTTTGTCTGACCGATCGCCACGAGGCACGAGAGATTCCCCGAGGAGCTACGGCTAACCGTTTGTTTGACCGATCGCCACGAGGTTCGAGAGTCTGCGAGAAGCTACGGCTAATCGTGCGTTTGACCGAGCCCTACGACGAATCAAGGATCGAGAAGAGTGAGTCGATTCCATTTTCCCCCGATTTTACCCTTGTGAATTGTAGCTCGAATTTTTACAGTATTTTGCGTGCCATTTTCCCCTTTTTTTTGTTGTATAATTTCGTGCGTGTGGTGGCGCATCGCGATTCCCCGTTTCCATAGAATCATCCTCAGTAATCGCGTAATAGTGCTATTTCCTTTTTTTTGAGTTCGATTTATATCGCCGTTGACGATAGCCCGACACGGGCAATAATTAAGAGGCCTGCGAGCCGGTAAATTCACCCCTGAGAACCCCCCGAGTAACGAGATTAGTTTTTTCTTTTTCCTTTTTTTTCTTTTTTTCTTTCTTTCTTTTTTTTTTTGCGATTACCCTTCCGTTTTTTGTATCGAGAATCGTCGTCCGAGTGACGGCTGGCGCCCAACAACTTACATTATATTTCATATTTTTATCTTTTGAATAAATCGAAATTTGTCTACTTTTTTTATGTTCTGGTTTCATCTCATTTTTTTGAGTTCGTTCCCAACGAAGATCAGGTGCGCCTGAATACCGTCCGGCCACGTTAAAAAGGCCGTGACAAATTTTGGCGCCCAACGTGGGGCCCCGGAAATAATTTTTTTGATAGGGAAATTTCTACATTTTGAAATTTTTGTGCCCACCCGTGATCGAGTATTCGAACTCTAACAAAGAAAAATCGTGTGCGTCACCACATATCACGCGCGCTGTGTTGAGCGGCCGTTGGTCGAGCTTCGCCTTACCGCGAAACGAACAATAGGTTTTTGCCCTTGAGTAGACACGTCGAGTAAACATTGCGAAGACTCTCGTGCTGCAAACCGTTCTCTCTCCGAGTGAAAAATATTCCCAGCAAATAATTTAAGAGAAATAATCTCTTATTTCAACTCGAATACGAAGCTTGAAATTTTCTTTTGTGTCCCGAAATAGACTGAAATATTAACGAGAGATAAAATTCCCGAATATAGTGTTCGAATCGACATCGTTATTTCTCTTTCTCTCAGCCACAAGGGAATTACATTTTGCGTAGCGAGTTAAAAACTTTTTTTTGAATCCCTCGAGGTTGACATTTCTTTTTTTTTCTTTTTCCGGAATTTTTTTTTTTTCACGCACTTTTTTTTCTCCCCCTCAGTACTTAGGATTTATTTTTTTTTCCCGAGAATTGAACCCATCAAGATTTTTTTTTATCTCAAAATTAGCATTGCCTAACGCCCTTACGAAATAAATTCAGCTTTTAAAATAAAATCTTTTTTTTTTCTTTCATAAATTCAGCAACGTGAACAATTTTTTTTTGAACATTTTTTTTTGATTTTTTTTTCTTTTTCCCGTTAGAACCGAGTTTTCCACTCGAGCTTTTTTTTTCCTTTTCATTGTTTCTCATCAAGAATTTTTTTTTGTGAACACAAGAATACGTAGCTAGGAATCATTGTTTTCTCCGCTTTTCTTTTTATTTTTGCCCTATATCGAGAGGGAGACAACCTGCGCCATTGTTCTTCGCAGCCGGGCCTAGAGCCCACCAAAATCACCGAATATACGCGAAATTCGACGTTTACAGATTGATCGTGATCACAGCGTCGAAATTGCCCATAATTATTGTAATATTTGTATTGGAAACATCGTTTCTGTGTGATCCCCTTTTCGTGGTGTGTCGCGCCACGCTGAGAGTATCGCGTGCGCGGACTACCAAATTTTTTGTGTTATTTGTGCCACATTCTTGTTTTTTTTGTGTCCCCCCCCCCTTGCTTTTTCTTTCAGCGATACAAGAAGCCACGCGTCGAAGATATTGCCCTAGCCCGATAAAGACCAAGGATTGCCTATAATTCCGCAAAAGAATCACCCCCTCCCCCCGCGAATAAAATATATATTTTTTTTTGTTGGCGTTGCTATGGCTAACATTTTTTTTCTTGCATAATATTTTTTTTTGTTGTTTTTCTTTGCCACCCCCCCACTACCGCGTCGCCTAAAAATCCCGTTAGCGAGATCCCCGTTAAGACTCGTCTTGTTTTCTTTTCTTTCTTTTTTCTTCTCTCACCTCGCCCCTCTACCCCACGAAATCTGCTATTAACGTAAATTTTTTTTTATTATCACTCCTTCCTTTTTTTTTTTTTCTCTCATTCGAAATCACCCCCCCCCTTAATTTTTTTTTCTCTTTCGTCCCTTTTTTTTGAAATTGTATTTAATTTTTTTTTTTCTTCATTAATTTAAACTCTTCCCTATCCGACGAACTCTTTCGTCATTAAAGTTTTTTTCCCCCTTTTTCTTTTTTTTTGCATTCTTCCCTTCTGCCCTTTCTTTTTTTTTGTCTCTCCTTCGGAACTGAGTATCACTGGTAGCCAAGCGATAGAACGTGACCCAAAGTCGAAGTACCCCCAAATTAGCCTTCTCTTTGTCTTTTCTCTTTTTCCATTTTTTTTTCTCTCTTTTTTTTTGTTTTGCCACTGCTTTTCCCCTCCGCCGAGTATCGGATGGAAGGGGCAATGTTAGAACCCACCGTCCCGGTGTCATGCACCACCACGACGACGGCGACAATGACAGCCCCTCGCGTATCCACTGCAGCCCAATCGCCAACCCAATTCCCACCGATCACCCACGAAATAGCAGAGGCGGTCAAAGCGATTCGAGAGGAGATAAAAAAGATCCGCGATATCCGGGATTTGTTGCAGTGCTGCGATAGATTGCACCTCAACACTCTCGGTACCGCGGACGAAATCTATGATCGATACACCCGATTCGAGATCCGCCGATGCTATCCCCAAGTAGTAACCCCATGGGACAGTGACAGAGACGAACGCCACAGCAATACCCCTTTTACCTACGAGACAGCCATTCGAGAATACCCTTACAGTACCCTCCTCGACGCTACTACCTCGCACCCGAATCCCTCCGCGCCCCCTCCCCCCGAGAGTTCCCACCCCCGACCAACCAGCCAACCCTTCCCCTTTACACAACCCCCTCCATCACAGACGCCACAGGAACAAACCGTTCCCCGACCAAGGATGACTAACCGTGACTTGATAGACTTCGAGCCGGAACTGACAGACCCAGACGCCTCCCACGACCCACACGAGGCACTCCGACCCATAAATGCATATCAGCCAAGACCCCAGACCCCGGCAGCCCCAAGACGACAACCCACGGTATCGCCCCAACCCCCACCCCCACACACAAGTCGCCGATCCATGCCCCTGATTCAGCCCCTTGGAATCCCAGATCCCCGAGTATCGTGGAACCCTCAGATAACGTACTCCATTCACCCTCCGGAACCCGATCTAAATAGCACTCGAGCCATCCCCCAACCAGCAGCCCCTCGCAGCTATAGTCAAGTCACCGCGCATCCCGTTGAGCCTCATTATAGCCGAGACTCACGGTTTGTTGATCACTGGAAGCGATTTGGCCCAAAGTTCGCGGGGAAACGTGGAGAAGATGGGGAAGAGTTCCTCCGTCGACTCCATGAATACGGATCGAGTCGAGATTTCGCGGAAGAGGACCTCCTGCGAGCTCTCCCGGAAGCCTTCACAGGCGAAGCGCTGCTGTGGTACCGGGTAGAGCAGCAAAGTTGGGAATCATACGAAGGATTCGTATACTTCTTCCGCGAACGATTCAGCTACGGCAATCTCCAAGACCGATTGCGTCGAGAGGTCGAGTTGCGAACTCAAGGACCAGACGAACCCGTGGCCGAATTCATTGACAAATTGAGAACCCTTTTTAGCCATCTGAGCCCTCCCCTATCCCTCGAAGCCCAACTTGACATTTGTTGCACGAACCTCCACCCCACGATCTCCGCGCACGTCTTCCGAGAGGACGTACACAGTTTCGTCGATCTCAGGAGGGCATGCCGGCGAGTCGAAGACCACCGTGAACAAGCCAAGCATTATCGCCCTCCTCCCCCAGCAGCTCAATCCGCACTACCCTCCACGGCATACACCGCTCCCGAAGTCAAAGGCCCGCGCGCACGCCTTGCCGCGATCGCCAGATCCGAAGCTCCGACCCAAAGCCCCCCGAATCCCGGAAAAACAATCCCACAAACCCCAGAGCAAAACGACGTCGCAGCCGTCGACCCCCCGAACAGAACTCCCCCACGAAAACCCTTCCCAACGAACAATAGTCAAAAGATCCCGCCCCTGTCCGAATCAGCCCCAACGCAACCCCCTCCGAATTGGGTTCCCGGAGAAAGCAACACGCCAACCGTCCCCCGCTGTTATAATTGCCGTCAGCCCGGTCACCGATACTCCAGTTGTACCCAACGATTGGGTATCTTCTGTCGGATCTGTGGCTACCCGGGATGCGACACGAACTCGTGCCGCAGTTGCGAGAAAAGACGATCGGGAAATGCCAGAGTGGGGGGACAGTAAGTGCCCTGGCCCCCCAGAGCCACGAAAGAGTTACCCTGTGCCCCTGTGATACCCTACGCCCATTACGACTAAGCCAAGAAACTCCCTGTGACCCTCCATCCCCGCAATCGATCCCTTCGAGAAACCCCAGTCCCATTCTCCCCGTGCCACAAGCCCCATCGAGCATAGCCGAGTGCGGCATAGTTGCCGCATTCGACATCATCCGTGACGAGAGACATTTCCTAGCCCTGAATTTTGGTGGAATAATCATAACAGCCCTTGTAGACCCGGGCGCGAGTCGGACGTACCTCGGAGTCGAAGTCGCTGCCGCGTTGCCGGGCGAGCTTGAGCCGACTGACGAGGCGGTCCGAGTCGCGAACGGAGCCACCCTACCCGTCCGTGGAATTACCCGTTTGACCATCGAACTAGGAGGAGAGTTACGCGTACACGAGTTTCGCGTAGCCCCTCTTGGATATCCCTGCGTCCTTGGAATTGATTTCTTAAGAGCTTTTTCCTTCCAGATTGACTATCACGATAACACCTGGCGTGTTCGTGATGGACCCCCCCGTCCCTTCCTTGGACCAGAAGAGTCACAACCCAGTTTAAATGCCCTCCCCGATTGCGCCGGCCTAGTTGGCGCTTCCCCCGACACTACCATCGCCCTCGAGACCCTCCTCAACAAATTTGCCCCTCAGAAACCCCCAGGAGCCCTTAGCCTGACCCATCTGGTCAAGCACGAGATAGACGTCCAAGATCACCCCCCCATTCGCCAGAAATCCCGAATAATATCCAATTACCTCCTCAACGTAGCCCAAAAAGAAGTCGACAAAATGATCGAGGAAGATGTCATTGAGCGATCCCATAGCTCATGGCTCAGTAACCCCGTGATAGTCCCAAAGCCCAACGGAAAACACAGATTTTGCATTGACTACCGTGACGTAAATAAAGTAACGAGAAAAGACGCATACCCCCTCCCGAACATGGACAGAATACTAGACGGACTCAGACGCGCTCGTCATATATCAAAGATTGACTTGAGTCAAGCGTATTTCCAAATTCCCCTCGAGCCCTCCAGTAGACCCATCACCGCTTTTGCCGTACCCGGACGTGGACTTTTTCACTTTAAACGGATGCCCTACGGACTGACGAACGCCCCCGCGACATTCCAGAGACTCATGGACCGACTTATAGACCCCGCATGGGAACCCCACGTGTTTGCCTACCTGGACGACGTGATCATAGCCACGGAAACGACAGAGGAGCACCTCGATTATTTAACCCGAGTCTTGAGAGTCCTGCAAGAGGCCAAGCTCGAGATTAATCGAGAGAAAAGCGAGTTCTTCTGCTCCGAAGTCAAGTACCTGGGCTATGTGATCGGACAGGATGGACTCAAAGCAGACCCTGATAAAATCATCCCCATTTTGTCGTACCCCCCACCGAAAACCCTGAAGCAACTCCGCAGATTTCTCGGCATGATCGGGTGGTACGCTCGCTTCATGGGAGATATCTCGCGTGAGAAAGAACCCCTCACTACCCTACTCCACAAGAATACCCCCTGGACTTGGGGGCCCGAACAAGAATCCGCTTTTACAACCCTAAAATCATCCCTAACCCGAACACCCGTATTAGCCCGTCCCGATTTCACCCTGCCGTTCTCCATTCATACGGATGCGAGTGACACAGCCCTTGGAGCCGTCCTAACCCAACAATTTGGAGACGAAGAACACCCGATCCTATTTGCCAGTCGAGTCCTCACGCATGCCGAGAGGAAGTACACCGTTACAGAAAGGGAGTGCCTTGCAGTGTTATGGGCAGCTAAGAAAATGCGTCCATACATCGAGGGCACTGCTTTCACGGTGATCACGGATCACAGCAGCTTGCTGTGGCTTAAGAATTTACGAGATCCGAGTGGGCGATTGGCTCGATGGGCCCTGGCAATGCAGGCCCTCGATATGACCATCGTCCATCGGAAAGGAACACTGCACGTGGTCCCTGATGCCCTATCGAGAATGTATGAGGATTGTGACGAAGCCCTCGCAGCCCTAGGAGAATCCCAAGACCCCTGGTACCTCGATAAACACCGAAATGTCCAAGAGTTCCCGTGGAAATACCCCAATTGGAAAATAGAGGACGACCAACTCTACTACCATCGCCCCCACTCCATTATCGACCCTACCCTCGTAGATCTCGATGCCTGGAAAATGGTATTACCCCATGAGTCCCGAGAGAAAGCCCTACAAGATGCCCACGATAACCCACAGTCCGGCCATCTCGGAATCGACAAAACATACAGTCGAGTTATCCAAGATTTCTTTTGGCCGGGCGTCTACCAAGACGTTGCCCGATATGTGACCCATTGCCCCGTTTGCCAGTTACACAAAGTATCCCAAACCCCTCCCGCCGGAATAATGAGAGAGAGAACCACAGAAGGACCATGGACAGTCGTGGCAACCGACGTCATGGGACCCTTTCCCCCGAGCCGGAGCCAGAACCGATACGTGGTGGTGTTTCAAGATCTGTTCACGAAGTACGTCGAGGCCAAGGCCCTTCGCACGGCAACAGGGCCAAATATAGTGAGCGCATTGGAGACCTTGGTTGTCAACCGTTGGGGCTGTCCAACCTATTTGTTGACAGACAACGGGACGGAATTCGTGAACGGACACGTTACCCTCCACCTATCGCAGTATGGCGTCCGACAAACCACTATTCCCCCATATCACGCCCAAGCAAACCCCGTTGAGAGGGTGAATCGCACTCTCAAGACCATGATGACCTCGTATATCACCTCCGATCACCGTGATTGGGACCTCCACCTTCCCGAATTATGTTTTGCCCTCAATACCGCAGTCCAATCGTCGACCCAAATGACTCCCGCGTTCCTCAATTTCGGAAGAAACCCTCGCCCTGCCACAAGTCTACGAAATCGTACTCCCGCACCCCCTGGCCTTCTCCCTGGTGACCCTAACGTATGGAAAGACAGAATGAAACGATTACCCTTGCTGCACGATTGGGTCCACAAGAATCTCGAGCAAGCCGCGAAACGACAGGCTCGATATTATAACAAGGGACGGAAAGACACGCGTTATAAAGTGGGAGAGATGGTTCTTCGCCGTAGTCGCGTGCTATCCAGTGGTACTCAGAATTTCGCAGCAAAATTAGCCCCTCGTTTTAGTGGCCCTTATCGCATTTCCGCCGTAATTTCCCCCGTAGTATACGAGTTACATGATCCCTCGAGTAGAAAAGCCCCCCGAGTTCACATCAAAGATTTGAAACCCTACAAACCCCCCCGAGATGACCCTGACCCTAACGATGACCTGGAATTACAGGAAGAGATCGAGGAAAATGTTGAGAGCCGGAGCGCAGAGGAGTCGCGCCCGCAGCGGATTGTTGCGGCGCGGAACGCGCCTCCCGTCGCCACGAGACACGCCGCCGCCGATGACGAGCCACGGCTCGTACCGCCAGCCGATCGGGACGTTGGCCGATGCGCCAACCTCCCCTCCCCGCCAACGGAGACCCGACCCGGTCCCACGCTTCGACCCCGAAGGGGTAATCATCGATAAACCCGGGGAACACATGAGTTTCCCCTGCCTTTACCCCCTGTGTATCCCCAACCCAAACCAACGACCTCCTTCCCCGGATAGTTCGACCGAATCCTCCCGAGCATCATCCCGCACCAGCAGTCCCGACCGAGCCCCTCCAAGCCCAGTCCCAACCCCGCGACAAGCCTCTCCGCCACACGAGAACCCACCGACCCCAGCTCCACGAATCCCGACACCGATTGTCCGGGTATCCCTGCTCGATCTCGTCCTCCTCGCCAAAAGAGCGCGAGATCAAACCCCCGCAACCCCGATCCCAGCGACACCCCGATATAACATACGATTCCCTGTTCCCGCGTTGCCTCAGGGCCAAGCCCGTCCGACCCGCACCCCGACTCCAATCCGTCCACCAACCCCCGTCGTCCACGTCAACCGCCCGCAAGAGCGAGCCACCGCACCCGCTCGTCCGACGTACCCCGCCCCCCACAGCAACCCCTTGCCGCGTCGCGCTATCGCGCCCATCCGGCCGGTACCCGCCGTCGCCCCCCTCGATCTCCCACCACCCCTGGTTCCCGCATTCGTCCGACGACGGCCTGCCGTCGCTCCCGATACCTACCCCCGACGACCCACCATCTACCACCCAGAGCCGCCCAGGCCCGACATTCCGTCGCTCCTGACGATCCACGTCCAGGCTCCATCACCTCACAGCACCCCGAGAATCCCGTCACTGTTGTCCCTCCACATCACCCCACCAACAACCCCCGCCCGACCCACTCCTCAACCCACTCCTCAAACCGCGACTCGACCAAGAAGACGTCGCCGAGCTCGAGCGCTCGACGGCCCTTGTTGGTGCTGTGGCCGACCCGGCCACTGTGCCCGCAGGTGCCCCGACCGCATCGAATATCGCCCGCACCCCTAAGCCAACCGGAGTCCCCCACGATAACCCCTCTCCCCTAATTTTCTTTTCTCCTTTTTTTTTTTTTCACCCCCCCCAGCCCACGAGTACACCCCATAAATGCCCACGTTTCCCTCTCACTCTTGTGTTGTTTTGTGTTGTTTTGTCTAAGGATTATTAAAGTTTTCGTGTGTCGTTGTCACGTCCACCCCGGGGGGGCAACGAGAAGCTGTGATCATTATCAGATAAGGGAAAGTAAGCCAAAGCGTTCGTGCAAGTAATGTGATAGCTCGAGACTTCGGAAGCTCAGCGGCGTCGTCCCAAGGGATGTATACGTTACCAAAGGAAGGGGACCCGTCTTTATCACGGTGTCCACCCTAGTCAAGTTAAATAGTATTAATTATTAAAGTTTTTCTAAAATCACAAGAGTAGAGTCAAATTCCCCCACCAGCCATCCCCATTCCTTCCCAACGCAGTCCCGACCGAGTGAATGTATGAGAGTCGAACTACCAGGGTAACTCGACTCTGGTAGGGGGGAGTTGTGACACGGCGTCACATTTATCAGCCATAATGCCCGTCGAAGTCCGTCACCACACGCAAACCGTCCCCATGTACATTAAATTTAAGAAAATAATAATAAGCAGCAAAAGTCGCACATAATGCCTCATCGTCGTCAAGCGTCGTCTCTCTCCCCCTTCCACTGCCAACGTCGTCCCATATCCATAGCCTACGAGCCAGCACAGCTGATCCCTCTCCCATGCCATTGACCCTCGAATACCCCCCCCCCCTTCCCCTCTGCCACACGTAACCCCTCGCCATCGAACAGCCGTCCCAGGATCGGGAAAAATAGATCACCCAAGACCCGGACGACGAGCCAGGAGGCAAGTCAACACCATCGCCGTGGCCACAGGGACAAACATGAAGACAACAGCAAGGTGACGGCGGGTGAGGGAATTCCCCACGTAATCAAGCGAACCCTCGATCAAAACGACGGGTTCGGGCGAGATCGTGGCCCTCACCTCAACCGTCACCAGGAACATCGCCTGGCACCCGTGAACTCCTTCGTTTCGAATTATCTCGTGCGAGGCGAGGAATCGTGGTGCCAGAAAAGAATACAGAGAGCATCGCCGGCCCTGTGTGCCACCAACGGCCAATCATTGCCGAGAGAGAGGACCCTCGTCGTCGTCCGGGTATAGTCATCAGCCAGGAGAGCGGGAGTTGCGTCACGGGTCGCCGAGGGCAGCACAGCACGGATCATCGATTATCGATCTGCTGTCCTGCGCAACGCGCTCGTGACGTCAGCTCCCGAATAACCAATAATCTATCGATTCTCTATCCCCCTATGACCCAATTTCCCATCGCGCATGCCCTTTCCCCCAAATTACCCCTTTTCCGAGTCCCACGAGCAGAGAGACGACGAAGAAGAATCACTTCGACGTGAGCCCTGGCATAGAGAAAACGTTATATTGTATCGAGCCATTTTTCGAGCGCCAACCCATTGTAAAGAGTGAGTGAGAGAGCGAGAGAGAAAGCGACACGGATAAATTGAAGACGAGAAGCTACGGCAACTCGTGCGTACGGGAAGCTGCGGCTAACCGTTTGTCTGACCGATCGCCACGAGGCACGAGAGATTCCCCGAGGAGCTACGGCTAACCGTTTGTTTGACCGATCGCCACGAGGTTCGAGAGTCTGCGAGAAGCTACGGCTAATCGTGCGTTTGACCGAGCCCTACGACGAATCAAGGATCGAGAAGAGTGAGTCGATTCCATTTTCCCCCGATTTTACCCTTGTGAATTGTAGCTCGAATTTTTACAGTATTTTGCGTGCCATTTTCCCCTTTTTTTTGTTGTATAATTTCGTGCGTGTGGTGGCGCATCGCGATTCCCCGTTTCCATAGAATCATCCTCAGTAATCGCGTAATAGTGCTATTTCCTTTTTTTTGAGTTCGATTTATATCGCCGTTGACGATAGCCCGACACGGGCAATAATTAAGAGGCCTGCGAGCCGGTAAATTCACCCCTGAGAACCCCCCGAGTAACGAGATTAGTTTTTTCTTTTTCCTTTTTTTTCTTTTTTTCTTTCTTTCTTTTTTTTTTTGCGATTACCCTTCCGTTTTTTGTATCGAGAATCGTCGTCCGAGTGACGGCTGGCGCCCAACAACTTACATTATATTTCATATTTTTATCTTTTGAATAAATCGAAATTTGTCTACTTTTTTTATGTTCTGGTTTCATCTCATTTTTTTGAGTTCGTTCCCAACGAAGATCAGGTGCGCCTGAATACCGTCCGGCCACGTTAAAAAGGCCGTGACAATATATATATATATATATATATATATATATATATCGGCTACTTAGTATTACTAAGGCCTAACAAACATCAACGTAAGTGTTGAATTGTATGATTTGCGTCCGTTTGCTTTTCAGCAGTCCATATGCGAGGCATTCCACGATACTGCATACCCAAAATTTTGTAAATAAGTTATTCTGTTCATGATCGAAAGATCTTATGCCACTTATTACTGGACTAATTTTTTCTCGCCTACTCTGAATCAATAAAAAAAAACGGTTATCCGGCTGTAAAGAGCTCGAACTCTTTTGAATAAAATTTTCTCATAAACGGAAGTACGTAAGATAAATTCAAAAATTCAGGAATATTTCTATAGTTTCGTGTATCGAATCGAAAAATTGCTGATCTCCTCATTGTTTGATTTGACGCCTAATTAGCACCTAACTTTGGCGTGTATCGAATATTTCATTCGACTTGAGGGCCGTTAGCGTGGTCCATTTAACGCTTCACGATGCGAGAGAAACGTGAGCACTATAATACACATCATCGAGTCTCGATATCTCTCAGGGTTTCTCGAAACGCCAGGGGATTCGGTCACGGGTCGATTATCACGGAGAAGCTCGAGTATATATGTGCTCGATTATCGCATTAATACATGTACATACGCTATCAGCACCTCTGCCTACATCGAGATTTCATCTTTCTTTTGTACTCGTCTCTTATAAACTTTAATCCGACGTCGATTGCGTGGTTCGGACGATCCGAATGAGTACATATGGCATCATCAAATGGGTGCTTTTGATTACAAGAGTTGGTGAAACTTTTCGTCATGATTTTAGTTCTCGCGTATATTGGGTAAACAAATCGATGAATATGATGTGACATATACCGAAAAATTCTCAGACACTTTGCGTTTATGATAATAACGCTCGTTGAATGCACAATACAATTTTGTAATCGATCAAATCCACTTATAACTCAATTGCCATTAGTAGAGTCCCAACACAGTCGTAGGGAAAATTTCTGTACCGAATCAAGCATAGAAAAAATAGCAATCTATAAGGGTTCGTAGTCTACATGGTATATACGCTATGGATAGTGCGTGGGGTATCGATAGCCATTGCTGGATTTGGCAACGGCACGGTAATTGGTTCGATATTTCACCTGAGCGGTTGAATTGATTTTTTTTTTTTCTGGATGCCCATACGTGGTATAGATATCTACTCCGGGCGCTTGCAGGGAAAGGGAGAGAGCAGCAATTTTTCATAGATATATGCATGTATATCTGTTCGACATTAGTGATGGGTGAATGCATTGAGCGTCATTTTTAAATCACCCACGTCCCGACGTTTATTGGGGAGCCGATGAAATGAGCGTGACTCGAGCGAGAGTTACGCCAATGCCGTATATATATATATTGTTTACCCGTAATATTCGTCAGTATATATGACTGCGTGTCCACGGTGAATTTCGCCGACTCTATGATATAATTCGCCCTTTTTTATTTTTGACGTTTAATCGTTGCACATCGATCGCTCATGCCACTATATATCATGCATACGTGCAACCAGCACGCGTATTATAAACATACATGTACAGGTTCGAGTACACCGGGTGTAACCAGCTAACCGACAGATTCAGACTAGAATAATGAAATATCGATAGTGAATCGTGCGGTTGCCGGAGAATCCACGATTTATTATTAACAAATTTTCATACGCACATAACAAATACATTTTATGCGCGACACACAGGCTTTATTGATACCATAATTCGTGAAACATATGATAAATGATTTTTTTTTTTTTTTTCGGTCTCGGTAGACCGGCACGATTAAAACGAGAGCGAGATAGCGATAAGAGCTCTCTCTCTCTGTGTCTTCATCCTCTTTGTCTGATTATAGTCAGCTCTTTCTCTCCAATGAATGGACCGTCAGATTTTATTTGTTGCCAAGAATTATGACGATAAGCATGCGTGGGGTTCGGTTGGGTCGATCGCGTGATCAATCGAGTAAGACAGAGAGCGATGAAAATACAAACGGACGATTGGCAAGAAATACCGAGAGGATACAGTCTGTTGTTTTTTTGTTTTCGAATTTCTTGAAAGAATCTCCCGCGTCTATGGGAACGTTAACGATCGCTAACCGATAAAGATCAAAACATTGGGGATCCTGATGGCGGTTCTCCATTGGCAGCGGGAGAATTCTCGCAAGAATCGCCTCGATATTGTATGGCCAAGACTGCGAGAGAGCATACAACCGTGGTATCCCCGAGAGAAACCCTCGCCAAAGTCGATGCGTCTCGCTACCGTGGACTCTCGGCAGAACAGTGAGAGACCGCCAAATTACCAGTAAAGGTATACATATATATATAGAAAGTCCCCGCGGTGTGTTCGCACCGCGTTTTACGCATTCAGATTCAGATTCGCAAAAAACAAAGAATAAGTGTGAAATTTCGTTCGAGGCGATACAGAGGGACGCGGTGTGCTCGAGGTGAGGGAGTTCACGACATGAAGGCCTCATTATAGCGAAAAAAAAAACGGGGAGAAAAAGCCGACGCGGACACTCTACGGAACGGCCCGTTTCACGACACGAGAGAAACGCAAAGAGCCGGGGCAAAAGTAGAAAGAAGAATGAGAATAAGAGGCGAGTATGGAAGAGGAGAAAAGAGGCTCTCCCCGATAACCGGACGATACGAGGAGTCTCTCTCTTGAAACACAGAAAACACGGAATCAGCCTCATTACTTCTATCTCCCTTTTGCCCCGACTCGTTGGTGAGGGAGGAAAGGGGATCGAGAGAGCGGCATCTTCGATGCGGCCACTCTCGATTTCCAGGAATTCACAGGGTGATCTTTGGTCTCTGTGCCATGGTCGAGCGCGTGAGTGAGAAAGAAAGAGCTACAGAGTTGTCAGGATGGACCAAGAGACGAACGCTCGCGGTGTATCTTCTCTTCGCATTGAAGCAGACCACGAAGCGAGAAACCAACAAAAAAAAGGAAAAAAAAAGGAAAAAAAAAAAACAAGAAAACATAACAAAAGAAACATGAAAAGAACGAGAGGGAGATGAGGCTGTCTTAGATTCTTCAGATCCAAGTCGAATGAACTCTTGTGAAGACGCGAGAATTCTTGGAAATTGTTGGTATCGCTACGTGCAATGTTCATTAAGCTGTTGCAATACGTAGATGAGTCAGTTGACTCTTGATAGTTGGTTTTTTTTTTTTTTATTGCAACATCAGCCAACTTGGAAAAAGCGATATCATTGATTGCGGAAAAGAATGGTATATGTTCGTGGGGGGAAAATAAAAGAACTCGTGGAGATTAGGTCGTTACGTCTCTCGTCAACGACCCACACAGTATAATACACGTATCCTGCCTATACCTACTCCAGTTGAGGAGAAAAGCTAAGGACATCGTGTGGATCGTCGTATACGGAACGGGGGTCTACACGGAACGATGAGGAGACCGACGAACGAGCCCGGTCTTGATGATATCTCGATACAGGCTGGCGCGTTAATGAGGGTTCCACGACCGCGTGGACGAGTGAGGGCTTGCTACAGTCGCAGGGAAGAACTGTATGAACAACAAGCTGAAAAGAACAGTGCTATAGTGTAGAAAAGCATTTTCTTGATGGTACCTGAGCCCCAAGAATGTTGACAGGACAGGTCGATGACTGAAATAACCCGTGGACATTGGTTATTCAAAACCAACAAATCGATAATCATATGAAATCCTAACTTTCCTCGCGTGTCCGTTTCGAGTAATGTTGCGCCTCGAGTATCGCCAACCATTTGGGTCCTTACGATATAGCAGTCTTGCTCTCGGAACGCCTATCGATTGATCACAGTTTGGGCAACTGCGTTTGACCTTAGCTCGCTTACAAGTATAGTTGCATCCATGCAAAAGACGCGCAACGATGTTGACAGGACGTTGTAGTCGTCGACGAGCAGCAAATAAGTATGTACATGCGATACTTTAATGGAGAATTGACGAGAGGATAGCATGCATCAACGGGAAAATCCGTTGTGGCAGATTTACAGCTATGCGGAGATTTTTTTTTTTTTTTTTCTTTCCCCGTTCAACAGCGGATCTCAACCGGACCCTTGAGCGATAGGATGCTACATCACGATATCCGGTATTATTTCAAGATTTCGTTTCAAACTTTGAGTAAAAATGGATCTAGAAGAGTCTGGGCTATCATCGAAGGGTGCGATGATCAATCGTAAGCTAGGAAAAGAGTCAGCGGCAATATTTCAAAGTAATCTATTCTAATTCGTGATGTAACGCCATTTTTTTTCCACATTGTTATTGATCGGAGCAGCCGTTTTGTCGCACTCTCCTCATGTCTTTATGACTTTCATTCTCTTTTCTCTCTCTCTCTCTCTCTCTCTCTCTCTCTCTCTCTCTCTCTCTCTCTCTATCTAGCTTCTTCTCTCTTTCTCTGGTGAGTTTTGCGCGCACGCCAGCAACTCGCACGTATATATCGAGCGGCATATAATGTTGGCACGACAGCGAATATAGACGACGGAGCTTAATGAATCTTTATGGGATGGTGTCGTGAACTTGTATTCCCTCCGGTGACTGACTGAACCCGCGAGACCGCATATATACGGTTTACCATTGGCGCAAACCCGTATTATTTATTTTACAACGATACCCAGCGACGCGTGTATTCTCAACGACCATTCACGGATCACATTCGACAGGCTCGTTCCACCTGGACCTTATTACTGTTCCAATTCTGTAGCATTCTGTGTTTTAAAGTATGATAAATCGAAAAAAAAATGTATTCTCATCCGCGCTATGAATAGCAGAGGTGCGAGGGATCAGTTTCAGAATTATTCGTACAGAGATACTCTTTGCTGCCGTGAAAGACAAATTTGTCCATGAAAACGAAGCGAAGATTTGGGATTTTTCTCAGCCGTTACGCCAATGCGAGCGAGAATCGGGCGCGCTCATTAGCCTCGACGGTGCTGCCCGTCGTGGCTGATGGTGTTGACGCGTACACGTCTCTCGCGCTTTGCCGTTGATGCGGCCGTACAACGCGGTGTTCGTAAAATTCGTATATATATATATGAGGGTGCGCTCGTGAATTCAGCTTGTATATATGTATTCAAGATCCTTGGAGGTATCAGGGGCCAACACGCACGCAGAAATCGAGCGAGAGCGCCACGATTGTCATCGACTCGTTCGTCGCGTGATATTGTCCTTAGCAGAGAGGGCCCGAAATGACTGTGAGGCAGTCAGCCAAACTAAAAGCGAGTTACCACCCGTATATATATATATATATATATATATATATATAAACACACATTTTATATACAGCTATATTGAACTATACGTGTATGTATATATAGCCGTATAAACCAAGCATGCTTCACCGCATCGATCGGTGAAACGGATCGATGAGAATTTTTGGACTTGCGGCCCTCGTCCGCGATGTCCTGCTAGCGATAATTCTACGTCTGCACGCCAACAGCTCCCAACGTTCAATTGTTTCGAAAAAAAAAATGTTCTAGTTCAAGCCCCTGAGAAGGTTTCACGAGTTAAAACAGAGACCTCACTTCGTTCTGGAGCGCATTCCCCACAAAATCAACTTTATATCCATGCACGTCCCTGGTCATCATACGTATATATATATATACTCTGACTGCATTGTGAAATAATGAACTTTTGACTTACCGGGATCGGATGAGTCCAGACTGGTGGGCGCTTGTTGGCTGAGGGGTCCGGGTGTTCCCCCGCTTCCGGGACTACGGGCATCGTCATTGCCCCCTGGCCCGGGGTACGATAGCGACGAGGACGGTGGCCTCTGCGACATCAGAATAAAAGAATGAAACATTCAATGAGTATCATTTGCTCTCGACGCATTGTAAAATTTATGATTTTTACTGTGAGTAACTAGGCACGATATAGCGCGATAAACGGTACGGATATTTGGTGCATATGTGATCCTGTACAGCGATTGAGGAACAAGGAATTGGATATTTCCAAGGACACGAGGTTTCGGATTCATAAAACGTTGATGGTGTATCGTGTGTCAATATGATCCAATTGAGGAAAGTGTGCTCTTTTACATTTGAGCTGCTACGGTGTGTGTGGAAAATATAGCATACGCGCGATGTCGGGGACGACAGCAGCACGAGACTATGAGCCAATGAAGAAGGGACGATCACTGAAACGTGTGCTCGGTATCGGGCACTGAGCGAGCGTGAACAAGAGAGCGTGAAGGAGAAATGCGAGCATGAGCGCAACGTTGCTCATGCTTCAACGTACGTTAAACAATGAGTGACAGCACTCCCACATGCTGTCATGCCAGGCATCATCTTCATGGTCAGCATGTAGTACAAGCGTCTCGTTACATTAGTAACCGACGAAGAACATCTACAACCCTCTTAATGCGTTCACATAGTGGACAACGAGAGATGTTAAGCAGTTGGTCCATACGATGATATATATATATATATATATATATATACATATATACGGACTCGACTTCAGCGAATAATGGATTACCGCTTGTTCTGCATCGGACATGAACGAAAATGTGGAGAATGAAATTCGAGTTTGCGAGGACATAGGATTAAACAAGCGTTATTGTTGTGAGCACTCGGGAGCACCGCTTTGTTCAACCGACCAGTGAGGTAAGACAAGCGTACAATGAGATTAGGTATAACGGATAACCGAGAAGAACATTAATAATACATCGATCGAAGCGGAGCTGTGCTCCCCTTCGATTAATCCACTGGTCCCGGTGACAGCGCAGCAACCGCCGCGGAGAGTAATCCAGCTTCATTGAAT